>CM076570.1:764701199-765301199 GCA_034641835.2 Pinus albicaulis
TTTTTTTTACAAGAACGGATATGAGTTTGTATTAAAAGTGGGCAACTGCCTTCAAAGGTTACAATAAGTCGGGCTTAGCCTGTAGTCTTTCTTCCCTGGTCTTCTCATAGACCCCGAGTTTTGAGAGTCCACAGTTTTTACACGAGACTAGAGAGTCGATCTTTGTTATTTTTCCTAGTTTAAATACACACACAAACTGATGCAGAATGATGCAGAAAAACATTTCAGAATTATGGAATAGAATCCCACCCCTCAGTTTCATCGACCAGAAGAGAGCCTTCCGGAAGGGATACTGCCCTGTTGGCTTCCAGATCTGCATCTTTATTATTTTCTCGTAGTACATGGAGGAAGCTTGCTGTTCGAAAAGATTTCACCATGTTTCTAATTCTTAAAACTGCTCTTGCCAGTCTAAGATCTACCGGAGAGGAAACCTCCACTAAAATTTTAATGATAGACTGGGAATCTCCTATAACACTTAATTCAGATGCGCCGATGTTCTTTGCTTGCTTAAGCCCCTGTAGCAGTGCCATGGCTTCAGCTTGTATGCTGGTGGAATGGCCAAGACCCCAGGCGTACTTGGTCACAATTATGCCCTCTTTGTTCTTTATAATTCCTCCTGCTCCCGCCCAACCGGGGTTGCCTTTCGCTGCCCCATCGAAAAATAAATAGTATCTGGCTTGTTTGGAGAGCAGATCTGTTAATTCCTGTTCCTTCCCTCTGAATTGCCACTCTTTTTTGCTCTTGTGTTGCCTTGCTTCCCCAGCGATGTGTAGGCCCAACGAGCCACCCCAATCTAGATCAGTTTGAGATAAGTTCACTTCCGACACGTGCTCACCCAAATTTTCTTTCCATAGGCTTTTGACTTGGATGGAGATGCGCCGAGGAGTTGATTTCTCATCTCTGAACACTCTTCTGTTGCGCTCCAACCAGATTTGCCAACATATGAATTTTGGCAAAGTGCACCATGCTGCTTTAAAATTCTCGTTTTTTGGAAGAGTTCCTGGGTAGCAAGTCTGCCAGTGAGAAAATATGTCAGAAATGTATACAGGGAGAGAAAACTCTGTTTTCCAGTAGCTCAGCAGGATCTGCCAGAGTTCTCTTGCAAATTTACAGTCTAGGATGATGTGCTGGGCACTTTCTTCATTTTCGCAGCATAGATGGCATCTAGATGGGCCATGAAAGCCTTTTTTCTTCAATTTATCCTCTGTTAGGATTCCTCTGTGACAGAGTAACCAACATAACATGTCTACCTTGGGCATCGATTTGTATTTCCACAGCCCCTTCCAAACTGCTGGATCAGGGGCGACATATGGACGATCCTGCAGGCTTTTGTACCCTTGTGCGACGGTGTATTTGCCAGGGGCGGCTCCCCATCCCCGTGTGTCTTTTTTGTCTGCACGTAGGGGCACTTTACCATTGAGAAGAGTTAACAGCAATTGGCTGTCCTGCTTTAAGTCTGGTGGCACGGGGGGGAGGTTCCAACGCTGCCAACAGCGTTCTGCCCACAACGATATATCCCATAATGTTACACAGCCTGCGCTATGAAGCCACTGTCGCAGCGTGTGAAGAGATCTGTGCGATGATATGGGAGGGTGCAGCATTATGTTGTCATCCCAGATATTTATTGCCTTTCCATTGCCCGGTATCCAGTAGGCTCGATCCTTGATGAGAGAGACTGCCTTGTGGCAGCGTTTGACCAGGTGCGAGCCAGATAATGGAAGAGAGGAGTCCAGAGATCTCATCCTTTTTCCTGTGAGGTATTTCCTCCAAATGGCTCTTTGCGCCCAGCCTGGTTGCGGTGCTATGAGACGCCAGAAGAGCTTGGCCCCCATGGCAATATTTTGAAGGCCAAAATCTTTGAAGTTGAGGCCTCCTTCCATCAGAGGCTTGCCAATTTTCTCCCAGCTAACCAGCGGAATTTTCCTGTCATTGAGATTTCCCCCTTTCCAAAAAAACCTACGGACGAAGGCTTCCAATTTTTTTATAACTCCAGAGGGTGCTAGGAGCACAGAAAATTGAAAAATGGGAAGACTGCAGAGCACTGATTTGATTAGGACAGTTTTGCCTGCAAGGTTTAACCAAGAGAAACCCCAGGCCTGAATTTTTGCCTTAAATTTGTCCAATAAAGGAGCCCAGTCTCTACTGTAGACAAGGTTACGGAAGACGGGGAGGCCGAGATAGATAAAGGAGGACCAACTGAGGGTGGCATTGAAGCCCAGTATTCTGGATATGGCAGCTAGAGTGTGGACAGAAATGTTCCAATAGAAAGCTTTGCATTTCCCTTTATTTAAGCTGCTTCCCGTATCTTCACTAAAATCATCTAACACCTCCTTAAATCTTAGAGCAGACCTTGCCGAGGCTGCCCCTATAAGGAGAGTATCGTCTGCGAAGAGAGTATGATTTACATTTTTCACCCCACGGGCTATATTAAGTCCCAAGATCTCCTGATCTGCCAATTTCTGATCTAGGAAGTAGCTTAGAGCAGAAACTTGGAGAACGAAAAGAAGGGGGGAGAGGGGGCAGCCTTGCCTGAGCCCTCTTGAGGCTTTGAAGAAGCCAGCTGCCCGCCCATTAACCAAGGGAGATATCCAAGGGTCAGCTATACAAGCTCTTATCCAATTTACAAACCCCTGACCAAAGCCAAACTTTTTCAAGGCTTCCCAAAGGAAACTTTGCCTTACCCGATCAAAGGCATTTTCCAGGTCTAATTTGATCACCATACCCTTCTCCTTGCGAAGCTGGCTTGAATGTATCGCCTCTTGCACCAGTATGTAGTTGTCGACAATCTGTCTCCCCTGTACAAATCCTCCTTGATTCTCAGGTATAATTGCTGGAAGGATGCCTTTTAATCTATTTGCAATTACCTTTGTAATTAGCTTGTATCCAATGTTGCAAAGGGAGATTGGGCGAAACCGATTGAATTCTTTTGCGCCCTTTTCTTTGGGAATGAGGGCAAGAAAGGCAGAGTTGGTGCTGCCTCCAATTTTCTGGCAGTTTTGTGATTTCAGGATCATCTTGTAGAGATCTTTCTCCACTATCTGCCAGCAAGTTTGAAGAAATCTGGCCGTGAAGCCATCCGGGCCTGGGGCTTTGTCAGGCTCCATACTGTCTAGGGCCTCTTTTATTTCTTGGATGGAGATCTTTACTTCGAGCTGCTGATTTGTATATGGAGAGATCCTTGAAGGAATTGCCTCCAAAAATTTGGAATTTGAAATAGATTCTCCCTCTTCTTTGTAGAGATTTTGAAAGTGATTGAATGCTGCCTTCTTTATGCTCTCATTGTCCTTGTGGATCAAGTTGCCAACCTTGATTTCTGCTATGGAATTAAAAATTTTTCTTGCTTGAGCTTGTTTATGGAAGAAGGCAGAATTTCTATCACCCTCTTTGAGCCATAGACTCCTGGATTTTTGTCTCCAGTGTTCTTCCTCTGTGAGGCAGGCTTTGTGATAGATTTGCTGGAGCGCCTCTTCCTTGTCTAAGACTTCAACTGTGATCTCTACATCCTCACTTTGGGCTTGATGCTGAATAAGATTGACTTGGGCCTGCTTTCTCTCTTGAGCAAGGGTGGGAAGAGCTTTGGCCCATGTTTTGAGGGCAGCTTTCAATCTTCTAAGCTTTTCTTCCCAGATGAAGAAGGGAGAACCTTTCACTGGCATTTTCCAACTGTTCTGGACCAAATTCAAAAACTCAGGCTCCTTAACCCATAGGGCGTTGAACCTGAAAGGGATGGGACCCAGATCCTTTTGGCCTGACATCTCTAACAAAATGGGCTTGTGATCTGAAACACTGCAAGGTAGGATGTGCAACCTAGATTCTATTCCAAGCAAAAGAAAAGAACTCTGCACCAAACATCTATCAAGTCTAGCAGCAATATGACCAGGGCCTATTATTTTATTAGTCCAGGTGTACTTACCGTTGTCTGGAGGGATATCGAGCAGATCCCAGTCTTGCATGAGGTCTTCCACCCACTCCCTTGCTGGGTCCCTTACGATTGTGCCTCCTCGCTTTTCATCCAAGCGTAGAGTGATGTTTAGGTCACCGGAAATAATGAGGTTTCCCAGGTTCTCAGTCTCTGCTAGTTGTCTAATGGAGTCCCAGCACTCCTTTTTCTCCCCTATATTATTAGGTACATAGACATTGAACAGGAAAATATCCTCCCTTGTTTCTTCAGAGTGTAGCTTCAAGAATAGCCAATGGCTGTTGCACACTTCTTTGACTAGTCTGAACTTGAGGGGATTCCAGAGAGAGCCCAATCCCCTAGAGGCTCCTCTTGATGATACTGCTAGTCCACTGCTTCCTTTCCAAAACTTTTTGCTGATTTGGAGAAACTCCTTGTCCTCCATTTTAGTCTCCTGAATCAGAAGAATGCCCGGGGCTTCTCTTCTTATTAAACTTCTCACTGCTTCTTCTTTTACTTTACTCCCCATTCCTCTGCAATTCCAGGAGATGGTCTTCATCATTTATTTCTTTAATGAGAGGCTCCCCTGGAGCCATGAGCTTGATTTTTAACCGTCTTCGTATTCTTGCTGAGAAGTTTTTCCAGCGTGGGCTGACTGCCCTGGAGCTTGTCTTTATAGGTTTCCTGATCTCTCTTCTCTCTTGCAGATTTTCGGCCCCTTGCAGATCTTCTGACCGAAGTCTGCGTGTCTCTGATTTCTCCTTCTTCCTCAGACTCCTCTGAATCTTGTTCCTCCTCGGAGGCTTCTGTTTGCTTTTCTTTATCCCTTGCCATGGTGCTCTCTTCGGGTCTTGTTCCTGCTGAAGCCGATTTTTCTGCTGGTTTATCGGGTCTCTCCTCTTCCCTTGGAGCTTCTTCCGCAGAGCTGAGGATCTCGTACCTATTTTCTTGACTTCTTGACGGGGCTACATTTTGTGCAGCAGCAGATTGAGATCCTTGTGCCCCAGGTTTCTTGTAGATAGTCTTTGGCCTCTTGACTTGGTTCCATCCTTCCTCTTTTCCTTTTTCTGCTTCGCTTTTATTCGGGCATCCTTTAGCAAAATGGCCGTAGATGTGGCATTTGCGACATTTGAAAGGGAGCTGTTCGTAGTCCAGAACTTGTACATGCGTCTAGCTTCCAACTTTTAGTTTGATGGCCTCCGGGAGACCCACCTCTAGATCTACCTCGACACAGATCCGAGCGCAATCGTATTGATCATTGTTGTTGGCTCTGTCTATGAACTTGCCCAATGTGTTGCCAATATGTTTGAGGGAGTCCCAGTTCCAGTAGTGTACCGGAAGATTAGGAAGCCGAACCCAAACGGGGACTGCCGATGGGACATCCGCAGCCGGATCAAAGTCCGGGGTCCATTTATTGAGGTAAAGACCCTGAGGACCCATGAAATAGGGTCCATTTCTGAAGATCAGGTCTTTGTCCTCCTTAGTATTGAATTCGAACAGGAAGTAGCCTCCTCCAAGAAAGTACGAGGTGACTTTATTCTTGATTAGCGGGATCCAATTCTTGACGACCCAGTTTTCAGTTGATTTAGGTGAGGGCCAGAGACCCGTAAATTGACCCACCAGGGCACGATCTGCAAGCGATAAGGCGACCTGGATCGGTCCCTCAGGAGGTAGGTTTACCTCTGGTACATCATTGAGCTTCTTAACGAACTTTGAGGCGTCAGGCTTCTTCTTCTTAGGCAACGAAGCGATCAAGGAGGAGAAAGCAGCAGAGTCATCCGGAGGAGAGGACTGAGGGGGCCCGAGAGGCGAGCCTTGGGTCTCCATAGTCTAAATCAAAAACACTCCTTTCCTTCTCCAGATAAGAGAGGCATCGTCGAGGTCAAGCAGAGACTGAGGCACAGCAGAGGATATGAGCAGCAGATCCGAGCGAGTCACAGATCAGGAGAGCGCAGATCTAGAGGGGTCAGAGGCGAAATCTGGTGCTTGGAAGGCAGATCCGAACTGATCCAGGGTGGATCGATTGCACCAAGGGCCGTGGGGGCCGAAGCTGCAGCCCGGATGGCCGTGAGGGCAGCGCCCAAACGCTGGCTGCGCAGATCAGTAGCAGGCGCAGAGCAGGATCCTTTCCGAGCAAATAATGTAATTGTGAGTAACATTCACATTTCTCTCGTTGCTTGCATAATATATTTTATTTATTTACTTACTTATATATACATATATCATGGTAGTAATTATTATGCACTGTAATTTTGAACAATTAGGTAAGTACCAGGTCAAATATATGAATGTATATATTGAGCCTATTATCGATAAACTGATAAAGTTATGACATGGCATCACTATGTATGACATCACTAAACCAATCAAGCAGAATAGATTTCAATGTCGTGGAATGCTTGTATGGAAAATTCATGATGCCCCAGGACTAACACATGTTTGTGGTATGTAATATTTCGTTGCAATTTAATATAATACATAATTATCTAAATTAGATATACCATATTTCATGTTTTAAAAATGATCTCATAGTATAATTGTTATTGATCCATCTATTGCAGGTCTTCAAACAAAGGGTAGATTTGCATGTCCAGTTTGTGGCCTTAAGATGAAGTATCGTCATTCTCCAGACTTAGGAAAGATGGTGTTTGATGAGTTTAGGCACTTCCTCTCTAGGAAACATAAGTATCGTACTAATAAAAAACATCTTTTCAATGATAAAGAAGAAACTGGATTAAAACCACGAAGAATGACACCTCGGTTGTGGAAGTTGGAATATAACAGAATTAATAATCGTCAAGCAGATGGTACGTAATTTGTATATATATATATATATATATTAATTGTTTATGTAATGTTTGGAATTTTTGTTTTAACTAATGAATTTATTTTATTGTGTTTTATAATTATTGTTCTGATTTATTTCATTCTTTGATATCAAGGTCGTCGTCGCGGTGAAGGTACTAATATTGTACTTCCACCTAGAATGAAATGTTATCCTTCTCAATTTGCGAGGTTGCCCTACTATGAGGACCTAAAAATAGCTCATTTATTTGATAAAATTCATAACAGGAAGAATGTGACATAAACGTTATGGCAAATCATAGATGGTGCGCATGATAGAGATAAAATTGACAAAATTTGTGCTTACATTGAGAAATCGAATCATGCAATGAAAAGTGTGATCGACAGATCAAATAACAATGGAGGTCGAAATTATAATAATATTCCATGGTTATTAACAGAACAAAAAAGCAATGATGTAAAATAGGTTGTTAGAAGAATTAAATTTCCAACAGGTTTTTCTTCAAATATAAATAATATCTTAACGAAGAAAGGTGACTTCAGTGGGGTGAAAACACATGATTGGCATAGCTTTGTTACGGTAATTTTTTGATATACGTTTTATATGTTATTTCTTGAATACATCTTTTAAATTTTCCTTTTTTTTGTTTAATTTGGAAACCAATAATGATTCATTTTTTTTTTTATAGTATGTTCTACTTGTATCTCTCCCAAACGTCTTCGACAACAATGTCAAACAAGTTATATATGGTCTTAGTAAATACATGAGGTAATTAGTTTTTTTATACGCAAAATCTCGCTACAATTTCTTTTTGTACTTAATGACATGATGTGTTAATTTACTTGTAATGAAATATATATTATGTTTCATTGAAATAATCTTGCGTAAGGATTTGCAGATGGTTGTCATTGAAATAAATCCATCAAGATGAAATAAAGTATTGGAAGAGAGAAATTCCTCGGCTAATGTGTGAAATGAAAAAGTATCTACCTCCAACATTTTTCAATGCACAAGAACACTACTTGATACACCAAGTTGAGGAGATTGAAATGTGTGGACCAGTACACACAAGGTCAATGTGGATGGTGGAGAGGCACCTGAAATCATTGAAGGCTTTGGTTAGACAAAGAGCACGACCTGAGGGTTCTATGTTGGAGGGATATGTGGTATATGAATCCATGGTGTATATTAGTCATTATCTTCCTATATTAGCTACGCCAACTATGAATGTGGTGGATTGCATTTGGGATGTGAACTCCATTAAAAAATTTGAAGTGAAGCACCTGTTGGGAAAAGGTAGAATGAAGAAAGTGAGAGGTAAAAGATTTATTTTGTATAATACATATAATGTTTCATTTTTTTACATCATGTCTATGATCATATTCATTTAGGTCTTATTATTTCATTGTTTATTAATTAATATAATTTACCATGGTTATAAGTTATATTTAATATTGGTGAATAATTGTTTTTTTATTCAGGTGCTCAAGATTAAGAGGCACTACTTTTATACATTGCAAACAATATTGAGTGGATGAGTGAATGGATTGAAACATGTAAAGCACGTACTGTATGAATTGGTTAGAGAAGCGTATCATAGTGGAGATAGAAACGTTACGGACAGAGAAATTGATTTAGCATATGGTTTGAAAGATAGATTAATTCACATATTTTATATTATATTTATAATGTGACAACAAGTTTGATTTTTTAGATAATTTTCAAGCTGTGTAAATTATATGATTAATTATTAATTGAGAATGCATCTTTTTCATGTTTGGCATATTGCAGTTGAAACACCACAAGGCTATGTGGTGCAATGGTCGTAAATTTCGCATTAAACAGTTGGATGATAACAAGAAAAATTCTGATAGTGGGATAAATACAGTATTCCAGGTCACTAATGTTTCCTCCAGGAGTGACAGACATCCTCGAGAATCTAAAAATAGATATTATGGGTTTTTAGATGATATAGTTGAGTGTGAATTTAATTCCTTCAAAATAATTTTGATCGACGTCAAATGGTATAGGCTACGAATGAATGTACGTGATGATGATAGAACTATTATTCAACATGAAAATGGATTTCCAATGGTTAAAACATCGCATTCTGAAGCAGGAAAAGATCGCTATGTTTTTCCAAGCCAATGAGAACAAGTCTTTTACTCATAGGTTCCAGGTGAGAATGGATGGACATTTGCTATTAGATATGACCAAGAGGAAGGCCAGTAGAGTATATTGTAGAGGAAGAAGATGATATTGATAAGAAGAATATGATGCAGTGGCAGATGAACAGGAAGATGCATTGAAAAACAAAGAAGATATATTAGAAGATGAACCAGGCATAGGAGACGAGGCAACAATTATTGATGATGATGTCGACGAGGATATTATTGAAAATGACATAATTGATGATGATGATGACATGGTCGATCTTTTCAACACCGTTTATGAATAAGATGTTGGTATAGATGTCGATCAGTTGGATGAAGATCAAGAAGATACAGAAGAAGAATAATGATACATATGTTATGTTCGAGTATGAGCTGGTATGTTATAACTTTATATTTTAATGTGTAGGAATTATTTTCTTTAAATAATTTACTAATTATGTGGGTTTATTGCATGTTGTTTATTATTTCAAACCAATAAATAATGGCCTTACTATTTTACAGGCTAAACTAAAATTATGTATTTATACAAACACATTGAAAATTTTGTTCACAACCTTAATTAATTTTTGGTTTGTTCGTATTCTATTTCATAGATTGGGTATTGTGAAAATGAGAGTGATGTGAGGGGGATGGGAGGGGCCATATGAGCTTCCTCCTTCACATGGTTGGTCCTATTCAGTACAGAATAAATTATTCTTGAAACCAAGAGAAGCTCATTCATCTTTATTTACTTTGCATTATCGTAAATTTCATCATTGTTGTCTGATTATTGCAACGCCAAAATTGCTAAAATTTTTAGAAAACATTAAAAGCGCATTTATTTTAGGAATTTTCCAATGAGGCCATAACAATTTTTTCCGGATGACCATTTTCTTGTAGCTGTGTCATTTCGTTTTAGGGCACCCGCCAAAATGCGTTCAGGTCGGGTTGTTTCATTTGAGGGCGCTCGCCCAAACCCGTTCGTGTCAAGTCGTTTCGTTTGAGGGCGGCCGTATCAAACTTGCTAAGTTGTGACCGCATGGGTGCCTTGTGCACGTTCGTGCAAACCATTTGCCATTTCTTTTGAGGGCACCCGCCCAAACCCATTCGGTTCGGGTCATTTTAGTTGAGGGCGCCTGCCCAAACGCGTTTGGGTCGGGTCATTTCGGTTGATCACAGCGCCCTCCCAAACGCATTTGGGTCGGCTCGTTTTGGTTGAGGGTGGTCATATCAAACATGCTAAGTTGTGACCACATTGGTGCCTTGTGCATGTTTGTGGAACCCATTTTCCATTTGTACTCTTGTACCTTTTTTCGATCGGGCGCGCAGTGTGATTAGGGCACCCACCCAAACGCGTTCGGGTCAGGTCGGGTCGTTTTGTTTGAGGGAAATCATATCAAATTTTCTAAGTTGTGACCACACGAGTGCCTTGCGCATGTTCGTGCAGCCCGTTTTTCATTTTCTCACTTGTGCCTTCATTCAGTCGGGTGCGTTGTGTCGCTTCGTTTGAGGGCACCCGCCCAAACCCGTTTGGGTCAGGTCGTTTCGTTTAAGGGCGACCATATCAAATTTTCTAAGTTGTGACCAAATGGGTGCCTTGCGCACGTTTGTGTAGCCCATTTTCCATTTTTTTTTAGGGCACCCACACAAACCCATTCGGGTCGGGTCGTTTCGGTTGAGGGCGCCTACCCAAACGCGTTTGGGTCGGGTTGTTTCGGTTCAGGGCGCCCGCCCAAACACGTTTGGGTCGGGTCGTTTCGATTGAGAGTGGGCATATCAAATTTGCTAAGTTGTGACCACATTGGTGCCTTGTGCATGTTCGTGCAGTCTGTTTTCCATTTTCCCTCTTGTGCCTTCGTTCGGTCAGGCACGCCATGTGATCAGGGTGCCCACCCAAAAGCGTTTGGGTTGGGTCAAGTCGTTTCGTCTGAGGGCGGCCTTATCAAATTTGCTAAGTTGTGACGGCACGAGTGCCTTGTTCACATTCGTGCGGCCCATTTTTCATTTTCTCTCTTGTGCCTTCGACATTCGGTCAGGCGCGCTGTTTCGTTTCATTTGAGGGTGCCCGCCCAAACCCGTTCGAGTCAGGTCGTTTCGTTTGAGGGCGGCCGTATCAAATTTGCTAAGTTGTAACCGCATGGGTGCCTTGTGCACGTTCGTGCGGCCCATTTTCAGTTTCATTTGAGGGCACCTTCCCAAACCCGTTCAGGTCTGGTCATTTTGGTTGAGGGCGCCTACCCGAATGCATTCGAGTCGAGTCATTTCGGTTGAGGGCGCCCGCCCAAACGCGTTTGGGTCAGGTTGTTTCGGTTGATGGTGGCCGTATCAAATTTGCTAAGTTGTGACTGCATTAGTGCCTTGTGCATGTTTGTGCAACCCATTTTCTGTTTTCTCTCTTGTGCCTTAGTTCGGTCGGGCGCGCCATGTGATCAGGGCGCCCACCCAAACGTGTTCAGTTCGGGTTGGGTCATTTCGTTTGAGGGTGGTCATTTCAATTTTGCTAAGTTGTGACTGCACAAGTGCCTTGTGCACGTTCGTGCGGTCCGTTTTTCATTTTCTCGCTTGTGCCTTCGTTCGGTCGGGCATGCCGTGTCATTTCATTTGAGGGCGCCCACCCAAACTCGTTCGGGTCGGGTCATTTCGTTTGAGGGCGGCCATATCAAATTTTCTAAGTTGTGACCACATGGATGCCTTGTACACATTTGTGTGGCCCGTTTTCCGTTTTGTTTGAGGGTGCTCGCCCAAACCCGTTCGAGTTGGGTCGTTGCGGTTGAGGGCGCCCACCAAAACTCGTTCGAGTCGGGTCGTTTCGGTTAAGGGTGCCCGCCCAAACGTGTTTAGGTCGGGTCGTTCCAGTTGAGGGTGGTTGTATCAAATTTGCTAAGTTGTGCCCACATGGGTGCCTTGTGCACGTTTGTGCAGCCCGTTTGTCGTTTGCTCCCTTATGCCTTCGTTCGGTCGGGTGCACCGTGTGAGGGCGCCCGCCCAAACGCGTTCAGGTCGGGTAGGGTCGTTTCGTCTGAGGGCGGCCGTATCAAATTTTCTAAGTTGTGCTCACACGAGTGCCTTGTGCGCGTTCGTGCGGCCCGTTTTTCATTTTCTCGCTTGTGCCTTTGTTCGGTCGAGTGTGCCGCGTCGTTTCGTTTGAGGGCGCCCACCCAAACCCGTTATATGACGAAATTTGCATGTTTATTTTTTTTCCTGCATGAAGGATGCACTTGGTTTTTATGACCAAGTTGGGCAAACTTCACCCTTCCACGAAATTATTCACTTCTATCACATTCACAATGTTGAATTCCTCTGATACTACTCCTAGAACTCTAACTCTGCTCTACAGCTAGAATGATTTAATGGAATAAAAAATTATCACTATGACATGTTGTACTTCATAAGAGACTACTAAGAAGCTTAAGTATGGTAAATCCACATTCACCTGTCATTTGAACATAGAGCATAGAGTTATCTTAATCGTAAATTTTATGGATAAGAGACATTTGAGCCCTTTTTAACCCTTGGGGATGATTAATTAAATATTTATGAATCTTAATATTTATAAATTAATATTTATCAATCTTAATATTTATAAATTATTTAATTTTCTATTTGTCACTTCAAAATTTTATTATGAAAACCATTTTAAATTCATTTTTTTTCTTTTATTGTTTGTTGATTTAATATTTTAAAAAGTTTGTTTGTTCATTTAATCTTTTGAAAAGTTTGTTTATTCCGCAGAGTCCGTTTGTTCTTCAAACCTTCGACCACAACCACTTGGTTGCTTTGACACCGTTGATCTTGTAACATCTGATCCTACAGTGCAGAGAGGTCGACGAATAATAAGGGTTTCTTCCCGACCATCTCTTTCAGCATTTCGCGCTATTCCACTCAGTTGGATGTCGAGGGTTCTGGAGATGGTACTGGAGGGTTGCTTCTACGGTTGGTTTCACCAGCTTAGTCATGGCCTTCCCTATTTCTGAAACTCATTACCGTGAAGCCCATGTCACATTTTGCCTAAATTTTGCTATCTTTCTATGAGGGTTTACAAGACAGGGTCCTCTTCAGTTTTCTGGTATCTTAATTCCTCCTTCCACTAGAGTACTTCTATGAAGATTTGAACAACCTACAGTAACTCAGCATGGTAGGAACAGGTAATCCACTAAGACGTCTCTTATTACCGATCATTCTTTTCTAGCCACTGTGTTTTATTTTTATTCTGATTAGATGGGTAACTCTAGGTGGTTACATACTATTTGTAGGGTTCGGGGAATTTGCAGACTTCGGGCGGCCACAAGCAAGTTGAAAGGATGTGGATGAAGTCATCTTTCCCAGGATGCACGATGGAATTCCCTAGCAACAACTACTCATAAAATTACTACAGAGCTTCCGATTCTGTGGGTAATGCCTTCCGGCGATAGTTTACAATATTTTAGGGTTTAAGGGTTTTTAGTGCCGCAGATGAACTGGGCTCGTTTAAATGATATTGCCAGTTTTCGTTTTAGTTTGCTATCGAGGAAAGTCTTTCTACCTACATGATATTTCCAGCTCTTTCGGGCAACAAATTTGATAAACTATTTTTCATACGATGTTCTTTGATTTTTATTTCGCAGTACTATTGATTAATATTTCGGGTATATATATAAATAAGAATGGAGCTCCACCAACATGCGAGTAATATCATTTCTCTCCCATAGTATTAAGGGTTAGGATGAAATATGGAATCTTCCTATGAATTTATGGAAATTCCTTATTCCTTGCTCCTAGACATTTTAACTGCAGTCTAGAGAAAAACTTTTTCCCTAATATTCTATATCTTCAAAACCGATTCAGATCAGAGACTGATATCTCCAGGTTTTTCAAAGCATGATCAAACTCTTCGAGGAAGGTAGTGAGGAAGAAGAAATACTCAACCTAAAAATTCCCTAATTGAGTGTCGCCCCTACTACATACCTATAACAACCACTGCAATACCTTCCTTCCTTGTATACGATTTTCAATAACTTCTGCCATTTGTTATCTCTATCACCCAATTCTGATGGTAGCCCCATAGCTGCACAGAAAAATCTGTAATCCAATGTATGTTTTGATCATAAACACAAAATCCCATTGATCTCAATCTCTTTAGTTTTTTGGGTGGCTCTGTATATATATCATAAGAAAGAGCAATAGACGAAAATGAAGATAGTGGGCAGCAGCAAATGCATATGAATCATCTGCTTGTGGGTGTTTTTCCTCTCCCATTTTCATTCTTCAGCAGTAGTGGTAGTTAGCAGAGAGAAACAATACCCATGGCCAAAACCAATTTCCACTGTTTGGGAAGACGTAGTTTCGATTCCCCTCTCTTCGACTTTAAAAATCATTTGTGAAAATCACAGATACCTTCGAAGCTTCGTTTCTCGCTACAATCGCATAATTTGCTCAGAGCATTGGTTCCCAATTCTCCCCTCGTCCTCATATAACACAATCATTTCTTCTACCATTTCTTCTTTATAGGAATTGGATGTTTTCGTGTGGGAACTGCAGGCGGATCTTCAGCATGGCGTGGATGAATCATACACCTTGACCGTTCCAGTGGGCGGATTCGCCAATCTTTCAGCCAAGACACCATGGGGAGCCATCCGAGGCCTGGAGACATTCTCGCACCTCGTCCACCAGTACAATTCCACTTCTATTTATCCTCTTGTCTTCCAACGCCAGGTGAAGATCATCGACTATCCTCTATACCCTCGTCGCGGTCTTGTCTTGGACACAACTAGGAACTTCTATCCCCTCAGGGAAATTCTGTGGACCATAAGGGCCATGAGCTATAACAAGCTTAATGTCTTCCACTGGCACATAACCGATTCACAGTCCTTCCCCCTCGAATTAAATTCAGAGCCCGCTCTTGCTATTAATGGATCTTACTCACCAGAAATGTGATATTCTAACAAGGATGTCGAGCGAATCATCAAATTTGCGTGAAATAATGGCGTCTGTGTTATTCCAGAAATTGACACTCCAGGTACATAACATTAACATTAAATTTTCACTAATTCCATATAAAACTAGATTTGAAAATGCACATGGAATGTAGAGGTAGGTCTTGCATATCAATATCCATATTTGAAATGCAGATAGACGCTACTGATGTATATAGGCTAGAAATTGAATTTTCACCAGTTCTAGATCAATTTTTCATAAGACAGTTTTCAAGTTCTTCATTTATATTCTATGTTATCTGGGCTGGTTTTCCATAGCATATAATTTCCAACATATGTTGATATTTATACCAATGTGAAGGCAACAATAAAGAAGTGGTATCTCTGATTTTTTGCAGCCCTACCCTCTATTTCCTTCCATTTCGTGCTTGAAAGTATAGGTTATAAAAATCATATTCTTATCTAATTCAGAGTTTAGTCAAACATTCATGGACAAGGCTGTAAAGCATGTGATTCTCCTCAACTTCATTAGATAACACACAGAAACCCAGTCTATTTTATTCCACCTTCACCTTGACTGTACAATAAAACAAATAAAATCTCATCCAATTTTCTAATTGAGCGTTTTAATATGGAATTTGTACATAAGGTAGTAAAGCATTGAATTCTCCTCATCTCCATTTGATAGTGCGCAGAGCCCTAATTCACGGTCTATTTTCTTCCATCTTCCTCCCTAACAGTAAACCAGGGAAAATCACATCGTCTTGTCTAATTGAGAATTTCAATCTGACATTTGTACATAAGACTGTAAAGCATGTGATTCTCTTAAACTTCATTACATAGCACACATAGGCCTATTTCATGGTTTATTTATTTATTTTCTTTTATCCTCTTGTTTGATAGCAACCTTTATGCACCCCTAAGAAGTCTTGTTGGAACATTGAAGTGACCGGTTCCTGCTTGGTTTCAGGCAGGAAACCTATCACCTTAGGTCTGCTTCCTGTGATAATACTTTTTAAAGACTCACCCCTGTTTTACTGCAAAACAAGCTCGCTGATTTGATGAATCTTTGAAGGATTTTTTTGTTACTCTGTCTAGGCGATCATTAGACTTGTTACTCTGTTCAGGTGATAATTGATTTATAATACTTTAATTTTATCTTCTGGTTCATTCTTTAGATTCTTTGGAGGAGATCATTGAAATCACTGTTCTGCGTTGGTGATTTTTGAATTAATTTTTTCAGAGAATTTTACTTCATTTCCAGGTTTTAATTTCTTGGTTTTCTACTACTTTTATCATTTCCACTTTGTTTCCAAAAACACATCCGGGGATAAATAAATTTCTTCAATCCCCCTTTCTTAATTCCCTCGATATGTTTCCAATGGAAAACCATGCTTTTATTATTGAAATCACTGTTAGGTGATTTTTGAAGTAATAATTTCGTAAAATTTTATTTTATTTCTAAGTTCTTTAAATTTTCTATAATTATTTTCACTATGTTTAAAGCCCTAGGGAGGCCTCCTTATCCTTAAAAGGATGAGGAAAAGAAGCGAAGTAGAGGTGAAAATAAAGATGATTCGTTGAGTTAGGGGTGACTACCAAGGATTTAGGACCCGTGTCTATCTATTGGGAGAACTGGAGTCAAAAATATCTTGATTTGATAACTTCGCTCTTCAAGGAGTCCTAGAGGCATCTTTGGTAGCCCTAATGAGACAACTACAGGAAAAATACACGGCTACTCTAGAAGTTTATACTTCGTTTGGAAATAATTAATGGAATTTTAAGGATGCAATATGAAAAATAACCTCTCGGAACATTCTTTCATTATCCTATCCTTGAATAACACATGCAAAATTTCAAATAACTTCAATGCTCTACCAAAATTTCATTAATTAAGGCACATTACAAACCATAAGACAAGATTCCATGCCTTAGAAATTCAGTAGATTAGAAATATAACTTTAAAAAATCACTTACAAGATAATTAAGAATATATCCATCCACATAAATGCAGCAAGAAGCTCAAGAGAGATAGCATAATTTTCAAAATTCAAGCTCCTCAAGTTGGGGAGGTAATACTTTAATCCTGGTTTTAGATGGGTTTGTTCGATGTGTCAATCGTTGCATCAACCAATTGCATTATTACACGAAATTGTTGCCAGTACAATCTAACACGTTGAAAATCCAAGACTGACAATGCCAATGAATTTGCAATTGCACTAGCATAGGTTTTTCATAGCCGTTTCACCAGACAAAATTCCTTTAATATTTTCTAGTCTTTTTGCATAAACAACTTCTATTGCATCCAATTCATTACCAGCTCCATTGGGAATAGTAGCACCATCTGTCATTTGGACATCGTCAGATGTATCCATTGCAACAGGTGTTTGAGCCAAAGCATTGTTTCCATTATTATAAATATCACCCAAAACAGCTGAAGATTGCCTGGCATCTGCACTTCTAGTGCCTTGCTGCTTGGGCTCAAGAATTTGGTTTCTAACATTTATCAGGAAATCCTGAAAAAAATTGACATACTACTAAAAGCTACAACATTGGAAGAAGCTACAACTTTAGTGTGTGGAATGTTTCCTTTCTTGGGTATCCAGCTAGGGCTATCTTGCCATACACTCAGGCTTTGGAGAAGTTTTCACCGCACATCCAGCAACTTAGCATGGAGAGTAATGGGAAGGGAGTTTCTATTGATGGTGTGCCCCTCAATTTTGAGGCTGGTGAAATAGATTTTGGAGAACCTGGTACAAATGGCTAGCACAACTTTTACCAGTTAATTCATCAGGGTCGTGTAATTCCTTGTGATTCTATTGGCATCATCAAGAGCCAGCAAGCCATTTATTTACAAGGGGAAGTTGTGAGTAACCACGATGAGCTCGTGTATAAATTTTTTGCACAGCCAGATGCTCTTGCTTGTGGGAAGACTCCTGAGGAGTTGAGGAATGAGAAAGTTTCTAATCATCTTATTGCACACAAGACATTCTCTAGGAATCAGCCATCACTAAGCATATTACTACCATCATTGACAACATATAATGTAGGCCAGTTGTTAGCAATGTATGAACACAAGATTGCAGTTGAGGGTTTCATTTGGGGCATTAATTCCTTTGACCAATGGGGCGTGGAGCTTGGAAATTCATTGGCATCTCGTGTATGAGCTCAGCTGAACTTGTCTCTCAATGAAGGGAAGCCATTTGAGGGCTTTAACCCCAGCACCACAATGTTGATAAAACAATACTTGAAGGTAATCAGATACTAACATATATTGTTCTCTTTTTCAAGTCTGGAGAAAATGTGCATTTTAAGGGGTTATATTAAATTTATAGTTACAACTGCGCTTTTCAGACCTTCCATTGAAATACATTCATATCATACCAACAAACCACCTGATCTAATCAATGTTCCTTTACAGGAAAGTGCTCCAATTACTGTCGACTTTCTCCGCTCAAAATCATAGTACATACTTTTCTATTTGTTGAGCACTAGTCAGTCTTTTGATTTTGAATGGCAGTCCTTATTTTTTATTTGAATGAGAGAGCTTCACTTATGTAGAAAGATTTTTGTTAAAGTGGAGGCACTTTTGATGATCAGGAATCGATATTTTTTTGTTATAAACTAGGAACCTAGTGTTTTTTAGAAATCGGGAACCATTGAAAGGCTTTCAATTGCGAGGGGGTAACCCTGTGATGTTGGAAGTGAAAGGGGGTGTCTGCACTCATACTTCCACCTAATCCTCGAGCATTATTATGGTCCTCTCCTTTGTTACTTTTTATTCTAGAATAAAGGACTGAAATTTTTGGGCGACCAACAGTTTGGAAAAGAACTGAAATTGTTGATTGTGTCAGTGAGAGTTCTACTAAGACACTTGAATCAAATCAGGTTTATTTCTCTGTGCATCCTTGTATGGATATTTACATATATTTTTCAGTTCAGTTGATGAAAAATGAGGTTCAAGTATGTAGATTTTCAAAACCAACTAATATTGTAACTTGTTAGAGTTTTTTAGGGAAATAAACTGTACTCATAGTTTTGAAGCTTATAATAAATTGAATTGGGCATTTGTATGTTATAGTCTGTTTTTGAATTAGCAAAAAAATTTAAATTCAGGGGAAGGGACTAAAATTTGATTCTTCATCGCCCGTATATATTTCACCATATAAATATATATATAGAATTTCCTTCTAGCTATACTTGATGGTCTATTATATTGATGTATTTTGCCTTATTGCTTCAATTAAATATATCTTTTGTTTAACCCTTAGTCCAAGGTTTTGTAATTGGTACTTGTAGATATTTCAATGGTTTTGAATGTACTCTATTTTAGCCCATGGTGAATTTAAGTAATTTCTAATTTTTATTACCAGCAGATTATGCGACCCTCTATCATACATTATAGTTTAATTTTTAATGTAAATAATCATTTTGACACAGTTTTATTCTCTTTTCTTTTTGTTTCACTTCTTAATGGAATTACAATGATGTTTATTTAGTGATTTCAGTTTTTTGTCTAGCATTTAGAATTCTTTTACAGAATTTCCCATTGGGTCCTTATACCCACTCATATTTCTTATAATTATTACCAGTGTTGGGTCTTATACCCACTTGTATTTCTTATAATTATTACCAGTGTTGGGTCTTTATACCCACTCGTATTTCTTATAGTTATTAACAGTGTTGGTCTTCCTATGGGACTTTGGGACTTTCTACTCGCCCTTATGAAACACATAAGTATATATAGATTTACAAAAACATGAATTGTTCCAATAATGAACTTATATTTCTTAAGTTGGAACTAACATGTTTCAATATTCACCTTATATTCTTAAGAAAAATTAATTATCATATAACTGTGTGATAACGACATTCTTATTTTTTTTTAATATTTCCTTTCCGTCGGAATACCAACTCTTTAGTCGGTTGTATATACGTTGGAATTGCGATGGTGTAAATGTAGGAAGAGAGTCTCTATATCTGTTGGAAGAGCGACACTAAAGCCGTCGGAAGCACGACGCCTTAAACGTCGGAAGAGCTAACGTCGGACTTGCGACGATATTAACGTAGGAAGAGAGTTTCTATATAACATCGGAAGAGCGACGCTAAGGCCGTAGGAAGAGTGACACTTTAAACATCAGACGAGCGATGTTTAATGACATTTAATGATTTTTAATTTGCGTCGGAAGAGCGACTTTTAGGCTCCATCTGAAGAGCGACGGTTAATTTTTGTCGGAGAAGTGACGTTTTTTTCCATCAGTAGAGCGACATTTTTTTCCGTCGATAGAGTGACATTTTTTTTTCATCGGAAGAGCGTCGTTCTGTTTTCGTTGGAAGACTGACGATTTGGATAAAGTCGCAAGAGCGACGACGTTCTGGAAACGTCGAAAATAGTGTTTCTATTCCGACACTTTATTGAAGTGTCAGAATTGTGACTCAAGGCTAACCGCGTTTTGTCGAACCTCATAGTGTTGCTCTTCCAATGACTATGTGTCACAATAGAGACACTTTGGCTATCGAAAATTGGGACAAATGTGCTAGTGGTGGGTGGCCACCAATATTCACCTGGATCATTAGGGCCCCAAAATAGCTTTGATAGTTCAGTCCCTGAAAACCTACTAAAAATAGTAAGTTGTACTAAAAGTGAAAAACTAAAAGACCCAATGATGTGGGTCCAAATGGAATAAGTGGGTGGCCACCAATATCCACCTGGATCACCCTTCCAACAATCTATCTTTTTCCTCGAATAAAACCATGACCTCTGCCTAAATTCTACATCCTTTTTATCTTCTCCTCTACTTTCAAGTAAAATTGATATGCTTCTTCCATCGTCTTGGGAGCAAGAATGTCGATTTAATATTGAATCTTCAGCTTCAAGCCATTGATGTACCTTGTTATTTTCTCTTAGGTCTCTTCTACATAAATTTCCCTCAAATTCACCTTGTAAAATTCTTTGGTATACTCTTTGACTGTTAGCAGCCTTTGTTAGAAAATTAAATATTACAGAGCAATGAAACACATAAAAATATGTGGAAAACACAAGCACACAAAACACATAAAACTAGAGAGACACATATATCTGTGGTTCACCCAGTTTGGGCTACATCCACCCCGAACAGCCAGTCATTCTTTCTATTATCTAGCAAAAATGAAGAGACACAACCTATAGCAGATTCGTTGTAATATCCTATGTTCTCTCTCACAGTCTCCCTATCTGTTTCTCGCTCTGAGAATACACACAAGATACACAGCCGCAATACAATACCCTCATACAAGCGAGGGGGTACCTTCTAGGGTAAAAATACCATAAACTAAACATAAATTATACTATCAGATCATCTGCCTAATGAACGACCCAGATTGACTAGAAATTACTATACTTTTACAAGGAAATTTTACATCTGTTTTTAGCTTCGGAGGCGCTGCCCCCGAAACCCCCTGCTAGGGGGGGCTCCATAAAGTCGTAGCCACCCCCCCTGGACCCCCCAGGTAGCGTTTAATTATGAGCGGCATTGCCACCCCCATTAAGGTACAGGGGTCCGACGCTGTGATACAAAATAAACAAGATAATCAGGCTCCACACCTAACAATCTCCCACTTGGAGACTGATTGTAGCAACTCCAATGCTGCTTCATTTGCTGGACCATGAATCCTCTTTGGACCTGGCTATTTCTCATCTTCATCATCATCCTTGAAGACCAATTGAAACTGAGCATATTCTCAGTTTCTCCCTGGTTACAACTTTTGTTAGCATATCTGCAGGATTTTGGCTAGTGTGTATCTTTTCCAGCTTCAACTGTCCATATTCCAATACTGACCGTATGAAATGGTACTTGAGCTGTATGTGTTTAGTCCTAGAATGAAATGTTGAGTTCTTTGCAAGATGAATGGCACTTTGGCTATCACTGTATAACGTGCCCATATCATGCTTCTTACCCAATTCATCCATAAACCTTTGTAACCAAATCATTTCTTTACTAGCCTCTGTAGCAGCAACATACTCGGCTTCTGTTGTTGAAAGTGAAACAACACTTTGGATTTTTGAAACCCAACTGACAGTTGTTCCACCTACAGTAAATACATATCCTGTAGTGCTCCTCCTGTTATCTCTGTCACCTGCCATATCTGCATCAACATATCCCTGTAGAGCAATGTTTGAACCACCAAATCATAATGCTTGATTTTTGGTACCTCTCAAATATCTGAGAATCCATTTTACTGCCATCCAATGTTATTTTCCTGGATTGTTCATGTACCTGCTTACAACTCCCACTGCATGTGCAATATCAGGCCTTGTGCAGACCATTGCATACATTAAGCTTCCAAATGCTGATGCATATGGAACTTTAGACATATAATCCATGTCTTCTTGGGTCTTTGGGCACATCTCCTTACTAAGTTTGAAATGGCTAGCAAAATGTGTACTAACTAGTTTTGCATTCTGCATATTAAATATTTTCAACACCTTTTCTATGTACTCATTCTGAGACAGTGTTAATTTGCGATTTTTCCTGTCTCTAGTTATCCTCATACCAAGGATTTGTTTTGCAGCTCCCAAATCCTTCATTGCAAATGAATTTGCCAATTTTCTTTTGAGCACATTTATTTTCTGCATGTTAGACCCTGCAACAAGCATGTCATCTACATACAATAATAATATAATATAGCTGCCATCATTTTTCCTTTTTAGATAAACACAATGATCAGAGTGACATCTAGTATAACCTTGTTCAGACATAAACTTGTCAAATTTTAGATACCACTGCCTTGGAGCCTGTTTTAAGCCATACAAGCTCTTCTTTAACCTACACACTAATTTTTCTTTCCCTTTGACCTCATATCCTTCTGGTTGCTCCATATAGATCTCTTCCTCCAAATCTCCATGGAGAAATGTTGTCTTTACATCTAACTGTTCAAGATGTAAATCTTCCGCTGCTACACGACTTAAAATAGTTCTGATTGAATTCATCTTAACAACAGGAGAAAATATTTCATCAAAATCAATACCTTTCTTCTGTGCAAACCCCTTCACCACAAGTCTAGATTTGTACCTCTATTTTCCTCCATCTTCTTCCTTCAGCCTGTAAACCCATTTATTCTGAAATGTAGTTTTACCTGCAGGCAACCTGAATAAGTCCCAAGTCTGGTTATGAATTAAGGAGTCCATATCTTCTTCCATGGCTAGCTCCCACTTCTTCCTGCTTTCAACCTGCATTGATTATTCATAACATTCAGGTTCACCAGAATCAGTCAACAATAAATTATATAATGAAGGAGAGTATCGTTCAGGTGGTCTACTTATCCTGGTATATCTTCTAACACCACTTTCAGGTGTTTGAGGTGCCTGTTGCTGTTGTGGTGGTTGTTGTTTTGGTGGCTCTTGATTATTATTATTTTCAGGCACCTTTACCTTTTCTGTGATCTCATCAAGAACTGTGTATTCTTTGTTTTCTTTCTCCTGTTTCTTTTCCTGCAACTAATTCTTATACAATACCTTTTCATTGAATATTACATCTCTGCTCATAATTATTTTGTGATTTTCATAATCATATAAGCGATAACCAAAATCATTAACACCATATCCAATAAAGGTACATTTCTTTGATTTTGCCTCAATCTTGGTTCTATTTTCTTTATTAATATGGACAAAGGCCTCACAACCAAAAGGATTTAAAAAAGAGTAGTTTTTCTTTTTACCTATCCATGCTTCCTTTGGAATACCACCATCCAAGGAACTTGAAGGCCCTATGTTTATTAGATAAACAGTAGTATCTATAGCATCTGCCCAAAATTTTAAAGGCAATCCTGCATGCAATCTCATGCACCTTTCATGCTCCATGATTGTTCTATTCATCCTTTCTGACACACCATTTTCTTGTGGTGTTCTTGGAACTATCTTCTCTCTATGAATTCCATGCTCTGAACAGTACCTATCAAACTCTTTGCTACAATATTCACCTCCATTGTCTGATCTGGGACACTTCAAATTCCTTCCTGTCTCAATCTCAACCAAAGCTTTCCATTTCTTGAAAGTACAAATACATCAAATTTATTCTGAATACAATAAATCCAAGTTTTTCTAGTTGCATCATCAATAAAAGTAACATAATAACGAGAGCCACCAAGAGATGATACCTGAACAAGTCCCCATACATATGTATGCACAAGCTCTAATTTTTCGCTCTTCTTTTCTTTCCCAACTCTGAGAAATCTGACTCTCTTCTATTTTCCATAAATGCAATTCTCATAGAAATCCAAATCAACATTCTTCGAACCCATCAACAAATTTCTTGAGTGAAGAATCTTCATCCCCTTCTCAATCATGTGTCCGAGCCTATGATGCCATAATGTTGCATCTGCTCCTTTGGAAGTTAAAGCGTTAACAGAGTTAGAAATACCATTGCATAAATACATTGTACCAACCTTTTCACCTTTTGCTATTACTAGGGCTCCTTTGGTGACCTTCCAAGTTTTATCTGTGAAATTTGTCATACAACCTTCATCGCCTAACTACCTTGTTGAAATCAGATTTTTCTTCAGATCTGGAACATGCCTTACCTCCTTTAGTAGCCATTGGTTTCCATTCTATTGTTTTACAAGAACTTTACCCATTCCAACAATTTTACAGGGTTTATCATCACCCAAACGAACTTTTCCAAAATATCCTTGAACATAGTCATGAAAATATTTCTTATCAGGTGTGGCATGGAATGAAGCCCCTGAATCTACAACCCAAGAATCAGTAACATTTTCGAAAGAAATAATCAAATCATCTTGTAACACATCACCTGTCACATTTGCTTCATGATTGTTTTCTTGCTGTGTGTCTCCTTCTTTTCCCTTCCAAGATCTACAGTCTTTCTTTAGGTGTCCTTTCTTTCCGCATTTCCAGCACACTATCCTCGATCTAGACTTGGATCTGCCTTTCCTTGATTTACTGCGATATCCCAAGCTCTTTCCTCTTTCCATTCTTCTTCCCCTAGACTCTACACTCAAAGCATTACACGATGTCTCACCGGAGCTTTTCGGTCGCATTTCCTCGCTAAGGATAGCACCGACAACATCATCAAACTTTAAAGTTCTAGATCCAGAGATAGAGTTACTAATGGCCATGACTAAACCATTCCAGATTTCTAGAAATAAGCACAGAAATAAAAGAGCTCTAACTTCATCATCAAAGTTTACCCCTATAGAACTTAACTGACTGGTAACTGTATTAAAATCATTTAAATGGTCTGCAACAGATCCACCTTCCGACATATTTATATTAAATAAACGTTTCATAAGAAATACCTTGTTTGAGGCTGAGGGTTTTTCATATAGTTTCACCAACGCCTTAATCAAACCCTCTGTTGTTGTTTCCTTCGAAATATTGAAGGCTGCCAACACCGTGAGGCACAACCGTACTATTCAGAGTGCCTTTCTATCGAGAATCTCCCATTTTGCATCTGTCATAGCTGTCAGCTTTTTTTTTCCGCTCAATGGTAGGTACAGATCTTTCTGATACAAATAATCTTCCATCTGCATCTTCCATAGTGGGAAGTTTTGGCCGTTAAATTTCTCGACCCTAAATTTACCATCTTCTGCCATTGCTCCCACTCGAACCAGGAAACCCTTCTTTCCTGCGATTTTATCAGCCAAATAGACCTTTGGCTCTGATACCAGTTGTTAGAAAATTAAATATTATAGAGCAATGAAACACATAAAAATATGCGGAAAACACAAGCACACAAAAAACATAAAAGCAGAGAGACACAGATATACATGGTTCACCTAGTTTGGGCTACATCCACCCCGAACAGCCAGTCCTTCCTTTCTATTATCCAGCAAAAATGAAGAGACACAACCTACAACAGATCCGTTGTAATATCCTCTGTTCTCTCTCACAGTCTCCCTATCTGTTTCTCGATCTGAGAATACACACACGATACACAGCCGCAATACAATACCCTCATACAAGCGAGGGGGTACCTTCTAGGGTAAAAAACCCTAAACTAAACATAACTTCTACCGTCAGATCATCTGCCTAATGAACGGCCCATATTGACTAGAAATTACTATACTTTTACGAGGAAATTTTACATCTATTTTTAGCTTCGGGGGTGCTGCCCCCGAAACCCCCCGCCAGGGGGGGCTTCATAAAGTTGCAGCCACCCCCCCTGGACCCCCCAAGCAGCATTTAATTATGAGCGGCGTTGCCGCCCCCATTAAGGTACAGGGGTCCAACGCTGTGATACAAAATAAACAAGATAATCAGGCTCCACACCCAACAATTTTTCCCGAGGTTATGCACCTGCCTGTTGAGGGATCGATGATAGTCTTTCAACAAAAAAAAATCCTGTCATATTTGCTACGATCCTGTCCCAAATCTTTATCAATGGTTTCCCCTATTTTCTCCTTTCAGCCTGCACATTGTCCCACCACAATCCAGCATGACCTTTCAACCTAGTTACAAATTTTTTTACTCGTTTGTCTTCTTCAATATCCTCATACTCAAAATACTTATCTAATTCACTGATCCAATACATCAAATTCTTAGCTACTGGGCTGCCATCATAGGTAGACAATTTTGGTTTTGTTCGTGAACTTGAGCTTAACACCGACTCAATAATTTAACTTTCAAAGCTTCATCCACATGTGTTTCTCTTTTTGCTCTAAATTCCTCTAATTTGTTGTCATCTCGAACCTCAAGGTCTCACTTCCTACTTGCCTCCATGGCCTATAAACGAGCTTGTAACCTCGATATATCTTCTTGGAATTTTGCATTAGCTACGGGTCTCCCTACTTGACCTTATGCTCTCCTTGCTCGTATAGTCATCTCCCCATGTTGTAGACAATAAGACCAATGTAAGCTCCTGCTCTAATACCACAAATTGATAGAATTGGACAATCCAAAAGGAGCCTTAGATGCCAAAACATAGCCCAAAAATTCCTTTTGTGCAGCGCTCAACATAAAACATGTAAGCACTATGAAATGATTTCGTGGTGCTCTTTAAAAAACTTTATTTTCAAAATTTAGGGAAGGTGAAGCGACTCACCCACTGCAAACTTGATTCTCCACAGTATTGAATCATCTCCCAAGTCAGGGAATGTTCCCCCTCACCTCTCCTCGTCAAGGATTCACCCTCACTCAAGTTAAGGGTCCGAGTTCCAATCGAAATATTTCTTGCAAAAAAAAAACAGAGGCGTTGCGAAAAATGTTGAAGGGTCATAGTAAATGGGACACTCAAAAATAACCACAACTCACATTCGAGTTTGACAAACATATAACATTTCATGAATTGTCACAACGAATTCTGAAACTAAAATAAATACATATACAACTCGATTGGAACCAGACGAGAGAAAAAAGCACATATTTATGGATATATATATATATATATTTCCATAGAAAAAAATCATTATTCATATTGAATAACATACCAGCCCTGAAGGGCTTTACATTTGCTCCTTGAGCTATATTAACTTGATGGAACCTCACAAATGTTGCCATATTAGCCTTTTTACAAAAAATCTGAACCAAAAAACAATAATAGTAGTCTTATCCTTATGCCATCCATTGCGGAATATATCATGTTTTGTAGGATTTGAATCACTTCTTCCTGTTCCTTACAAAATTCTTTCATCACCATATCTTTTAAACAAGAATAACTTCCTCTGCAACAGAGGAGGCATCCACAATCATCAAGTGACCTGGAAGAAGAGTTAGAGCTTGTTTTGACAAAGCATCAGCCTCTGCATTCAGCTCTCTGTAAACATGTTTGAAAGATAGGAAATTGAAATTTGAGAAGGAGCTCTGAATGGAACGTAAGACTTCCTGTAAGTGGGGGGCCAATATCTGAGAGCGCTAAAGAGCCCAGTCCACAACCACCTTTGAATCGCCAAAGCACTATAAATTTTTTATACCTTTGTTTTTTTCCACAAATAACACTGCCCATAGCGCTGCCAATTCGACCGTATTGTTGGAGCCATCACCCGGCGCATACTTAATCAGAAACTTCTTTTTCGGGCTAAGATGGAGGGTGGCTCCAGTACCAGCGAGTTGGGAAGACCCTTGGTAGGCTTTGTCAAAAAAATCACAAGGCACGTCATATTTTATGACCGAGGGCTGTATAATCCGCATTTTGTGTAGTTTGGGTGGACTCTTGTGTTCATTTGTCCACTAAACAATTAAAGCCAAAGAAAATTCCTTCGAAATTTATTTTTCATGAAAATTTTCCTTTTTCCTTGCCCACCAAATTCCATATGTGAAGAAGGAAGGGGATGTTGCAAAGGAGCTTACCCTGGGATTGCTCCACCATCGTTTCATTCGAGAGATAACACAATCTGCCACTTCACGCTGAGTTGATGTGAATGAAGAGATCAACTTGTTCCATACCGAATCTACATAAGAACATAAAAGGAAAAGTTGAGGCCCATTTTCAACATCTATTCCATAAAGAGAACATCAGCTCGGTCCTTCCCAGCCACGACGTTGAATATTTTCCCATCTAAGGAGTCTATTATCAAGAACCAACCATAACACATTTTTGGCTTTTAATTGACCAGGAGCTATCCATAATTATTTCCACCATTCCTCTTTTTCCACCAAAAAGGATTCCTCCATAAAAGATTTATATCCTTGTTTTTCTGTGTAGGATCTAGAAGTAGTGATTTTTGTCCAAACCAATGAGTCTTCAATCTCCTAGTCCAGATGGATGAAATTATTTACAAGAAGGAGCCCATAAGAGAACCATTCCTATGATTTTGCCTCATTTAGCCCCAGGGAGACTGTCATTTTCCATCCTGAAGATCCCCATACCTGTGGGCAGGAAGATGCTGCATCCACAGTAGTGAAAATATGGTTTAGTTGTAATTTATTTCTAAGTTCCTCTGAGAGATTGTATTCTTCACCCACCCCAACCCAAGGATCTTTTCCTATTCTGACTTGTGTCCCATTACCAATATTTCAAGCACACTAGTTTCCAATCAGCGAGAATGATTAGACGAGAGCCTTCCAACCGATTGAGCTATTTTTTTATTTTTAATTTGAGAACGGAACCATGCCAAGAAAAATGTTCCTGGAAAGTATTTTGCACATATAATTCGTCCCCACAAAGAGCCTGGATTCTCGACAAGCCTCCATAAAGATTTTGCAGCTAAGGATAAACAGAAGATAGGACATTTTTTAATTCCCCAGCCTCCCAAATCCTTAGGAAGAGCTAGGGTTGACCACTTTGTTAGTGGTATTCCTTCACTCTTTTTTCTGGCAGTCCATAGAAAGGAGAAGCATTTTTTTGAATTTTGTGAAGAATTCCTTTTGGGATAGCAGAAATAGTGGCCCAATAAATTGGAATACTTTGGAGAACAGATTTGAGAAGCACCAGGCAACCTCCTCTGGATAGGCACTGATTTTTCCAATGCATTATTATTTTTTTCAATATTTTGATAAAGCCAAAGTTAGTCCCTGAAAACATAAGAATTTGGGTTTAGGGTAAAGCCCAAATATTTGAAACCAGACGCCCAATATGAGAGTGGAAATGGAAAGGAAGATATGACATTGGACAGTAAAACCATCAAAGTGATGTTATGGACCAAACTCGACTTGTCAAAATTTATCTACATGCCCGTTGCCTGCTAATAGAGATCAAGAATCTTTTTTAGATTTATAGCATTATCTTCTGTGGCATCACCAAACAATAGGATGTCATCTACAAAAATAATATGTGTCAGATATTCGAAGCCCGCAATGTGGATTCCTTTAATGGTTCCTATTTCTCGAGCATGTTTACAAAGACGACTTAATGCTTCTTCAATTAAAAGGAACAAAAAAGGTGACATAGGGCAGCCCTGTCGTAAAACCCTTGTAGGATGAAAATAATCAGAGGGGGAGCCATTTATAAGGACTGCAAAGGATAGAGATTGGATGCATCCCATAATCCATTCCACAACCTCCATAGCCACCCCTATCTAAATTAATAAGAGCCTTAGAAAAGTCCAGCTTACCCTATCATAAGCCTTAGACAAACCTAATTTGAGTGCAAAGGAAGATTTTTTGTTGAGATGGACCGAGTGAAGAGCTTCTTGTGCCAGAAAGAGTGCATCATGGATTTGTCTCTTATGAAGAAAACCAAATTGTTCTTCTGAGATAATAATGCTTAGAATGGGCTTCAATCATTGCGCTATAATTGTTGAAATCAATTTGTAAATCAGATTGCAACATGAGATAGGACGAAAATCCCCAAAAGAAGAGGGGTTTTGACTTTTAGGGATAAGTGCAATAAAATTCGAATTTAAAGAGCCAAGGAATTTTCTGGATCGTTGAGATTCCCTTACTACCTTAAGCATATCATATTTCAATAGATCAAAAAAACCTAGGTAGAATTTGATAGTCAAACCATCTGGACCTGGGCTCTTACCTTTCTGAAGGGATCGTAGAATATGCTCAAGTTCAACGACATCAAATTCTTTTTTTAGAGCTTTATTCATCTCTTCCGAAATCATCCAAGGAAAAAGAGTAAGGACCTGAATAATTTCCTGAATTGGGCATCCTTTCGGAGCTGTGAAAGCAGGCTTGAAATGATTTAATCCAGCTTCTGATTTTTCTTTAAAGGATCTGACTTTATCACCATTTGAATTATGGTTCTCCTAGATAGTGTTTTGGTTGCATCTATGGAACGCAAACCTGTGAAAAAACTTTGTATTATTATCTCCTTCCTGAATCCAGATAGCATGGATTTTTAAATGCCATAACTCTTCCTCCTTCAGGAGAAGGTCATGACGCTGAAGCTCCAGAGATTTCAGGAGCTTCCAAAGACAAAAAAAAATGGGAGATGATCTGATAACCCACCAGATTCCACCCACGACTGAATTTTGAGATGTATGTCCAAGAGACCATCCAAAATAAGAAATCTATCCATCCTCATTGCGACAACTTCGTCATTTTTACGATTGTTCCTCCATGTGGGAGTAAGTTTCATCGGATGAAGATCAACCATCCTATGGGATTCCAAAAGGGACTTAAAGAAAGGGGCCAAGGGATCAATTCTAGCTGAAACCCCCAAAACCTCTTGTTGTGACAGGGTAAAATTTAGGTCGCCTCCCAAAATCAAGGTTTGAGATTGAGTGACTTCAGAGGAGAACAAAGATGACTAGAAGGTTCTTTTTTCAGAACAAGGACCAAAAATATTTATTAAGGAAAAAGATAAGCCCAATTTTTGGTCAACACAGGAGGATTTATTATAGGCCAAGTGGCATTCAAAAGAGACAACCAAAATTGTAGGGCTCCAGGCTATAACCAAGCCCCCAGACAGGCCCACAACATCACTAGTTGCTAAAGACCAGTATTTTAACCATTTCGACAAAAAATACAAAACACGGGATCATAAACCTTTGTCTCTTGTAAGAAAAGGATATCAGGGGAAACTATTTGTACTAATTTGAGGGCTAGCTCAGAGGGGGCACCCCCAAGACCCCACACGTTCAAAGAAAGGATGATCATGGGGGACCCTTCTTAGGGCCTTTCACTGCTCCAAGGGCCCGTTGAATAGTTTTTTGTTTTCCCACACTGATATCCATTGAAGCTTGATTATGTGCTCTAGACAGATGTGTCTTGCATCCTAAAATTATTTTAGGTGTCGGATCAATAGCCAGACCACCCTTAATAGAATTTTCAGAATTATAAGAGGAGCAAGATCTCAACTTTGATACGTAGGAAGGGGAGGGAGGGGGGAAGGGAGATCTCTCGGGATACAGCCAATGGAGACTCCACCAGAGGGGAAGATGGTGGAGTGGGCTTGAGAGGGGAAGGACCGAAAGATACATTGGGAGGTAGGGATAAGACAAGGGAGGAGCAAGAAGAAATAAGGGTGCCACCTTTATCATAACAATGAGTATCAATATTATTAGATATTAATGGAGGGGGAGAGGCCAAATTGGACATACCTTTGTTAGAAGGGGCTGCGACGTTGTGTGCCTATTGAAGAACATCCTTTTCCAGCTCAGAAGCGCTTGACTCAGGGAAAAGAATGCCAATCTGAGACTTATGGAGAGGATCTATCTTTCTCCACACCTTTTTATATTTATGCCTAAAGAGGTCAGGACGCGGACAATCCTGGGCAAGGTGGCCAACCTATCTGCACATGAAACATCTGAAGGGTAATTTCCAATAGTCAAGCTTCTATGTCCACGAGATCCCATGCATTTCGAGAACAACGCCTTCATATAAACCATCGCGAATGTCCAGTTCAACTTGAATCTTAGTGCATCTTCGATACAATTTCGTATCCCAGTCGTCTTCCAATGCACTGAACGTGCCGAGTTTGTTGCCAATTGCTTCAAGATGGGGATGTTGCCAAAAGAATTGAGGGAGCGTAGGATGGATAACCCATACTCTTTGTAGATGTTGAGGGGAGCGCTCAGCGTTGAAGTGAACATCCCAATTATATAGAAAAAGTCTAGCAAGACCCCAATTCCACACTTGGTTAGTGAGTTTAAGTTTGTCTTCTACCGAAATAACTTTGAAAAGGAGCCATCCTTGAGAGAGCTGGTGAAAAGCTTGTGAATATCCCAGCAGGGGCTTTTAGCATTCATCAACCCATGCAGATATGGCTTCAATTGACGCCAGCCGCTTGTACAAACAACCCACTAGAGCATTGTCCAAATAAACTGGCACCTTAGAGATCAAATTGTCTTCCCCAACAACAAGTTTTGCAATACCAAATTTTGGACGAACACCTTTCTTTTCTTGTTTTGGTCTAGGACTGTATGCCTGAGAAGGATCATCACTTGTGGAGGTGATGCACTCACCATTAGGTAGTACAGTAGAGGTATGATGCGAAGGAAGGTGGCCGAAAGAAAATGATCTATCTGGGTGCCATGGGAGGAGTAACAGGAAAAATGTGGCGGTGGTACGTATGAATGGTGAGGAGGAAACAAGGTGGTGAGGAGGAAACCCAGGTGTCTGGTGTCCTAGAAAACACCCAACCCCGAGAGACGAATGAGTCACATGCTAAGATTGCGGGATCCAAAGGCAGAGAGGCGAAAAAAAAAATGTCGAGGAAATCGAGCTCATAAATAATATATATATGTATATATGTGTGTGTGTGTGTGTGTGTGTGTGCAAGTCCTTTGTTTCATTCCCTTCATACATATATACTCGAAGGTAGGAGAAGAGTTGCTCCTCCTCGCATTCAAAGTACCTTTTATTCACAAACTTCAGAAAATTGTTTGTTTCCTCTTCTCTTCCAAATGAGGGAAGTAAAAACTACAACCATGTAAGCTAATCATTACAATGTGAAATAATTCCTAAATTCTAGAATTTTCAACTTATTCAAGAATAATCTACTCCTAAACCTACATAAAATATTCAGAATGTTGGGAATCATGATTGTCATTATACCAAAACCCATAGGTGTTAGTCAACGATCGCATTGCCATAGATAAGGATCCACGAGAGGCGATTAGCCCATGTCGCGAAACACACGAGGAGCATTGGATTATCCAATGTCCAATAATCTCCCCCCCAACACGAGTCGGGTGTGTATCGAACTTGTGACCTTCACTTTGATACCACTTGTTGGGAATCACGATTTTCATTAAACCAAAACCCGTAGGTGTTAGTCAATGATCACATGGCCAGAGATAAGGATCCATGAGGGGTGGATAGTCCATGTCGCAAAACACACATGGATCATTGGTTTATCCAATGTCCAACACATAACTCTAATAAGAACAACAAATTATTTTCCAGCTTTAAAATGTGGCCAATCCACCACATTGTTAAGATCTACTCCATTTCTTCATCTCTCGAGCCTGGTCTAATGCACCTGCATCACTACACAAGACCGCTCACTCTCCTACCAACCCTAATTAGTAAGGATAATATTAACAATGTTATTATATCAAAATTTAAGGAGAAATTATGAAGTGATAAAGAGTTCAAGGGGAAAATAAAACTAAAATAATGTAAGGAGATGATCAACCCCAATATTTAAAATCAAAATTATTTCTCTATCTTGACTAATTCTAAGAAGAAAATAAACATTACTAAAATAAGAACAAATTCTCGTCTTAGTTAAATCTCAAAATAATGATGGGATGAAAGAGTCATCCACATTTTGTGACACTAAGAGGGTTGAATATGAAAATCATTTTCTCTTATATTGCCCATGTTATACTCACATTCATTCTAATTTTTAAATATTTGTCACGCCACCAACCTTCTTAACCTTTTAAGTCAACAAAACTTTGGTTATCTTTGACAACTTCTCCTGATACATTTAGAGCATAGAAATAAAATGCTAAGGAATTATGAGTAACATCTTACCTTTGTAGGGTTCGATAGACCATAATAGTCTTAGTGGACGCTAATCATCATCATCATTTATAAAACATGTTTAAACATTTTATGTTTTTTAATCATCGTCTAAATTTGATTGTGTTGTTGATAATGAAATAACATTTTTTTTATTATTTATTTTTTATATTTGAATACATAAATCAATTCAAAATTTTGAAAAAAATTTAGAACATGATCTCAATAATTAAGATAAAAATTTCTCTAATTTTATTATTAAATTTTTAATAAAATATAGAAAAAAATATGTTTAAAAAAAATTAAAACACAAAATGTTTATATTACATGATATTTATATAAAAATTATATTATTATTAATTACCATTAGCATTGGCCATGAAATCGGTTATATGCATAAAGGAAGATATGTTTGTAAAGAATGAAAATAAAGAAAAAAAGGTACATGGATTTACCAATAATCACACATGAGCACATCACAATGTCTCATCTAACAAGGGAAAGATTTTCTTGGTTTTTGAAAGAAATATTATTTTCTTCTTTCCCCAACCAAGGGTGTTATGTTTTCTAGCTGGTGATTTTGAGCAATTGGGATATGGGACATATGGGGAGAATTAAATAATATGGGATGAATAGATATTTCAAAATTTTGAAAATTGATTTTTTTTTTTTTTTGGGAGAAATAGTTGACATGGTCTAATTGATTAACATTTTTTTTTATAAAATGGAATTAGAATTATTCATAAGATTGTGAATTTTATTTTTTTTAAATGTGTTTTTTATTTTTGTTTTTTTGGATCATAATTTGATTATACAATTTTTCATGAGATTGTGAAATTTTATTTTTCAAAATGTGTTTTTGAATGTATAAATGGATTCAATGTTTGGAAAACTTTAACACAGTTGGATTGTGTAGATCGCAGAACTCAAACTTACTAGAACCAAATTGGTGTATGAGATGACCTTTTTTATGGGACAAGGGACCTACCTTTACACTCACCATAACCAAATTGGCGTATGATATCCCCTTGTTTGTGGGATAAGGGACCTACTTCTACATAATGATTCGATTGCTAAAGTCTATATAGATATACTCTAACCCCCTATAGATTTGAACATGTGGCCTCTTACAAGGAAGCACATATTCTTAACCATTAGGCTCACTGAAGCTAATGTTAAGAATATGTGTTTCCTTGTAATAGGTTACAAGAAAATGTAGAAGTGGGTAGAGTATGTACAACTATGAATACTTTAGTAGTCAAATCATCATCATCATCAATTTCAAAATATTTACAAAGTGTTACATAAATATTTATATTTATTTTTTTGTAATTATAAAAATTGTAACTAGGTCACACAAGGTCCATTTTGACCATTTTCACTATAACCACTAGGTGTCTACATTTATCCCTACCACAAAAATGCGTAAGTTAGGGTTTAAATAGGTGAACTTTACATACATAAGGAATTCCTTAATATTACATCTTATTACCAACTAGTCTACATCCAAAAATCTAATGTTCATAATTATATTAATATAAATTAATTAATAATCATTTTTATTGTAAAATTTGGTTATACTAATTTAATGATAAAACAATATACATAATAATAATAATAATCAAATTTAAGCTTATGGACAAGCCACCTGTATGAGAACCTATTTTTTGTGAGACAAGAAACCCATCTCCTAACAAAGTTTTAACTACATACACATTCCATCTTTCTATACATTTAACTTATAATTTTCAAATGTATATATATATATATATATAATGAGAACAAAATAATTGACTCAATTTTGATAATTATTATTATTATTATTTTAGCTTTTCACGCGAAGTTTCATATTTAAGATTTAGATAGTGATGGAATATCTCTTTCATTCCTTGGTTTCTATCCTATTTGAGATTAATTGAGTCTCTTATATAGAATATCTTATGAATATCAATAAGATGTAAAATTTATGTTTTTTTGCTCTGAGAGGGTTTCTGCAACAAGGCTCAAGAGTTGGAACAACCTAGGGTTTCATCTGAGAGGGGGTCCAACGGCCACGTTGCTGTTGTGGCCCCCTTACTTCTTATGTCTCGGTGATATTGGGTTGTTCTCTTAGATGTCGCCGGTGGTTCGGCATATGATGTTGTTCGCAGGGGCGGTTTCTGCCCAGGATTCTCTGGTGGTAACTGCCTAGAGTTGTCGCTGTTACGCGGGTGAGGTTGTTGCACAATGAACCTCCCACTGAGTTTCGTTGTTTCAGAGTCTGTCATCGTCGTTGTAGTCCCTTTTTAATTTCTGTGTCCAGCTTCAATGGCACTCGGGTCGTTTTGTTGCAGATGGGGTTGGTGGTTTGGATCTTTCTGTTTCCCTGATGCAGCACATGGGTGTGGATCTGCTTAGAATATATGGTTCAGAGCCTTAGCTGGTGAGCTCATGGTCTCTGGTTTCTGGGTTTGCTCCTCGCATCATTCTACCTGTGGTTTCTTGCTACCTATTCTGGGTTCATCCCCGACTTCTGGGGTTTTATGATTTCCCTCGTGGGTTTGTAAGGGCCTGGGGTTCTGGTTTATTTTTCCTTTTTCTTTATCTTTTGCTAGCCCTACTTTTCAGGGTGTTTTCCTCATATGAGGAGCCTTGAAATGGTAGGTTGGCGTGGAAAAGGAAAACAGATTGCTCTTTCGAGCAATGCTCAGGCAGAAGTCCTATACTTCTGCGATTATTGTGAATTTTTTACTATATGAAAAACGACTATATAGATTTGGTTTTTTGTGTTCTACATAACACACGCCATCAGATAAAATGCTTATCACATGTACTCTATAAACTTTTTATTACATATGATTTCAATTAAAAAAAAATTAAAAATTAAAATTTACAATTATCGATAAGATATTCCATCGATATCTTATATAAATATACCATTCAATTAATCTCAAACATGTTAAAAAATAGTGAAGGAAAGAGATATTCCATCACTATCTAAATGTTAAATATGAAACTTCGCTATCGATGGAAAGGGAAAAACTTAAGGAAAAAATAAAAATTTCATGATTATTCAAATTGATTTAAGGTGGCAATTTGTTATTACTTTTTCATAAATATGAAACTTCGCTATCGATGGAAAGGAAAAGATTTTGTTACATTCATTACTTTTTCATTAATATGAAACTTCACTATCGATAGAAAGGGAAAACTTAAGGAAAAAATAAAAAATTCATGATTATCTTGAGTTAAGGTGGCAACTTGTCAATTATTTTGCTACATTCATCACTTTTTCTTTTTCATATTAAATTTCATTTTCATTTTGGAACCCTACACAAACCATGCTTGAAATGATTAAAAAAAAAACAAAAACGAATAATAATTATTAACGATTTATTATTACTTTTTCATAAATATGAAACTTCGCTATCGATGGAAAGGAAAATATTTTGTTACATTCATTACTTTTTCATAAATATGAAACTTCAATAAGGGAAAAACTTATGGAAAAAATAAAAAATTCATGATTATCTTGAGTTAAGGTGGCAACTTGTCAATTATTTTGCTACATTCATTACTTTTTCATTTTCATTCTTGAAATGATTAAAAAACAAAAACGAATAATAATTATTAACGATTTATTAACATTTGGGCGGTGAAAGCATATGGTAGGCCTAAACATGTCGGTTGTTATTTATACATTTTTGGAGTCTTAACATGATTGAGGAGACAAAAAGCTGAAGCATGTCACCTTTATTGATCTATGTCACCCCAAACTATTTCCTATATCCACTCCCAAGGAAATATTTCGACGATGAATTTTTTTTTGGTTTTGAATTATAATTAGAAATAATTAATAATAGTTTCACTTTGTTAATTTTCTTTAATTATTTGTGATTATTGATTTAATTTTTATTAATATAATTTCAAGATTTTTTAATCAGTAATGTAAACGAAATAAAGGTCTTAGATCATACTTTAACACTAAAATATCGTATATCTAACTTACTATTTAAAAAATTTAGACTCCACCTTTACGATTATGGAATTATATGCTTTTAAATAATCTTTAATATTATTAGTCCCTGCCGTGAGGCATGGGATTATAGTAATCGAATGCACTCAGGTAGTATTAGTTCATGGAATGTTTAACCAAACTTTTTAGTACCTAAAACTTGGAGAACCAATAGTTATATTTTATTATTTTGCGAAGACGAATATAAAAAATTATCATGTTTCCCGAGGCGTAACTATGGATTATGTTATTTTTTGAGAATTATTTCTCCTACTCATTTCTAACATAGAACTAATGCTAGCATTAATTCTCTAATATTTAATGTTGAAGATAGGTTGAAACATATATCCAATTTTCTCTTTCACCAGATAGACCTGCTGACTTATCTCATAATAGGATAGACCAGTTACATGTTAAAGGTATCGTGTAACCAGTTGTTCACATGTGAGCCATTTGTCAGGCTTCACATCTACTAATATAGTAATCGAATGCACTCAGGTAGTATTAGTTCATGGAATGTTTAACCAAACTTTTTAGTACCTAAAACTTGGAGAACCAATAGTTATATTTTATTATTTTGCGAAGACGAATATAAAAAATTATCATGTTTCCCGAGGCGTAACTATGGATTATGTTATTTTTTGAGAATTATTTCTCCTACTCATTTCTAACATAGAACTAATGCTAGCATTAATTCTCTAATATTTAATGTTGAAGATAGGTTGAAACATATATCCAATTTTCTCTTTCACCAGATAGACCTGCTGACTTATCTCATAATAGGATAGACCAGTTACATGTTAAAGGTATCGTGTAACCAGTTGTTCACATGTGAGCCATTTGTCAGGCTTCCCACATCTACTAATATCGATGTGTCACATAACTACAACCTTGTCTCACATAACTGTGTTTTGGGATCACCCTGGCCGTTTGGGTCACCTTGGAGCGAAGTCTGAAATCCTTGGCCTATGCAAGTAGAGCAAACTTTGAAATTCACAACTCGAGCAAACGCAAATGGTAACTGGTAATTGAGCTCTAAACTCCTTTGATTTTTTACATATATACTTCTTAATTCTCTAAACTCTACTACTCTAATTTTGTGTTAGATTAAGGCATGTTTGTGACAAGCTTGTATTCCTCTTAAACTTGTTCTATAAGGCCTGTTTGTGATAAGCTTGTAATCCTCTTAAACTTGTGACCAGAATTATGTGTTTTTTAACAAAATTATTGTATGTTAAACGTGTTATTGAATCTGTTACCACAATAACGTTTTAACAAATTTACATTATTAAAAGAGCACAATAAATAGACACACGCTTATAGGTCTCAGTGTTGTTTTGGAAGAGACAGACACTAAATATTTCATGAGAAGCATCTTGAAGGGAGAACCTAAAACCTTAATTTGCAACAAAGAAAATTCCGAGAAAATTATCATACTGTATCGCCAACCATTTCCTTCAAAGGCCCCTATTTCAAAGGCCATTATTCACTTAGAAACACATGTCGTTGTGGCTATCCTAGGTATCTTGTTGTGTGATGGGAAGGATTTTATGAAGCTTTGTATAGGTCAAAGATGTGATCTTAGCCGGCTTCAACAGATCCAATAGCAGGAATTGAGATTGTATTGACTGACCGAGTGAATTAAAATTCATACAATTTCTCAAAATAGGCCATATGATTTACCTAGCAATCTTATTACAATATACGAACTTCCATCTTCAACACAAAACGTAAGCATTTCCCCCCTGAGCAATAATCCTTCCAATGAAATTTGACCTTCCCTGACATTGATCCTAATTCTAAACTTAATTATAATTCTTATGTCTTTCTAGAATTCATAGAATAATTTCTTAAAAGGGTCCATATGGTCTGCCTGCAATCTTACTACAACTGTGAAATTTCCATCATTGACAATACTGGACAATATGTAAATTAAGTTCTCAAAAGCAATAATGGCCGAACCCATATAAATTGGTTTTCCCCAACCAAATTCTGCATCATGAGTAGGCAGCTTATACCAACCATTGATGCAAAAATTAGGAGACCTAAATTTATGAGATCCTCGAACTAAACCATTTATATCAGTGCATAATTCCCTATAGCCTAAAGCAGATTGTAGGTATTCATCATCCATCCAGACTATATATTTGAGGTCAGGTCCCCTGTAAGCGCCATAGGTGAAGCCATAACTCTTCACAATTAAATTTCTGCTACCTTATTTCAATAGAGCGGCCTACAACATGAGGTTGCAGGGCATCAAGGTTGGAAACAAGCTTCTACCCATTCCCAAATCTGTGTTCCTTCCAGATTACTATTATCAACTAATAACATAAGGAACAAATATATAATAAACTAAGCAACTAGAAGTGATGAATTATAAACTACCCCTACAAATAATAGAACTTCAACCATAGCTATAGTACAGAATCCTTGGAACCCACCTTAACAACAACTTTCCTTAGTACTCGAACCAATAAACCTAGACTTACTAATACATCGATTTAGAAAAATCACTTACCAAAAGCCAAAGACTGTTCAGTTCTTCTGTCATTCGTTTGTAACCCGTTGTGTTGTCTGACTAGAGAGGGTATTTGTGTTTTCTGACCTAGCTTGTAATAGTTCAACCCTAGCTTGTATCAGTGTCAGAAACACGACTTCCTAAAGAACCCAATGGGGGGAAATTTTGTGTTCCAAGGGGCTCTGGATCTTTGCTACTAGTAGCAAGCTAGCGTGCCATTTCCACAGATGTTGAGCCCCGTGACACTTTTGTTCGATTCTGCACAGATCACGCTGAGTAGTCATCAGTTGCTCTATAAAATACCAGAACGCGGCACTGGAGATGATGTTGCATTCGGCAGGGAAATCTACTGTTTCACTTTCGGAAATTTAGATTTGGTACCAGTGGATGCGAACATTATCGGCAATCACCACCAACAGAATATATGGATATAATACGATGTCCAAAATTCTCGTATTGGATTTGTGCAGGCTCGCTGCAACATTCATTCCTAGCATCCCCACTTGTTCGTTCCATCGGCTCCTTAGCTAGCAGAAGTTCCCCAGGTGGTGAAGATCAATCGCAAGGAACATTAATTTTAATGCACCTATAAGTATGAATGAAAATTCAATGTATTGGGCAGAGTGGGCAAAGTTGAGCACACACACTTCTTGCATGCAAATTCAATGTATTGGGAATGTTTCTTGCATGCAATTCAAATATATATATTTTTTATCTGAGATCGAGGCAGAAAATTTATCAACGACTTAGATTGAATGTTTTAATTTAACAGTGAGAATTGTTAATGGTTATTCAAAACCCCAACGTCGTTTAATTCAGTTTGTTTGGTGTATGTGGCCATGATCTCACTCTATAACTTGGAAAGGTGCCTTAGCTCTCCATAACCATATTTGTTCGTTTACACATGGATATTCTATGGTAAACATAGCTATTTCACTTTAGAAGTAATTTATAAATGTAGCTAAATTAAAACCATTTCTTATGATTTTTTTCTTGTTTTTCAGTTGCAATGACTATGTCGCTTCCTTGGTTCTATTCCTATTTTGAGGAAACTTCTTATAATTTAATACTTGGTATCTCTTCAGCACTCTAGTTTCGAATGGTTTTTGTTATGGAGCTACCAATCCGAGGTGGCTCACTCAATACACGTTGACTTGTATTTAATAAGAAAAATTTCCATTTATATAGTTTTGAGTAGATTTCATCCTTGTTTGGCACAGAATGAAACAATTTTATTTCTAAGTCAGTCTGTGGCTAGCATCGACTAGGAGTTCTTTTCCAAGTAATGTGTATTTCTTCCTTATGATTACTTTATGTTGAGATTGCAACAAGATGATGAGCTTAGTGAAAAGAGTCGCCTTCACTAAGTGGGCCCGCGGGCTATTTTGGCGCAAAGTCTATTTTTAGACTATGTCTATTTTTAGACATATGGATCATGCTCTATGAGTTGCAGGATTCTATTTGTGGATGGTTGGTCAAGTCGGAAAAAATATATGGACTTCTATTTTTAGACATACTGGGCGGAATCTATTTTTAGATCACAACTTAAAAATATATCAGTCGAATATTATTAGCTCTTAATAATATTTGGACTATAAACATTATCTTATCCTCTTGGAGCACTTCAGTTCGAGCTACGGATGTGGCACATGCAGCCGACAGAAGGAATTACGCTATTCCTCGGGGTTAGTTGAGCTATTGCATGGTTGACTTCAGTTAGAACTCATGTGGCAGAGTTTGGTGGAGTTGATGAGACAGTTGATGGAGTTGTGTTCGGTTTAACTTATAAGTTGAACTAGTTGTATTTAGTCTAACTGATAAATACACTAGTGATGAGGGGTGTGAATTAATTATTAATTAGTTCACTAATTAGTGGTAACCTATTAATTATCTGAAGAATAATCATGACTTTGTTGCATGGATGGCCACAGAATGTAATGCTATAGATAGGTGAAAGAGCAGGTTAACTATCAGTTGTGACTATACTGTTGCATATTTGCAACTACTAGTGATTGGAGGAGCCCATGAGGATTGCGCAGTACAAGCCAGGTGGTTCAAAGTTATTTAATGAGCCATCTACAACATTGATTACACAATAGAGGCTGGCTATCAGGTGGCAAAGATTGGAGCATGTGTTTTGATAGATCTAGCTTGATTAGTGTGTAGCAATTGGAGGTTGTGCTGAGAGCTTGTGAGGAGATTTGTACAATGATTGTTACATGATCTCTATGACATATAATATACAGATAGTTGGGGGTTTTCAGCGTTAAGCTTTCCCATGAAATACTGTGTTCATATGTGTGATTGTTTATGGTTTTAATGTGCGCATGCGATTGTTTTTATTTCCGCAATTAATGATCAATGGTAGAAGAGATTCTGTATTGTGCATGAAGTCAAATAGTGTGTGATCAGGAGAATCTCAGATGTATAACATATCAGTTATATAAATTTCTACATGGTATTAGAGGGATATTGATCATTTGAGCAATTGCAAAACATTGAAGCGGTTGAGTTTTGTGCTAGTGGAATTCGAATTTGCAGCAGTGTTTTCTTGGTGTCGAAGTTGAGATGTCTTTCAACGGATTGTGACTGGAGTATGCCCTTGAGGGAAGCTCGAATTATATTTCATGGAAGGACAGGATGGAGGCAGTGTTAGATGACAATGGGCTGAAGGAGTTCATAGATGCAGAAATTCCAAAACCTGCTTCTGGCAATGCTGCCGCACTTGACGCATGGCAAAAGAAGACAGCAAAGTGTCAAAGGATTCTGTTGGAAGGTGTGAAGGATCACATAGTGTCCAGCCTTCATGGTAAGGCTTCTCCATTCTTGATGTGGAAAGCTTTGATAGATTTATTTCAAAGCAAGAGCGACCAGAGGAAGTTGGCGCTCAAGGATAAACTCAGGAACATAAAAATGGAGAAAGGCGACAGTATGCCCAAGTACCTCACGAAGTTCATCCAATGCAGAGATGAGCTGGGAAGTGTGGGGGTTACTGCGATGATGAGGACTTGGTGAGTTTGTTTCCTTGGGCTTCCAAAGAGTTGGCATTCCTATCAGGACTCTATCAATGGTCGGGAGAAATTTCCAGGATGGGAGCGACTTTGGTCGGATCTTGTGCAAGAGGAGATAAGGCAAAGTACCAGGGACAGATCTTCATCAAAGAACTCTGATGAAGAGAATTGCACTTTGGCTACCAAAGAAAAGAAGGGGAAGAGAAAGAAAGCTTCTCAATCCAGTGCGAAAGGCAAGAAGCAGGACATGTCCAAGGTGAAGTGCTTTCACTGTCACCAACACAGACATTACGCCACTAGTTGTACACAGAAGAAGAAAAATAAGCAGGTTGTTGGATCTGCAGCTGGAGAGGCCTTAGCCTCGCAGTTTGAGCTGGATTTTTCACTAATCGCATGCTTGGTCTCAAGTGTGATGGGTTCAGTGTGGTTTCTTGACAGTGGTGTGTCTTTTCACATGACAGGAGATCGAGATTTGTTTGCTGATCTGGATGAGAAAGATCTTGGAGTGCATATCGAGATGGGCGATGATGGTAGATACAGTGCAACCGGTATCGATACCATTTCCTTTGAGAGGGAGTCTGGTAAACCCTTCGTATTGAAGGAAGTGATGCGTGTTCCAGGATTGAAGAAGAATCTAATCTCTGTGGCGATGTTAGAAGACAAGGGATATGATGTTGTCTTTAGCGAGGGAAAGGCTTTCTTGCACAGTAAGGCAACTGGTGAGACCCGGAAGGTAGGGGTTCGAGTTAAGAACCTTTATCAATTGCAGGTAGATGGCTGCGCAGCAATGGCAGGTAAGGTAGAAGGAGTGGTGAGCCGAGATGATGGCGAGTTGTGGCACCAGAGATTGGGCCACCTTCACCATGGAGCTTTGAAGATACTGCAGCAAAATTATATTAGGCTTCCTAAGGGTACTCTTGCGCAGTCAGATCAGTGCAAGGGGTGTACCTTAGGAAAATTTGTGAAAGCCACGTTTCACGAGAAGGATAGTCGTGCCACGATGATCCTTGAGAGAATTCACACAAACGTGTGTGGACCTTTCTCAGTAGCTTTGACAGCAAAGCACAGGTATTATGTGATATTTGTTGATGATTTTTCTTGGAAGTGTTGGATCTTCTTCATGCAGAAGAAGAGTGAGACATACTCAAAGTTCTATGAGTTCAAGGCACTGGTTGAGAAAGAATCAAGGAAGCGGGTGAAGGCTCTTAGGAGCGACAATGGTCGTGAATTCATCTCGGGCGAATTCAAGGACTTTTGCAGCGTGGAAGGAATTCGAAGAGAGCTCATAGCACCTCATAATCCACAGTAGAATGGGGTTGCTGAGTAGAAGAACAGAACGATCGTGGGTGCTGCACGGGTGATGTTGCATGATCAGGGCCTTCCCATACACTTGTGGGCTGGTGTATGCACATCGGGCAGATATGCGTAATCGTTGTCCTCAGCTGTGATACTTGGCATGAGTACACCCGAGGAGGCACAGTAAGAGGCCCCATATTTGCATTTGAGGATTTTTGGTTCACCTGTTTACATTCATGTGACAAAGGATGCCAGGAAGAATCTAGAGCCGACTGCAGAGGTTGGGATATTTTTGGGGTACACTGATACGCCCCACAACTATCGTGTGTATTTTCCAGACAGTCGCAAGATTGTTGTGCGACGGGATATCAAATTTCATGAGGAGGAATCCATGAAGTGTTCGCTTGAGAGGGAGCCACACTTGCATGTAGATCAAGAGCTATTAGTTCCTAAGGATGAGTCTCAGGATGTGGATCAGCCACAAGATGAGGTTCATGGAGTGGAAGAGACCACTCATGCAGCGCCAAACATCAGAGGGCAGAAGCGCACTACAGAAGCTGAGCGACTGGCTCAAGATGCAAAGAGGATTGTAGGAGCACCTACATCACAGCGCAGACAGAGACAGTCACCTGATTGGTACATTGGATACATGGCTCTCATGAGTCAATGTATCGTGACAGAGCCATCCTCTTTTGAGGAATCTGTGGAGGATCCCGCATGGGTAGATGCCATGGTGGAAGAGTATGATTCGATTGTCAGAAACAGTGCATGGGAGATTGTCCCAAGGCCGGAAGGGAAATCAGTGGTGGGTTCGAGATGGATCTAAAAAGTGAAGCAGGCAGCTGACGGGAGTGTGGAGAAGTACAAGGCAAGATTTGTTGCTCGAGGCTTCTCACAGATTGAGGGGATCGATTATGAGGAGACCTTTGCACCTGTCGCAAGGTATTCTTCCATACGAACGATTCTTGCTCTCTTAGCGCAGATGGGGTGGCACATTCATCAGATGGATGTGAAGACTGCGTTCCTCAATGGATTCATTGAGGAGGAGGTGTACATAGAGCAGCCCAAAGGTTTCGAGATCTTCAGTAGCGAGTCGCATGTGTGCAGGCTCAAGAGAGCGCTGTATGGGTTGAAAAAAGCACCTCGTGCTTGGTACACACGGATAGACAGTTATTTCACCGGACTTGGATTCTCCAAGAGTGAGGCGAATCCAAACCTATACCAGATAGTGGTGGAGGGTAAGTTGTTGATCATTGTACTTTATGTAGATGATTTAATATTGACCGGTGATGAACAATTGATACTCTCATGCAAGGCTGATCTTGCTAAAGAGTTTGAGATGAAGGACTTGGGCCTCCTTCATTATTTCCTGGGATTGGAAATTTGGCAGCGCAGTGGTGGACTGTTTGTTTCTCAGGGTAAGTATGCCCGGGAGATACTGGAGAAGTTCAACATGCGTGGCTGCAAGCATGTTGATACTCCTCTTCCTGGTGGTTGGAGGAAGGAGGATGCTACTTCGGCGGAGGTAGTGAATGCCACTGTTTATCGACAATTGGTGGGGTCGCTTATGTATCTGGTCAATACACGAACCGGCATATGCTATGCAGTTAACCAGATTTCACTAGCTATGGTTAAGCCTACCAAGCTCTTTTGGAAGGCGGGGAAGCATGTATTGAGATATCTCAGAGGCACATCGGGATATGTATTATGGTACAGACAGTCGGATGAGGTGAAGCTATGTGGCTTCACAGATGCATATTGGGCAGGGAGCCTAATGGATAGAAAGAGCACATTTGGAGGGATTTTCAGTATCGGGTCAACAACAGTTTCTTGGTATAGCAGGAAGCAGAGATCCGTGGCACTCAGTTCAACAGAAGCCAAGTATATGGCAGCAAGTTTGGCTGCATGCGAGGCTATATGGATGAGGAAGATCCTAGTCGGGTTGTTCGGTTCACACTTAGATCCTAATGTGATTTATTGTGATAATCAGAGTTGCATTAAACTCTCAGTTAATCTATTATTTCATGATAGATCTAAACACATTGATATCCAGTATCATCATATCAGAGATTGTGTGCAACGGAAGATCATGTTACTTTCATACATTCCTACGGAGGATCAGGATGCTGATATCTTGACGAAGGCACTCACCAGGAGCAAGTTCGAATACCACAGAGGCAGGATTGTGGTGGCAGATAATCCCTATCTTGTTGAGAGGGAGTGTTGAGATTGCAACAAGATGATGAGCTTAGTGAAAAGAGTCGCCTTCACTAAGTGGCCCGCAGGCTATTTTTGGCGCAAAGTCTATTTTTAGACTATGTCTATTTTTAGACATATGGATCATGTTCTATGAGTTGCAGGATGCTATTTGTGGATGGTTGGTCAAGTCGTAAAAAATATATGGACTTCTATTTTTAGACATACTGGGCGAAATCTATTTTTAGATTGCCAGTCTAAAAATAGATATGTCGAATATTATTAGCTCTTAATAATATTTGGACTCTAAACATTATCTTATTCTCTTGGAGCACTTCAGTTAAGTGCACAGATGTGGCACAGGAGCTGACAGAAGGAATTATGCTATTCCTGATGGTTAAGTGGAGTTATTGCATGGATACTTCAGTTAGAACTCATGTGAGAGAGTTTGGTGGAGTTGATTGAGGAGTTAATGGAGTTGTGTTCAGTTTAACTAATCTAAACATAGTTGAACTAGTTGTATTTAGTCTAACTGATTAATACACTAGTGAAGAGTGGTGTGAATAAATTATTAATTAATTCACTAATTATAAACTCATTAATCAACTAAAGAATACATAAGTTAACTTTAGTGCATGGACATGGCAGAGACCAAAGGTGCAATGGGGAAAGAGCAGGGTTAACCATCGTGTTTAGACTATACCGTCAGACATTTGCAACTACCAAGTGATTAGAGAAGCCCATGAGGATTACAAGAAGCATGCTTCAAAGGGTTTATAAGCATTTAACGAGCCATCCATGATTGACACACAATGAGGCCGGGCTATCGTGGCAAAGATTGAGCATGTGTTTTCATGATCTAGCTTGATTAGTGTGTAGCAATTGGAGCTTGGAAGCGAGAGCTTGTGAGGAGCTTACAAAAAGTCTTGGACATACATATTCCTATAAAATATACAGATAGTTGGGGGTTTTCAGCTTTAAGCTTTCCCATGAAATACTGTGTTCATATGTGTGAATGTTTATGGTTTTAATGTGCGCATGCGATTGTTTTTATTTCCGCAATTAATGATCAATGGTAGAAGAGATTTTTTATTGTGCATGAAGATAAAATAGTGTGTGATCAGGAGAATCTCGATGAATAATATATCAGTTATTCAAAATTTCTACACTTTAATTAAACCCTTTATATGATTAATTAAAGCCTTTATACGATTCTCAGTCATATACATATTTTTTCTGTGGGTTGAGTCCTTGTATTTTGGATTAGGGACAAAGCATCTCCCTTAGCCATCCTTTCTCGTGACCACCGGACTGTATGTGCATTATCGTACTCTCCTAACATAACCTTTTTTTTGTTGAGATCAAGAATGCGAAACTAAGAGTGTGATCAAGCATGTGAAACTAAGAGTGATAGTGACAAGTGCATTGCCCAAACATGCTCAAGGCAACAAGCACACTCAAGACAGGAACTTGCTGCCTTACAACCATCCTTGTTTCCATATAAAATTAATACTTACAAAATAATTTATTTAAATTGCATTCATTTAACACATTTAAAATTAAAATTTGATATTTGCATTGAAAGTTATATTTTACACTTGATTTAAGAAAATATATCATCAATTCTTCATTAAAATTTGTATCTTATAAATATGTTTAATTCTAAACTATAATTTAACCCCGTAGGTTAGTTATAAGTTATATTTCTCATAGCCTTGTTGCATTATAGAGATATACTGATGCTTTTTAATATTAATAATGGATTTTTGATTTCATATTATATTAATATATTTATGTTAATCATTTTTTTCCATCTTTTTGAGATTTTACATTGCCAAATTTTACGTAAGAAATCCTTTAACACCATGCTTTATATTAAAATTTGATTTTTAAAAATTGATATTAATTTTTAATAAATATTTGAGTAGGGAGAAATAGGAGTGAAATTTTTTTAAACTTATATATATATAGATATATATAAGTTTAGCTCATGGGGTATACACAGAAAGTGATAAGGTGTTTTGTTAAATTACTCTGTAGTGTAAAGAATATTGGTTCAAAATTTTGAGGGCAAAAATTTAGATATATTAAAGGTTGTTGTGACTTAGGTTGAATAATTTTGATGATTTAAATGAATCTGATCATAGCTACTCAAATTTGATGACTTAAATGTCCTTGAGTCATAGCTACTCAAACCATATATTTAGATAAAAATAAATCTATATTATAACACTATAGTAAATATAAAAATTATAATTTTTATGATTAAATTTTTTTAATATCATAGAAATAAAGCTTTTTATGATTAATTTATTTTTTTAATTGGTTTAATTAATTAAAAAAATTTAAAATCACATACATCCCATTTTTCATAAATTAAAACATTTTGAAATTATTAATATTAAAGATTAATTTTTTATTTAATTTATATTAAAAAATAATAATTAAATAATTTAGTTATGGCTCTCTAAAATATTGAATAAAATATTTTTTTGAAATTATTAACCTTACAAATTAAATATTTATTTATTTTATATTAGAATAATAATAATTAAATAATTTCTTTATTACTTTGAATTACAAATTAAATATTTATTTATTTTATATTAAAATAATAATAATTAGATAATTTAGTTATTACTTTGTATAAAATATTAATTGAAACATGGAAAAGCTCAAATGGTAACTCTCTATCCATGAAAGAATTCTCAACTAAATTGTAACTATAATTTGCAAAAGAAAAATAATGTGATAACTTGAAAAGGACTGAATGTTTTTTTTTTTTTTGAATAATGCTAATTCTATTTGTGTAACATAATTGTACAAAACTTCCTCAGCTTTAGCTGTTTAAGCCTGAAAGCTAGGCTTGATAGCCATGATAAAAAAAACTCTGGACTGCCCTGAGTGGGAAACCAATCCTTTAGGAATAAGTCTTGCCGCCCTTGCAAGGGAAATCGACATATTGTCCATACAATTTAACAAAAATAAACATACGAAAATTGCATTCAGCTCTTTTAGTAGAAGAGAGTATAACAGAAAAACAAAAAATCTCCCAAGATGATTAAACAACAGTACTGATGTGGGTTGAGGGTCACGAAGTTCACTGGTCAAGAGCTGGAGAAGGAGGTTCCTCCACGATCCTGCACCAGAACTCGTCACCTATGCCATCATTTTCTTCAGTGGATGCGCTAGCCTTGTTGACAGCATCCACCTGCATGTGTTCCTTACTCTAGTCAGCACGCACAGTCTCCATCGACACCTCAGAGTTCATCGCTTCTTCCTTAACCAGAGTGGGATGAGGGCAAGGGGCAGGGTAGGGGATTGGGTTAACTGTTTCCTCTCTGAGGGTGACTGTAACAAAAGCAGTGATGACGGGCCTGCCAAGGGAGCATTCGAAGCGGAATTCTGCTCTTTGAGAGGATTGACAAAGGGGAAAACGAGCCGATGCTTGGGAGATAGGAGAAATGATGGGGAGGGGGTAAGGATGCAGGGGAGTCTCGACATGAGGAGGCGGCGGAGCTTGGGAAAAGTGCACATGCCCTGCTTGACGAGCTTTGCCTCTATGACTGCGAGTGTCCGAATAGTGACCCCAGGAAATGTCCTCAAAGGAGGAGTCGGAGCTGGTAGAAGGCTGAGAGCGGGACGCACGACCCCTGCTACTACCATGTCGGCACCTCATTCTACGACGGAGCCGCGGCATGGTTGCAGAGGAAGGTTGACAAGGCCGAAGGAAAGGAGGGAAAGCGGGATGCAGAGGGGACAAGAAAGACCCGACAGACTGAGCACAGAATTGAGAATTCGAGCAACAAAAAACACTCTGGGAAAAATGGTGGCACAACAGCGTCTCAAGGCAGCAGAGAAGCCTGCTGCGACGCCCAGTTTGAGTGTGGGTGTTCGGCTCAGCACAAGCAGGAGGGCAAGCACTGCACAGTGGGGGAGGAGAGCTGCAAGCTGTGCAAGAGCAAGTCGAATGACAATGGCACAAACACCATAGGATACCAGGCGGGCAGAGCAAAATGGTATAGAAGCAGGGTGAAAATGATAGTGGCATGCAGGTTGGCAGGATTAAATGCCGTGTTAATGAAATTTCAGGTGGCCATATGGCCACCCCACGCGAGCTCCATCGAGATTCGCCAAGGGACGGACGTCCCATCTCTCTTAAATGCCATCCACATCCGGAGCTATGCTATCTTTTTGCACCAACATGGTGCAATTCTGTAATATGGCACTCTCATGGATAATGTTAAGGGGGCCATGATTGAGAGTGTTAACACTATCTGCTCCAAGATTGGCCAAGAGATCTGCAACTTTGTTACCATCCCGTTTGATGTGAGTAAACAAGACAGCCTTGTTATTTTTTAACCATCTGCCGATCATTTCAATCCTTGCTGCCATCCGCCAGCTAGTGACCACCTTAGCAGCATTGGTACCCCAAAGGAGTTGATTGGCCATGTTGATAAGTATCTGTGAATCTCCTTCAATTGTGATGGGGGAGAAATTATAATGATGGGCTAGGCATAATCCTTGCCATAGCCCTTCCAACTCGGCTGAGTTATTAGTGTCCCATCCTATTGAGCCATAATAAATTGCCAGGGTGTCGCCCTTAGAGTTTCTAAAGATGCCTCTGAACCCTACTTGTCCTGGATTGCCTTTTGAAGCTCCAATGAAATTCAATTTTACGGGCCCTATCGGTGGAGGAGACCATTGATGAGGAATTTCAGGAAAATTCTTAGTTTTAGAGGTTGGAATAGGCGTGATTTTAAGTTGCCAGTTCTCCCAAATGGCGATTTCCTTTGGCTTAGTGGGGAAGTCTTCTTCCTTCCAGGTGTGAAGAGCGAGGGATTCTTTGAGATTGTTGCTGAAGATGCTCCAAATAATCTCCAAAGGAGTGGTTTGGCTTCTGAAAGTTCTCTTTTTTCTCTCCTTCCAAAGAGACCATAGGAGCAGACCTGGTATGAGTTACCAAAGGGTGTTGAGAAGAGCACAACTGTAAGGTTGCTTGGGCTAATTGCGTATGATATTGGTTATGTCCCCAACTGGATTGCTTCTTTGGCATCAAAACAGATTTTCTCCCAAAGTGAATTAGCAAGGGTGCAGGAGACCATGAGGTGCTGAATAGTTTCATTGCTTTGATCACAATTGGGACATCGGGAGAGTACAAAGAATCCCCTTTTAATCAGGTTGTCCCAAGTGAGAATTCTTTTGTGATTGAGTCGCCAAAGAAAGGTGGAGACTTTTGGCCAGATTTCTGGAGACCAAATTAGCTGCCATAGTGGATCACAGGGGAGAGGCGTCGGATGCATCAAAGTATAGGCCTCCTTAGTTGAGAACATTCCTTTTGTTGTGTATCCCCACCTAAGAATGTCTGAATCCTCCGGGCATCTAATTTTCCTGCACTGAAGCTCTTCGCTGAGGGCTTCCCAAGTGGCTTCCTGTGCTTAGGGAGCAATATGAGTTGAGTGTTTCCATTTCCTGAACTCATTATAGCTTGTGGGGAGCCAAAACTGATTTACCTTGTCTTCCATGGAGTCGGTTAGATTTTCGATGTTTATTTGAGTGAGAGTATCAGCTATCTTTGGCTTCTGCTGCCAAGAGTCCACCCAGAACATAGCTGTATTGCCATTGTGAACTTCCCAGAAGCTATTGTGTGCTCAACTTAGTGTTCCTAAATTGAGGTCATAAATTGTCAACCAGGGCTAGTAAATTACTGAAGTGAGGTGCACTATATGTGCCTAGGTATCTGTTTCTCACTACATTTTGTTTAGTGTTTTTATGATGTTTTTGGTTTTTTTGTGGTTTTATGTTAAGAATAAAAAAAACTAAATGTTGAAAAAGAACAGTTGTTGGTCACACTAAAAACAGAGCAAAACCTATTCTAAATTATGTGTGGCACTAAAGAACAGAAAATGAAAAGCTTGATAATGACTCATAGCAAGGAAATAAATCACAACATGAACTCAATAACTCATAACATGAACTCATCCAATTCATTCATTAGAAATATGTTGGAATAGCTTGAGAAAAGGACAAGTTTAGTGCAAATTAGGTTCTCCTAAGTAAACAATCATCTTACAATATTACAAAGAATCTCATCCATGGCTAGAAGTTTATTGGAACACAATTGGAAAAGATTATTTGTAGCACAATAAGATTTCTACTCTAAATTAACTTGTAATGCTAAGATTAATCCATTCTGCAGCTCAACTTGTCACTACTAAGCCTCATTCGAAAGTTAGAGATTTTCTAGAATAGTTTTTGGGAAAAGGCTTATTTGTGAAATTGCAAAAGATTGCAGAACAATCAAGGCCTTAAACTGATATCACTAATTCCTATCCATATGATGATGCATTAATAGAAAGTCAGAACAAGAGTAGTTTGTAAACAATGAAGGTCGTGAAGTCTAATTTTGACAGTTAATACAACTTAAAGAACAATGGATAACACTGAACTAGAATGCAATTGATCAAACTTGAAACACAGTGAACACAACTAAACTAGAATGCCATTAACTTAACTTGAAATACAGTGAATTGGAACTGAACTATAATGCCACTAATCTAACTTGAAATACAGTGAACTGGAACTGAACTAGAATGCTAGTAATCTAACTTGAAATACAGTGAACAGAGTTGAACTAGAGTGCCATTATCAAACTTGAAATATAGTGACAGAATTAAACTAGAGTGACATCTACCTCCGGAGTATTTCAACTAAACTAAAATGAAACTAATTCTATGAAATACTACAACCCTATCTCATTCAATATGAGTGATATTTTTGAATAGTTTGTAAAAACAAGTCTGGCTGTATCATTCAATGCAAATGAGCATAAAACATAAAGTTTCAGAAAATAAATGCAATTAACTCCTAAAATACTACAGTTATATCTCATCCAATGTTAGTGGTATTTTGGAATAGTTTGTAAGGATAATACTGACTGTGGAATCCACTGCAAGTAAGTATAAAAACAAAAAGTTCAGAAAATTGATTAAACTAGGAATGAAACAAGGCTAAGTTACTTATCTAAACCATATGAACAAAGCTTCTCAGGTAGCAGGGGCCCTCTACCACCGGATTAGCACGAAAATCTACTCAAGATTGACTCATCTCTTGCAATAAAGTGATGCTTCTTTCATTAAAGGAGAAATTCTTCGAAAAACAGAGTATTACGGTCTTCTGAGATCTAGCAATAAAATAAAATCTAGCTAGTTGTCTCTCGGTCTCCCGAGCCATACTTATAACAAAATTACATCACTGTCTTTGAGATAAAACAGGAATAAATGTCTTTCCCAACTAAAATAAAACTAGAACTCTGGTGGTGGTCTCGTACTATGATTAATGACATCTGTACAGTCCTTGTCCTATTAGAAGTCTATCTCCTAGTTTTGGTTTCCCACGTGCATAACCACCTGTAGACTCGAGCTTAGACTTTGTGGAGATCAAGAAATGATGGGGGAGTGATGTGGAATACGACCATATGTGTTTTTCCTTGAGGTGACACCTGGAACCTGCGTGAACATGAAGATAGCTGCGGAATAGGCAACTGGCTACAAAATGACTGGCCGTTCTGTAGCCGAGTCTAGTCAAAAATTACTACAACAACAAAATCATGAAAACATAGCAAGTTAGTCATTATATACATTCTTAAAGTAATCCTAATCAATCCTATTTATTATTCAAGCCTGTAATTGATGAGGGACAAAGGAAATGAAGTGAAATGTGGTGGAAAAGAAGGACATCTTTGGGGCTCAACATACCCCCACTGCAAGGATTTTGCATGTCCTCATGCAACTAATCCATGTACTCTGAGACCTCTTCTAGGACATCTAGGCCCCTTATTTTGCTTTGCCTGACAGTCAATGGCCTCCTGGGCTTCCTTATGATCAACTTGAATCTGAAATTTGTAAGTGCCCTGCTTAACTTTTTGTTTTTCTTCTTCAATTTTTCACTGGCCTTGTGCAACTTTTTCATTTGTAGAGACAGAGTTGTATTCATATCACCTTTCAGCTTAACCTGCTCCCTTAAAATTTCATTCTCATTCTTGATATGCCTATTGATCACTTCTAACTCATATTTGTCTCTTCTTAGTACATCAATTGCAGATTTTGGTGGGCTAGGAGTTTTGTCTCTACTTTCTGAGGCTCTCTTCTCTAATGTCTCAACATAATTATAAATTTGTTGTTGTGCTGGGTCTATCTCTGGAGCTCCTTCATCAAGATCCTCCTCGTACTGGTACTCAGGTGATTCAGCAGTAGGTGTTTCTTCATCCTCAATGTTTATGATTCGCGTTTGTCTAACCCCTGTTTTCTTCAATATACCTCTGAGTCTGTGGCTCCGTCTTGGTTGAGATGGTCCTTCACCTCTCTCTTTGACATATTTTCTTATTATCCTCTCCTTCTTAAGCTGCTTCTTAATTTTAGTCAATTTCTCATAAATCATCTCTTCACTGTCCCCTTGTATTGATTTACCAGTTTTAGTTTCAACAGCTTTGGAAATTTCTCTTCTCCTGCTTCTTCTTGTAGGTTTGCCTTCAGGTGGAGATTCCTTGGGTTCTTCAAAGTGATTCCTCACTAGAAACTCATCCCAATTATCTCCCATTTTTCTCAAATGATGTTCAATTAGGATTTTGACTAAACCATGGTGATACAAAGTGGTTTCTAGAAATTGAACCCTCTTTTGAACATTAGATGCCATTCTTTTCAGAATATGAAGTAGGAAAAAGGGAAAATTGATTTCTTCATCTAAGAAATGCATCATTAACCGAATATGATAAACATAGAGGGTACCAAATCTTCTTTCACAAGTGATAAATTTTTGCAAAATGAGCAACATATTCCTCCATTTATTCTTCAGTGCCGAGCTAGGAATACCTTTCTTAAAAATGGAAACATCCATACCTAGTGTTTTGAGTATTTGCCTCCATGCCTCATTATGAAATTCCCTATTTTTGAACCAGCGTTCTCCTTGTCTGGGTAATTCTGTTGCTTATTCAGTGAAAGCCTCTGTAATAGTGAATTTAATATCTCCTGTTTCGACCTCTGCTCCATTAAAGGACCGTGCAAATGTTTTGGTTACTTCTTTATGAAAACCATTAAATTTTTCAAAAAAATGTAACCACCTAGCCTGCTGTAGCATTTCTCTGATATGAGGATAACCTTCCAAGTACTTGGTTCCAACTGGTTCGGATCTTACTATGAGACCCATAGCTTTCTTTCTCAACCTTCAAATTACTGCTCCTCTGCTCATGGTAAAAATGGCTGTTAAAGAGATGTTTTTACTCCAAAGATGTTTCCTCTATTTTACAGACCGGAATGGCTAAGAATTGGCTACGGAAAGAAATGATATGGAGTGGTTATGAAATGAGTATAATGCGGTGAGGATGATTCACACAGATTAATGAGTTGAGAGCTATCACAGAAGAAAATACCGTGGAAAAATTCTCATGTAAATTTCAAAATCATCACTAAATGCTTCGGGCTAGTGACGTGACTGATTATGTCACTTCAGTACTTAACCGTTAAGTTTTAAATGATGATTTGGAATGGCGAAGTGAAAGGGATTTTGTCCAATTTTTTTATGATAGGTTTGATAGGCATGATCAATACGACTAATTAAAATAACTTTTTGAATCATACATGACTTAACTCTTCTAAAACTTTCATGATCTGTCACCATAATAATTTCATAACTTTTACCTTTGCCTTTCCTTTGATTTTTTTGTGATTTTGATATGCCTTGTCCTCCTTTGAAAATCATTGATCTTCTATCCTCATAACTCCTTTTATTTTTCTTGTTGTCTTGGATATGCAAGATCAATTTGCTGCTAAATCAAGTGATTACTGGATAGTGCCTTCAGGATCTCTGGCTGCAGAATGTCTGACTGATTGCAAAATGTACCTGTAGAAGTCTTGAAACATGGAATGGAATGGTTTGAAGCATGAATGGAATGTTGTATGAAATGAGTTAAAAATGGATAATAAAATATGGTGTAATGGAGTATGAGTGAAGTGAATAATGGAATGAAATGAATCACAATTATGAAGTGGAGTGAAGTATGGAAAGTGACCTGCAACTTATGATTTGTATTATTCAATTGCAGAAAAAGATCAATTTTTTTTTTTTTAAATCTGAGATGGAAGTGAGGTGGACCATGGAATGAAATGAATGAAGTATGGAATGAAGTGGAGTATGGATGAATGGAGTGAAATGGAGTATGGATGAATGGAATGAAATGAATCATAAGTGAAATTTGGGTTTGCACTTATGATTTTGTAATAGCTGCTTGCAGAAAAAGAACAAATTTGAAAAGCTAAAGTGTCAGAAAAATTCTGATTTTCACTCTATCTTTTCTGTATAAACATGCTAATCAGTGATTAGTTTTCATGTTTATACTTCATTTTATTTTATTTATTTATTTTTTTATTTTTTTATGCTTTTGAATTCAGAAAATTCAACTAAGTTGATGAAGAAGAAAAATTCTTCTTCATTAACTTCACATCACTGTTTTCCTGAAATCCCTTGACAAATTTTTCTCTTGAAAGTGGCTTATGATACAGCTTCAATCTATGACCATTTACAAGCAAAGTGACCTCTTCTTCATCTATTGTCCTGATTTTTATTGCTCCATTGTCAAAAAATTTCACAATTTCATATGGTCCAAACCAATGTGTTTGGAATTTATCTTGAAAATATTTGAACTTTGAATCAAACAAGAGAGTCCAGTCACCTTCTTTGAACTTCTTTTCCTTGATATACTTATCATGCCATCTAGTCCTTTGCTGATGGACTATACTTGTTTTCTGAACTACATCTTGTCTGATCTCATCCAATTCATTAATCTGCTCCAATCTGTGCTTTTGTGCCTTTGTTAGATCAAGTCCTAGCTGAACTGCCATTTTAAAAGTTTGAATCTGAAACTCTATGGGAAACAAAACTTGTTTTCCATAAACAAGTTCATAGGGAGTATGACCTGTTGTGCTTCTCCATGTAGTTCTATAGGCCCACAAAGCTTCAGGAAGCCTTTCTGCCCAATCTCTTCTATGTAAATGAACAGTCTTTGTTAGGATCCCTTCAATGACCTTATTAGTAGATTCTACTTGACCATTTTCGTGTGGATGATAGGGAGTAGATTTTCTGTGTCTGATTTTGTACCTCTCCATCATTTGTTCCACTAGCTTTGATGTAAATTGAGCTCCTTGATCTGTAAAATTTCCCTTGGGACACCAAAACAAATAAAAATATCCTCAAAAAGAAAATTAACTATAGATGCTTCAGTAGCAGAAAGTAATGGCTTGGCCTCTACCCATTTGGTAAAATAATCAGTGCAAACTAATTTATATTTCTTTTGTCTTGATGGAGGACTAATAGGTCCTACAAAATCCTTTGCATTTTTTCAAAGGTTCAATGTACACAGAGAACAATGGCATCTTTGAAGAGAAGGTTTCCTTCCCTTTACAAAAGCCAGCTGACTACCTGCAGCCTGCTCTTTAGCATCTTTAAAAAGGGATGGCCAATAGTATCCTAAATGAAGGACCTTATAAGCTGTCCTTTTATCAGCAAAGTGTCCGCCACAAGGTTCATCATGAGATGCCTTGAGGATCTCAGGCATCTCATCTTCCCTAACACATCTCCTAATGATAAAATCTGGACCTGTTTTGTATAACTCATTAGCAACCCAAGAATATTTTGCACTGTCATAAATGATCTTTCTTTTGTCTCTTGCATTCATTATTGAAGGAAATTTCCCTGAAACTAAATAATTAGCAATGTCAGCAAACTAAGGAGTCTGAGTAGAAATTGCAAAAAGATATTCATCAGGGAATTGATCTTCAACTGGAGTATTATCTTTGATGTTTTGGAGTCTAGATAGGAAATCAACTAGAGCTGTATCCGAGGCATCTGTTGAAATATTATTATAAATTATTTAATTTTGAATTTTATTAAATTAAATAAAATCTACAATAAAATCAAATTTTATTTTAAATAATAAAAAAGAATAATAATTTTCTTATTATTTAATAAATTTATAATTAAAAAATATTTTATTTATAAATTGTATAATAAAACATAAAATATTTCATTATGAAATATAATACAATTTATTCACTCTATGCATATCAATATGTCATGTAATATAATTTTTTTTTTTAAATACTTATTACTTAGCTTTTTGGGTAGGCCATTTAGTAAGCTCGGGAAAATGTACAATAAATATCAGTATAAAGTTCCATATTAATTCATGGCTGCATGTTAAAGCAGTAAAAACCCACCTAAAAATGATGGTGCAGAATTTTTTTTTTTTAATTATAAAATAAATAATTTTTAAAACACTTTATATTAAATTTAAATTAATTAGAATTGTATTAAAAATATTTTTTAAATAATTCCTATAACTAATTCAAATCTTTAAAAATATTAATTTACAAAATATATAAATAAATTTTTCATAAAAATAAAAAGATGTGTAGGCCCCACTCTCTTTTTTTTCTCTTTTGTTTTTCTACACTTTTTTCTTATTTTTCCTTTCTTTTTTTCTAAATCAATAATAATAACTTATTATGTGTACACACTCTAATCACATTTGTGTTTTTCATGGTGTAATATATTTTATGTTAATTTAATATCTTATTAAATATGTTTGGTAAATATTAATTATATTTAATAAAATATATTATTTAATGTATTTGTATTATTTATTTAATTTTATAGTAATAGGCATATGTCTGCAATAATGAACCAAATATATTAAAGTATTTTCGTTATATAGTATCATCATATGTGTATATAGATATAGTTCTGTTATTTCAAGATTATTGTAAAGAAATGTCACAATAATAAAAATGATATTTTTTGTTGTTTTGTTGACTTTAGAAAAAAAATTGACATAGTTTCTAGGATAAAATTATGGAATAGGTTGGAAGAGACAGTGGTTCTTTTCAAATTGAAAGTTTTGTGACAATATTGTACAAGAATGTTATTTCCAAGTTTAGGACCACTAAGGGTTAGAAATTAAATGCAATATTGGAGTCAAGCATGGGTGTCCTTTATCTCCTATGCTTTTTGACATATACATTGATAACCTATAAGAGTCTGTGGAAGAGTAAGTTATGTTAGCCTGACACTTATTGGTATAGTTTTAACTCTTGTCCTTTATGTTGATATTATTGTTCTTTTGGAAAAGAGCCATTACAATCTTAGAAAGAATCTAAGAATCCTCCAAGATTTATGTTGCAAGATGGGTATTACTATTAACACTCACAAAACTAAAATCATGATAATTAAATTTAGAATGATCACATATGATACTTTCATATATGATAACAATTACTTGGAGCATGTTCCTTCATACAAATATCTTGGAATCAATATCCATGGCAAACTCAATTGGAATTATGGCTTTGGGAAAAGGATAAATGGAGAATGGAAAGTTTATTATGGGATTGAAAACAATTGTAAGTTAGTGAAACTTTGGATATGGGATACAAAAAATAAAATAAAAAATCCCTCTTTGAAACTCTGGTTGCCCTTGTTATTTTATATGGATTTGAGGTTTTGGGTTGCAATATCTCTAGAGAGTCGTGGAGGAAGATAAAACAAATCCAAAAGAAGTTCATAACCACAATCTCAAGATTAAAGAAAATATTGTTGATCATATCCTCGTTAATGAAGCAATCCTTACCCCCATTGAAAGCATGATTATGACTACACATCATATATATAAGACGAAGTCAAACAACACGGAAACCAAGAGATTTCCAAAAATTATTTCTAACTCTAGCCAAAACCCCCATCATTGGCTCAAGTTGGGATGACACAAGGATAACCAATCTTGGGTAGACCATTGAGGGATAAAGGAGGAGATCATTTTGCAGAATAAGAATACTATTTTTTGTTAAATATAAATGAGTATTTTCATTACATTAAGTTTGTTCCTGGTCACAATGAATACTCAGGGGATACATTGTTTTTTCATGCAACTGTCCCTTTTTCTAATTTTAACTATAACCCTCTATGAATTCTAGTGGACTATATAGTTTCAAAAAATTTATTATATTTCTATATGGATATATCCAATAGAAATTTACTAACAACAAGTGAAATTTTCAAAATAACATAGATCATTTTAAGTCTTCACTCCCCTCCTCGGTGTCTGGCCTAGATTATTTGGACCTTGGTTCACCTCCTTCCAACTTCCTGAGCTTGATTCATGTAAACTGGTATTTAAGAGTTGAATTCGTTCTTGTAATTCTGCAATCCATGCCTCTATTTCTTCCATTTTCCTAACGGTTTGACCCTTTAGACTTTGAAGCTCTTCCACCGCCTGCATAGTTATTTCCATCTACTTTTGTTGACACATATTCATCATCATCATCATGTCTATTTGGAGGGTCTCCATTTTCTCCATTAGATGAGAAATTTGATCCTTGCATTTACAATTGGTTGGTCTTTCTTTGTCATTGTCTCCACAAGCTTTCATTTTCCCCCATCTCCTTTCCCTATCCAATCCCGCGAAATTGGCTATATGCTTCACTGAACCATGTCATCACCTCCCATACTTCATCTTTATCCATCCCCATTGTCTCCCATGTTTCTCCGCTAGTTTTATTACCTTCCAAGAAATTCAAATTGTGCTCTATATCCTTCAATTCACATTTTTCTAGCTTCGTCTTCCCCCTTAAACACCATCCATTCCATGCATAATAAATTGAACCTCCATGTAGTTGTTGAGTGCTTGAGTTTTGTGCGTGGCCTATTCCTCAAAAGCAATCCAAGAAATTCGAATAAGCCCCATCCCTATCCCCGTCATGGGAGCTTCACTCAATGAAGCTTGTTTGTTACAACCTCTGAGATATCACATGCATTATTGATAGATTAAAAAATACCCTTAATTTGACTATATATTATAAAATACATCTAAAAATCACATTATTTAACACTCTACCAATACGAACCCAATCCACCTTCCCAATTTAAAAAACACCTACTTTCACTAGATATTGTAGGTATCCATTTTTTCATTAACATTTTTTATACCCCTTTATATTTTTTCATTAACTTTGAGCTCCATTTTTTATACCTACCAATATAAAAACCATTTACCCCTAAAATATTATGTCATTTTTTCCTCAATATATGTCCCCCAATAGGAATGTGTGTGGTATGGTATTGCTCCTCCAGTGAATCCCCCATGAGCCTCATCAAATCAAAGGCCTTCAAATGCTATTCCCTATGACCAGCTCAATGGAACGACCAAGCATTCTTTCCTACAAATGCACTCAAACTATTCCCCCCTCAAACATTTATACATATTAATCCAAGAAACTTATAACTTCAAAGGCTAGCCAAGAGTAGATAAGACTTAGCAGTGGAGGATGTGACATCAATCTAATTGTGGCTCCATGGAACCTACCATATATGACAACCATTCAGAAATTTTACCTTCACTGAAGCTAAGAGAATTTCAAGTTGGTAGCCCTCTGCTTACTATTATATGCCATTTTAATTATTTCATCATGTTGCCCCCAAATCCCACATCAGTGCAGAATGAAGGTTACATGTTGATTCATAATTGCTTCGTATGCCTGGGTATTCAACATCAGATATGGGAGTACACTTACATAACTTCTTATTTTCCTTGGGTTGGTGCCATGTTGATAATATATGGAGTGACAATCGCTAGTTGCATGCCTCATGATTACTTGGGACACGACTATAGCCATCAAGCCCCCATCAAATTTTTTATAATGAAGGTCATCTCAGTCATTAATTTGAGCCAAGTGCATCATGTTTTGTTATGATTATAATTTTTTTGATTCTTTATTAACTAGATTATGTGTTGTGCCAATTAGATCATGGAAAATGGAACCTTCCAAATATTCCATTTACTTATATATGCCTGACATGTAATTTGCAGGCATGATTAGCACATTTGTCCACTTCTTTGTTTTGAGTTCTCAAGATATGGAAGTACTCTTTTTGAGGAATTTTGTCGAGGAGCCTTATTATTTTATTTAATATGCTTTCCAAGTGCTTATCACAGGGAGAAGTTCCATTGAATAATTGTTTTATGATTAGAAGGGAATCTCCCAAAATTCTGATATTGGACACCTATGAAGTTCTGCCTAGAATCAGACCTTCTAACAAGACATGTAGTTATGCTTGACTCTATGTCATTGATCCAAGTCCCCAGACATACATCTTGACCAGTTTTTATTTAAGGTTATATGATAGAAATGGAAAGGACAAAAGGAGCCTTAGACACCAAAATGCAACACATAAACTCCTTTTATGCAACACTCAGCAGAAAATTTGTAGGCACTACGAAATTATTTTTTGGTGATCTTTAAAAAACGTTATTTTCGAAATTTAGGGAAGGTGAAGCAACTCAACCTCTGCAAACTGGATTCTCCACAATCTTGAATCATATCCCAACTGAAGGAATGTTCCCCATTTCCTCTCCTCATTAAGGATTCACCCTCACTAAAGTTAATGGTCCAAGTTCTAACCGAAAGAACATGCCATTTCGTGCAAAAAAAAATAGAGGGGTTGCGAAAAAGTTTGAAGGGTCATAGTAAATGGGACACTCACAAATAAACATAGCTCAAATTCAAGTTTGATAGGCATATAAAATTTCAGGAATGGTCACAAAAAATTATAAAACTAAAATAAATACATACAAAGTTCGATTAGAACCAGATGAGAGAAAAAAAACACATATTTATGAATATTTACATATGCAAGACACACTTTTATTCCCTTCATACATACATACTTAGAAGAAAGAGAATATTTTTTCCTCCTCCCATTTGAAGTCCCTTTTATTCATAAATTTTAGCAAATGGTCTATTTCCTCTTGTCTCCCAAATGAGGGAAATCGAAAAGACAACCATGTAATCTATTCATTATAATGGGAACTAATTCCTAAATTATGTACTCTTCAGCCTATTCAAGAATACTCCAATCCTACACGTACATTAAATATTCAGAGCTCTAGAAAAAACAACAAAATTATTTACCTGCATTAACATGTGGCCAATCCAACACATTGTTAAGCTCTACTAGATTTCTTCATCTCTCAAGCTCGGTCTAATGCACCTTCATAAAAATCCCCTAGAAAGAAAAATTTTATGAGCTCCTACTCATAAGGTCCTCTACAGAGCATCCTACTTTCTGTAGAGTTACAACAATCATCCATGTAGAATCCTCCATCAGATGGTCCTTCCACTTCACTAAAGACTCCAAATAGTGTGCCTTGCAACTTTGGTGCCCAAAATTATTTCAGCCTTCAGACCCTCTTTCATAGGCATCTGCTTCATCCAACTTTATTCATTAACTGCTCCACTACTCTCATTTTTTGTAGATGCACCTTCATCACCAGCTTGATAGGGATACAAATCAACCACATTGAAAATAGGCGAGATACCTATGCCCATAGGTAACTCCAATTCATAAGAATTTGCAAAAAAAATAGTGAGTATCCTGCAAGGTATTACTTTCTTCATCTTTATTTTTTTATATTCCCCAATTGGGAATCTCTACTTACTTAGGTGGCTAAGACCATGTCTGCTACCTCTAAGTTTACCTCTCTTCTTCTTAAATATGTTCTTTGTTTGTACTTGGATTTGTTTTCCTATAGCTTTTGTTTTATCTCCTCATGTAAGTCACTCATTGTTTCTGCAAAATCCTCCCCATTAACACTCCTCTACTCAAGTTTTCCCAATTATCTCAATTCACAAACTCCACTAGGATGCATTCCATACAAGATGTGAAACAGAATCTTCCTCATTCTCTTATATGGTGAATCATTGTATGCAAACTTAACTTGAGCTAACACATGATCCCACTACTTGGGATGCTCACCCACAAGGCTCCTCAATATGTTTTTGAGACTCTTGTTCACAACTTCGATTTTCCCATCAGATTGTGGCTGATAGGTTGAGATGAAGTTTAATTTTGCTCCAAGTTTTTTCCACAAGGTCCTCCAAAAACGCCCAGTGAACCCGGTGTCCCTATCAAATATTATACTCTTTGGCAAGCCATGCAGTCAAACAATATCGTTGAAAAACAAATGATCCACATGTGTAGCATCACTAATATTTCAACATGGGATAAAATGAGCCATATTTGTATATCTATCCACAAGTACAAGTATGGAGTCAACACCTCATTGCGTCCATGGTAAACCCAAAACAAAATCCATACTCATTAAGTCCCATGGCTAATAGGAATGGGAAAAGGAGTATATATTCCAACATTTTGACTCATCCCTTTTGCATAGTAACACACTCTACATTTTCTTACATATTTATGCGCATATGCCCTCATCTTTAACCAAAAATGAAAATGTTATAGTTTCCCAAGTGTCTTTTCCACACAAAAATTCCCTACCAAGCCTCCACTATGATTTTCTTATATTATATTCTCTCTAATTAAGAAACGAGGAATACATAATTGATTTTTCTTGAACAATAAGCCATCCTGCAACATAAACTCCTTACATGGGTTGTTATCTCTACTCACAGGGTTCTTGCATGCTTCAAAGGCCTCTCGAAAATCAACACCATCCTTATACAAGTTCTTCAAATAATCAAAGGCCAAAATTTGTACATGGCACTCCTGCATGATCAAACTCCTCTAGCTCAAATCATCGACTACCTTTTTTTTCTTACCCACTCACATGTTTCAGAACAAAGGTGAAACTTTGTAGGAATTCCACCCACTTGACATGCTTATGGTTCAACTTGTATTGTTGCATTATAAACTGTAATGGAAAATTTTCAAAGAACAAATCAAACTCCTTGGGCATAAAATATTTTCGCCAATGCTTCAAAGCTTGAACCACCGCATAGAGTTCCTTTTCATAATAGGAGTATTTTTGTTTTGAATCATTCAACTTCTCGCTAAAATAGGAAACAGGTTTACCTTCTTGACTCAATACTGCTTCAATGGTTGTTCCATTGCCATCACATATGAATTGGAAAATCTTATTGAAGCCAGGCAGTTTCAACACTGATTTCTTAGTGATCTTCATCTTTAAGAGCTAGAAAATTTTCTCTATTTTTGTTGTCCAATAAAATGGTTGTTTATCTTTTGTGGTCATTTCAACGATGGGTGCACAAATACCATTGAAGTTATTAATGAACTTTAGATAGAAGCTAGCTAAGCCATGAAAGCTCCTAACTTCGAAAACGTTCTTGGGTGAAGGCCAAATTACAATCGCCTCTATTTTCTCCAAATCCATTTTCAGTCCATCCTTTGAAATTCCAAAGCCTAAATATACCAATTAAGACCTTATGAAAGTACATTTCTTCAAGTTAATCAATCATTTCTCTTGTTGCAACCTTTCTATAACATACCTTGTATTCCTAAGGTGTTCTTCCTTTGTTCAAATGAAAATCAAAATAACATCCAAATAAACAATAATAAACTTACCGAAAAAATCCTTCAAGACCTTATTCATCAACCAAATGAAATTACTTGGTGCATTTTTCAACAAAAATGGCATGACGAGCCATTCATATCATCCACTATTGGTCTTGAAAGTTGTCTTCCACTCATCCTCTTCTCTGATCCCGATATGATGGTAACCACTTTTCAAATCAACCTTTTAAAAGTAGGTTGCTCCACTCAAACATTCCATCATGTCATCCATTCGTAGCAATGGAAATTTGTATCTAACTTTGATTTTTTTTATTGCTCTAGAATCTGTGCACAACCTACATTGTCCATATTTCTTTGGAATAAGTACCACAAGGAAAACACATGGACTCAAGCTCTTCCTTATCAACCCTTTGTCTAACAGTAATTGAACTTGTTTCCTTATTTCCTCATTCTCCTTAGGTATCATTCGATAAGCAACTTTATTTGGAAGGCTTGCTCCTGGTACCATGTTTATGTGATGGTTGATACTTCTCTTAGGTGGCGGCTCATTTGGAAAATCCTATACTATGATATCACTAAACTCATGCAACATCTCTTGATTCTGAATAGCTAAATCTGTAATTTCAGTGTGTATAAGTATTACCATTGGTTTACATACAACCACATAGATGACCTCCTCTTTCTTCATTTGTTGTAGAAATTCTTTTCCTCCTAACAACAATGCTTTTGTGCTACTTTTATGAGATATACTCTCCTACTTTAATGGTACAAGAGTATGCTTGATACCATCCTTTTCAAACTTGTAAGTGTTTTTATCTCCATCATGCACCACTTTCCTAAAAAAACTCCAAGGTCGACCCAAAAGGAGGTGGCAAACATCCATTAGCATGATGTCACAAACTATCTTATCCTTATATATGCCTGTCTGGAACACCATTTCGCTCTGCTCACTCACCAAAAATTGGTGACCTTTATACAACCATGAAATTTTATATGGTGTTGGGTGCCTCAACCATTTCAATCTGAGTTTTTCCACCATTTCTGTGGAAACTAGATTGTCAGTGCTTCCACTGTTAATCACTACATTGCAACACTTTCCTTCGACCTTGAAAAAATTCCTAAACAAGTCCCTTATTTGCGTTGGTTCAAAAATATCATTGGTTGGTTTCAACAAGACTTTGTTCATCATTAAATATTCTCTCGTCTCCAATACATTTTTTTCCACAGGTGCATGTGCTTGTGTTGCTTCTGGATGGGCTACATATGCATTTCTTTGCCCTACTTTCTCATTCTCAGGACACTCAAAATATATGCGACCCAATTTCCCACATTTATAGCACCAATGGAAAATCACTTTGCCTCTTCCTCTACCTCTACCTCTCTATTAAGGTCTTCCTCCTGAGTCACCTTCTTTCTCTTGTTGCCTTGGGTTACTTGCATGATTCTTTTGAGCTAGAGTCTTCCCCCTTCCAACTTTCTATCCTTTTCCTTGAACAAAACCACATCCTTTACCTGAATTCTACATCCTTGTTATCTTCTCCTCTACTTTCAAGGGAAACTGATATGCTTCTTCCATCTTCTTGGGAGCAAGCATGTTGATTTAATATTGAATCTCCAGCTTCAAGCCATTGATGTACCTTGTTATTTTCTCTGGGTTGTCTTCTACATAACTTGCCCTCAAATTCACCTTGTAAAAATCTTTAGTGTACTCTTTCACTGCCAGAAGCCTTTGCTTGAGGTTATGCGCCTACCTGTAAAGGGATTGATGATAGTATTTTGGAAAAAAAATAATCCCTTCATCTTTGGTACAATCCTGTCCCAACTCTTTATCAATGGTTTCCCCTATTTTCTCCTTTCATCCTGCACATTGTCCCACCACAATCCATCATGACCTTTTAACCTAGTTACAACAAATTTTACTCGTTGGTATTCTTCAATCTCCTCATACTCAAAATACTTATTTAATTTACTGATCCAATCCATCAAATTCTCAGCTAATAGGCTGTCATCATAGGTGGACAATGCAGGTTTTGGTCGTGAACTTGAGCTTAAAACCAACCTCAATTATTTAACTTTCAAAGCTTCATCCACATGTGTTGCTCTTTCTAATCTAAATTCCTCCTCTAATTTGTTTTCATCTCGAGCCTCAGGGTCTCACTTCCTACTTTCCTACATGGCCTCTAAATGAGCTTGAAACCTCTGTATCTCTTCTTGTATTTCTGCATTAGCTACGGGTCTCCCTACTTGACCTTGTGCTCTCCTTGCTCGTATAGCCATTTCCCTATGTCGTAGACACTAATACCAATGTAAGCTCCTGCTTTGATACCATAAATTGATAGAAATGTATAGGCCAAAAGGAGCCTTAGACACCAAAACGAAACCCAAAAATTCCTTTTATGCAGCGCTCAACACAAAACATGTAGGTGCTACGAAATGATTTCATGGTGCCCTTTAAAAAAATTTGTTTTCAAACTTTAAGGAAGGTGAAGTGACTTGCCCTCTGCAAACTTGATTCTCCATAGTCTTGAATCATCTCCCAACTCAGGGAATGTTCCCCCTAGCCTCTCCTCATCATGGATTCACCCTCACTCAAGCTAAGGGTTTGAGGTCCAATCGAAAGAATGTTTCATTGCCTGCAAAAAAAACAGAGGCATTGTGAACAAATTTGAAGGGACATAGTAAATGGGACACTCACAAATAACCACAGCTCACAATCAATTTTGATAGGAATATAACATTTCATGAATGGTCACAACGAATTCTGAAACTAAAATAAATACATATACAACTCGTTTGGCACCAAAGGAGAGAAAAAAACACATATTAATGAATATATAGAGATGCGAGTCCTTTCTTTCATTCCCTTCATACATACATACTCGGAGGTAGGAGAAGAGTTGCTCCTCCTCCCATTCGAAGTCCCTTTTATTCGCAAACTTCAGCAAATGGTTTGTTTCCTCTTCTCTCCCAAATGAGTGAAGTAAAAAACACAACCATGTAAGCTAATCATTACAATATGAAATAATGCCTAAATTCTAGAATCTTCGAATTATTCAAGAATACTCTACTCCTAAACCTACATAAAATATTCACAATGTTGGGAATCATGATTGTTGTTAGACCAAAACCTACAGGCGTTAGTCAACAATCGCGTCGCCATAGATAAGGATCCACGAGAGGCAATTATTCCATGTCGCGAAACACATGGAGAGTGTTGGTTTATCCAATGCCCCACACTCTCCCCCCCAACACGAGCCAGGTGTGTATCGAACTCGTGACCTACGCTCTGATACCACTTGTTGGGAATCGTGATAGTTGTTCGACTAAAACCTATAGGTGTTAGTCAACGATCGCATGGCCAGAGATATGGATCCATAAGAGGCGGTTAGTCCATGTCACGAAACACAAATGAAGCATTGGTTTATCCAATGTCCAACACAAAACTCTAACAAAAACAATAAAATTATTTGCTAGCATTAACATGTGGCCAATCCACCACATTGTTAAGATCTACTCCATTTCTTCATCTCTCGAGCTAGGTCTAATGCACCTGCATTACTATACAAGACCGCTCTCGCTCCCGCCACCCCTAATTAGTAAGGATAATATTAAAAATGTTATTATATCAAAATTTAAGGACTAATTATGAAGTGATAAAGAGTTAGAAGGAAAAATAAAACTAAAATAATATAAGGAGGTGATCAACCCCAATATTGAAAATCAAAATCATTTCTCTATCTTGACTAATGCTAAGAAGTAAATAGACATAAAATAAGAACAAATCCTCGCCTTAGTCAATTCTCAAAATAATGATGGGATGAAAGAGTCATCGACATTTTGTGACACTAAGAGGGTTGAAGATGAAAAACACTTTCTCTTAGATTGTCCATGTTATACTCACATTCGAACTAATTTTTAAGTATTTGTCACACCACCAACCTTCTTAACCTTTTAAGTCAACAAAACTATGGTTATCTTTGAAAACTTCTCTTGATATATTTAGAGCATAGAAATAAAATGCTAAAGTATTATGAGTAATATTTTACCTTTGTAGGATTCGATACACCATAATCTTAGTGGACACTAATCATAACCATCATTTATAAAACATGTTTAAGCATTTTATGTTTTTTAATCATTGGTTAAATTTGATTATGTTGTTAATAATGAAATAACATTTTTTTATTATTTAAATTTTATATTTGAATATATAAATAAATTCAACATTTTGAAAAAAAATTAGAACACACTATGTGATCTCAATAATTAAGATACAAATTTCTTTAAATCTATTATTAAATTTTTAATAAAATATATAAGAAAAATATACTTAAAAAAAATTAAAACATAAAATGTTTATATTACATGATATCTATATAAAAATTATATTATTATTAATTACCAGCGTTGGCCATGAAATTGGTTATATGCATAGAGGAAGAATACGTTTGTAAATGATGAAAATAAAGAAAAAAACGTACATGGCTTTACCAATAATCACACATGAGCACATCACAATGTCTCATCTAACGAGGGAAAGACTTTTTTGGTTTTTGAAAGAAATATTATTTTCTTCTTTCCCTAAGCAAGGGTGTTATGTTTTCTAGCTGGTGCTTTTGAGCCATTGGGATATGGGACATACGGGAAGAAGTAAATAATATGGGATGAATGGATATTTCAAAATTTTAAAAAATGATCTTTTTAGTAGAAATAGTTAATATAGTTTAATTAATCAATATTTCCATTTTTTCATAAAATGGAATTAGAATTATTCATGAGATTGTGAATTAAAAAATAATTTCAATTTTTAATGTGTTTTTTATTTTTATTTTTATCATAATTTGATTATATAATTTTTCATGGGATTGTAAATTTTTATTTTTCAAAATGTGTTTTTGAATGCATAAATAGATTTACTATTCGGAAAATTTTAATGCAATTGGATTGTGTACATCGCATAACTCAAATTTACTAGAACCAATTTGGTGTATGAAATGACCTTGTTTATGGGACAAGGGACTTACCTGTACACTTACCATAACCAAATTAGTGTATGAAATCCCCTTGTTTGTGGGACAATGGACCTACCTCTACATAATTATTCAATTGATAAGGTCTATATAGATGTACTTTAACCCCCTCTAGATTTGAACATGTGGCCTCTTACAAGGAAGCACATATTCTTAACGATTAGGCTTACTGAAGCTACTGTTAAGAATATGTGTTTCCTTGTAAGCAGTTACAAGAAAATCTAGAAGTGGGTAGAGTATGTACAACTGTGAAGACTATAATAGTCACATCATCATCATCATCATCAATTTCAAAATATTTACAAAGTGTTACATAAATATTTATATTTATTTTTTTGTAATTAGAAAAATTGTAACTAGGTCACACAAGGTCTATTTTGACAATTACCACTATAACCACTAGGTGTCTACATTTATCCCTACCACAAACAAAAGTAAGTTAGAATTTAAATAGGTAAACTTTACATACATAAAAAATTCCTTAATATTACATCTTATTACCTCTATAACCATAAATCTAATATTTATAATTATATTAATATATTAATATAAATTAATTAATAATCCGTAAAATTTATTTATACTAATTTATTAATAAAACAATATAAATAATAATAATAATAATAATCTAATTTATTATTATTATATACAAAAATTTGAGTACATACCAATTCCATCTTCTATATATCTAAGCCTAAAACTTTAAATAATTGACCAATTGCCACTTCACTTAATTTACAAGTATCGATGAGATATTCCATCTTATATAATTCAATTAATCTTAAACATGTTAAAAAATAGTGAAGGAGAAAGATAGTCCATCACTATCTAGATCTTAAATATGAAACTTCGCTATCGATGAAAAAGGGATGAAAAAGGAAGGAAAAACTTAAAGAAAAATAAAAAATTCATGATTATCCAAATTGAGTTAAGGTGGCAATTTGTCAATTATTTTGTTCCATTCATTACTTTTTCATTTTCATATTTTTAAATTTTATTTTCATTTTCTAACCCTACACGAATCATGCTTGAAATAATTAAAAAACAAAAAGGAATAATAATTATTAACGATTTATTAACATTTGGGCGGTGAAAGCATATGGTAGGCCTAAACATGTCGGTTGTTATTTATACATTTTTGGAGTCTTAACATGATTGAGGAGACAAAAAGCTGAAGCATGTCACCTTTATTGATCTATGTGACTTACTTAATAAATGGACCACCCCAAATTATTTCCTTAGTTTACTCATAGGAAATATTTCGACAATGAATTATTTTTTTGGTTTTGAATTATAATTAGAAATAATTCATAATAATAATAATAATTAAATTTATTATTTTTATTTTTAATTATTAATAATTATTGATTTGATTTTTATTAATATAATTTTAAGATTTTCTAATGAGTAATATAAATGAAATAAGGGTCTTAAATCAACTCTAACACTAAAATACCATATTTCTAACCTAGTATTTACAAAATTTAGATTCCATCTTTACGATCATGGAATTATATGCTTTTAAATAGCCTTTAACATTAATTCCATATAAAATTAATATTTAAAAAATTAATTTATTTAAATTGCATTCATTTAACACATTTAAAATTAAAATTAAATATTTACTTTCAATATATTTTACACTTGATTTAAGAAAAAACATCATCAAATTTTCATTAAAATTTGTATTTTATAAATATGTTTAATTCTAAACTATACTTTTAACCCCGTAGCTTAGTTATAAGTTATATTTCTCATGGCCTTGCTCCATTATAGAGATATACTCATGCTTTTTAATATTAATAATGGATTTTTGATTTCATATTATATTAACATATTTGATTAATTATTTTCAATGGCCAACTTTTACTTAAGAAATATTTTAAGAACCTGCTTTATTTTAAAATTTGATTTTTAAAAAATATATTAATTTTTAATAAATATTTGAGAATGGAGAGAAATAGGAGTGAAATTTTATTTTATTTTCAAGAAATTTTATATATATAGAAGTTTAGTTCATGGGTATAGAGTACAGAGTAATAGGGTGTTTTGTTAAGGTATTTTGTGGTGTAAAGGATATTGGTTCGAAATTATGAGGGAAAAAAATTAGCTATACTAAGGGTTAGCGTGACCTAGGCCAAATAATTTTGATGATTTAAATGTCCCTAATCATAGCTACTCAAACCACATGATGTAGCCTAGGCCACATAATTTTGATGACTTGAATGTCCTTGGATCATAGCTACTCAAACCACATATTTAGATAAAAATAAATTCATGTTATGACACTATAATGGATATGAAAATTATAATTTTTTTAATTAATTTTTTTAATATCATAGAAATAAAAGTTTTTATGATTAATTTATTTTTTAAATTGGTTTAATTAATTAAGATTTTTTAAAATCACATACATCCCATTTTTCATAAATTAAAACATTTTGAAATTGTTAATATTAGTGATTAATTTTTTTATTTAATTTATATTAAAAATAATAATTAAATAATTTAGTTATTGTTCCCTAAAATATTGATTAAAATATTTTTTTGAAATTGTTAATATTAAAGATTAAATGTTATTTAATCTATATTAAAAAAATAATAATTTAATAATTTAATTATTGCTTTGTAAAATATTGATTGAAACATGAAAAAGTTTAAATTGTAACTCTCCATTCATTGAAGAAATCTCAACTCAACCATAACTATAATTTTCAAAAGAAAAGTAGTGGGATAACTTGAAAAGGACCCTTGAAGCATGGAAAAGTTCAAATGGTAACTCGCCATCACCTCAACTATAATTTTCAAATAAAAATTATGATAATTTGAAAAAACCCAAATAGAAATTGATCCCAAAAGTTTTATGGACTATTTATTAATTAAATTATATAAATAGTTATTAATGTATTTTTTTTAATAAATATTATTTTATTTTCTAAAATAAATATAATACTATCCATATGATTTTTTATCATAAACATTTCAAGAATCAATTTTATAAACATTATCCTCTCTCCTATAATATTAGTATTATGTAAAATAAATAAATTAAATGTAATAATATTATTTTTTTTAGAATTTTAATCAAGATTCAAAACTACTAATGTAATTTATTAAAATGTAAGACTCAAATCTATTCTACTTAATTTATTTGTGAAAGTAAATTCACATTCGAGAACACATATTAAAACATGTATCAAGATTCAATACACATACAATGAGATTTATCTAGGGGAAAGCAACTGCTCAAAACCTCTTCCTATCTATATTACATTAATTAAAGAATCTGGATGAATACAATATGTTTTTTCAAACTTGAGCACTACTTGCACATGTATATTCTATCCTCTGCTTGACTGACTGAACTTGGCCAATACTTAGCCAATTTCAAGCCTTCCCAAACTCTTATTTCCTTGTGTTGTTTCTTTGTGAATTAGGCCCCTATTAATTTGGAAATTCCCTCATCAGGATTGTGCAATTACTTTACAACCTTCCTTTGACTACATGCACCATTTGTACAACTCGAATTAGTTTACAACTGATAGTACACTGCCCTTGAACTCCAATCTCAACTGGGTAACTCGAATTCTCTACATGCATGAGTTAATTCAGGCTAATTGGTTATTTAACTGGTTGATCAGTGAGGTTACACCCCATTACTAGACCTTCCACTAGTTCAAACCAATTTAACTAACCATAACTCAACTTAACTGAATTAAATTGTTACGATTGAAATTAACTCAACCTACACACATAAAATTTAGGAATCACTGCACACAACTCAACTTCATGCCCCCAAGTCGAATTAACAATGATAAATAAGTGATAAAAACTATATCACCTCAGTTAACTCATTCAAGTTGTTTGTTGATGTGGAATTTCGAATTTCTCCTAATTTAATCAAAACAAAATTAAATTAGGAATTTCTTGTTGCATTTTCAACACTCCCTCTCAACAAGAAAGGGATTCACAACAACCCTGATCCAACACCTTTGGAATGTACTGCATGCAACACCTCTCATTGTTGTTGTTTCTACTACAACATATGCAACTGAGAAACATACATAAAAAATAAAATTGAATCAATCTACAACTGTCTACTAGGAAAACTATGCTATTGCTAACTTTGCTACTAATCCTCTTACTCTGCTGTCAAAACTACTCTACACTCCTCAGTATTTGAATGAAATTGATCCTACTACTATTGAATACTATGGGCCCCCGTAGCAAGGTAATGATCCATGAGACAAAAAAAGCTCAATGGGAACTGCCCAAATTTATGAAACTCTTGGACTAAGGCTTCACATCGCCCCACCTCACACTTGGAGGTATGGATGCATGTATTCCTTTTCTCCACTTAGCTCAAACTCTCCTCCTATTGGAGGTCTCTTCTTTAATGGATGTTTCCACTCTACCTTTGGTATGCTTCTCCATTTGTGGCTGCTCCATAAGTTTCTAAAGCTCCTTTTGAGGCTTCATTTTGAGAGGTTAATCATGCTCCCTCTCAACCACCAAGTCTCTAACCTTTTCCTTACTCCTCAAGGCTTTGCATGTCTCTTCTACCTCGAGGTCATACAAGTTTTGGACTCGCACACCGATCTGTTTCACTTGTCCAGTGGCGATGTGTCTCAGGAATTCCTTTATTTTGTTGAATACCACATCGTAGCCACAGTATTCTAACATCACAATGGAAACCATATTCTTCTTTAGACCTAGACCAAACATAATGTCATTGAGTGTAAGAGGGGAGCTAGAATCCCTCTAAAAGGTGAGTGTATCGATACCAGTCGCACTATACCTCTCGTCGTCTCCAAACTCAATGTTCATATGGAGTTCTTTCTCCTCCAAGTTACTAAAAAAGCTTTATTCCCCATCATACGGAATGAGGCACCACTATCTAGATACCACACACTCCAAATCATTTAGCTTGCCATGTATGCAATAAAAATGAAATCAAGCTCAAACTGTGAAGCCAAAGCTTCACCTACTGCTGCTATTTTAGGTTCCTTCCTGCTTGCTTTATTCTGTAGACACTTCGTGGCATAGTGACCGTATTCATGACAGTGAAAGCACTTGATTTTGGACAAGTATTATTGGGTGTGGAGCCTGATTTTCATTCTGATTCAGAGATCCTTGTTTTAGTTGGATGTATACCCCAGGAAAACTGTACACCCTTGTAGTGGGGGGGGGCTGATCCCCCGGCTGGGGGGTCCGAGGGCCAGCAGTCCCCCGATGCGGATTTCGGGGGCAGCGCCCCCGAAGCTAAAAACAGATGTAAAATTGCCTTGTAAAAATATAGTAATTTCTAATCAATCTAGGCCGTTCATTAGGCGGATGATCTGACGGTAGAAGTTATGTTTAGTTTAGGGGTTTTTGCCCTAGAAGGCAACCCCTCTCTTTGTATGAGGGTATTGTATTGTGGCTGTGTATTACATGTGTATTCTATGAGCGAGAAACATATAGGGAGACTGTGAGAGAGAAAAAAGGATATTACAGTGGATCTATTGTGGGTTTTGTCTCTTCATTTTGTTGGATAATAGAAAGGAAGGACTGGCTGTTCGGGGTGGGCGTAGCCCAAACTGGGTGAACCACGTATATCTGTGTCTCTCTGGTTTTATGCGTTTTGTGTGCTTGTATTTTCCACATATTTTATGTGTTTCATTGCTCTGTAATATATAATTTTCTAACGACCGGTATCAGAGTCGATGGTATATTTGGCTGATAAACTCGCAGGAAAGAAGGGTTCCTGGTTCGAGTGGGAGAAATGGCGAAAGATAGTAATTTTAAGGTCGAGAAATTTAACGGCAAAAACTTCCCGCTGTGGAAGATGCAGATGGAAGATTATATGTATCAGAAAGATCTTTACCTACCATTGAGCGGAAAAACAAAGAATCCGGCGGCCATGAAAAACGCGGAATGGAACATTCTCGATAGAAAGGCACTCGGAACAGTACGGTTGTGCCTTGCGGCATCAGTCGCCTTCAATATTTCGAAGGAAACAACAATAGAGGGTTTGATGCAGATGTTGGCGAAACTATATGAAAAACCCTCGACCTCAAACAAGGTATTTCTTATGAAACGACTATTTAATATGACGATGTCGAAAGGTGGATCTATTGTAGACCATTTAAATGATTTTAATACAGTTACCAGTCAGTTAAGTTCTGTAGGGGTAAACTTTGATGATAAAATTAGAGCTCTGTTATTCTTGTTCTCATTGCCAGAGAGTTGGAATGGTTTAGTAATGGCCATTAGTAACTCTGTCTCTGGATCTAGTACTTTAAAGTTTTATGATGTTTTCGGTGCTATCCTTAGTGAGGAAATGCGACGGAAAAGCTCCGGTGAGACATCGGGTAATGCTTTGAGTGTAGAGTCTAGGGGAAGGAGAATGGAAAGAGGAAAGAGCTTAGGATATCACAGTAAATCAAGAAAAAGCAGATCCAAGTCCAGATCAGGGATAGTGTGCTGGAAATGCGGAAAGAAAGGACACCTAAAGAAAGATTGTAGATCTCAGAAGGGAAAAGAAGGAGACGCGCAACAAGAAAACAATCATGAAGCAAATATGACAGATGATGTGTTACAAGATGCTTTGATTCTTTCTTTCGAAAATGTTACTGATTCCTGGGTAGTAGATTCAAGGGCCTCATTCCATGCCACACCTGATAAGAAATATTTTCATGACTATGTTCAAGGAGATTTTGGACAAGTCTGTTTGGGTGATGATAAACCCTGTAAAATTGTTGGAATGGGTAAGGTTCTTGTAAAACATCATAATGGAAACCAATGGCTATTAAAGGAGGTAAGGCATGTTCCAGATCTAAAGAAAAAACTAATTTCAACAAGGCAGTTAGGCGGTGAAGGTTGTGTGACAAATTTCACAGATAAAGCTTGGAAGGTCACCAAAGGAGCTCTGGTAATAGCAAAAGGTGAAAAGGTTGGTACATTGTATTTATGCAATGGTATTTCTAACTCTATTAATGCTTTAACTTCCAAAGGAGCAGATGCAACATTATGGCACCATAGGCTTAGACACATGAGTGAGAAGGGGATGAATATTCTTCACTCAAGAAATTTTTTGCCAGGTTTGAAGAATGTTGATTTGGATTTCTGTGAAAATTGCATTTATGGAAAAAAAAAGAGAGTCAGATTTCTCAGAGTTGGGAAAGAAAAGAAGAGCAAAAAATTGGAGCTTGTGCATACAAATTTATGGGGACCTGCTCAGGTATCATCTCTCGGTGGCTCTCGCTATTATGTTATGTTTATTGATGACGCAACTAGAAAAAATTGGATTTATTATATTCAAAATAAATCTGATGTATTTGATACTTTCAAGAAATGGAAAGCTTTGGTTGAAATTGAGACAGGAAAGAAGTTGAAGTGTCTCAGATCAGACAATGGAGGTGAATATTGCAGCAAAGAGTTTGAGAGGTACTGTTCAGAGCATGGAATTCGTAGAGAGAAGACTGTTCCAAGAACACCACAAGAAAATGGTGTGTCAGAAAGGATGAACAGAACAATCATGGAGCGTGCAAGGTGCATGAGATTGGATGCATGATTGCCTTTACAATTTTGGGCAGATGCTGTAGATACTGTTGTTTATCTAATAAACATAGGGCCTTCAAGTTCCTTGGATGGTGGTATTCTAGAGGAAGAATGGACAGGTAAAAAGGTAAACTACTCTTTTTTAAAGCCTTTTGGTTGTGAGGCCTTTGTCCATATTAATAAAGAAAATAGAACAAAGCTTGAGGCAAAATCAAAGAAATGTACCTTTATTGGATATGGTGTTAATTATTTTGGTTATCGTTTATATGATTATGACAATCACAAAATCATTAGGAGCAGAGATGTAATATTCAATGAAAAGGTCTTGTAAAAGAATCAGTTGCAGGAAAAGAAACAGGAAAAAGAAAGCAAGGAATACACAGTTCTTGATGAGATAACTGAAAAAGTAAAGGTGCCTGAAAATAATAATAATCAACAACCACCATAACAGCAACAGGCACCTCAAACACCTAAAAGTGGTGTTAGAATATCTACCAGGATAAGTAGACCCCCTGAACGATACTCTCCTTCATTATATTATTTATTGCTGACTGATTCTGGTGAACCCGAATGTTATGAAGAAGCAATTCAAGTTGAAAGCAGGAAGAAGTGGGAGCTAGCCATGGAAGAAGAGATGGACTCCTTAATGCATAACCAGAGTTGGGACTTAGTCAGGTTGCCTGCAGGTAAAACTACATTGTAGAATAAATGGGTTTACAGGCTGAAGGAAGAACATGGAGGAAAACAGAGGTACAAAGCTAGACTTGTGGTGAAGGGGTTTGCACAAAAGAAAGGTATTTATTTTGATGAAATATTTTCTCCTGTTGTTAAGATGACATCAATCAGAACTATCTTAAGTCTTGTAGCAGCAAAGGATTTACATCTTGAAAAGTTAGATGTAAAGACAACATTTCTCCATGGAGATTTGGAGGAAGAGATATACATGCAGCAACCAGAAGGATATGAGGTCAAAGGGAAAGAAAAATTGGTGTGTAGGTTAAAGAAGAGCTTGTATGGCTTAAAACAGGCTCCAAGGCAGTGGTATCTAAAATTTGACAAGTTTATGTCTGAATAAGGTTATACTAGATGTCACTCTGATCATTGTGTTTATCTAAAAAGGAAAAATGATGGCAGCTATATTATATTGTTATTGTATGTAGATGACATGCTTGTTGCAGGGTCTAACATGCAGGAAATAAATGTGCTCAAACAAAAATTGGCAAATTCATTTGCAATGAAGGATTTGGGAGCTGCAAAATAGATCCTTGGTATGAGAATAACCAGAGATAGGAAAAATCGAAAATTAACACTATCTCAGAATGAGTACATACAAAAGGTGTTGAAAATATTTAATATGCACAATGCAAAACCAGTTAGTACACCGTTTGCTAGCCATTTAAAACTTAGTAAGGAGATGTGCCCAAATACCCAAGAAGACATGGATTATATGTCTAAATTTCTATATGCATCAGCAGTTGGAAGCTTAATGTATGCAATGGTCTGCACAAGGCCTGATATTGCACATGCAGTGGGAGTTGTAAGCAGGTACATGAATAATCCAGGAAAAGAACATTGGATGGCGGTAAAATGGATTCTCAGATATTTGAGAGGTACCACAAATCAAGCATTATGCTTTGGTGGTTCAAACATTGCTCTACAGGGATATGTTGATGCAGATATGGCAGGTGACAGAGATAACAGGAGGAGCACTACAAGATATGTATTTACTGTAGGTGGAACAGCTGTCAGTTGGGTTTCAAAAATCCAAAGTGTTGTTGCACTTTCAACAACAGAAGCAGAGTATGTTGCTGCTACAAAGGCTAGTAAAGAAATGATTTGGTTACAAAGGTTTATGGGTGAATTGGGTAAGAAGCATGATAGGGGCATGTTAAACAGTGATAGCCAAAGTGTCATTCATCTTGCAAAGAACTTAGCATTTCATTACAGGACTAAACACATACATCTCAAGTACCATTTCATACGATCAATATTGGAAGATGGAGAGTTGAAGCTGGAAAAGATACACACTAGCCAAAATCCTGCAGATATGCTAACAAAAGTTGTAACCAAGGAAAAACTGAGAATGTGCTCAGTTTCAATTGGTCTTCAAGGATGACAATGAATATGAGAAACAACCAGGTCCAAAGAGGAGTCATTTTTCAGCAAATGAAGTAGTGGTGGAGTTGCTACAATCAGTCTCCAAGTGGGAGATTGTTGGGTGTGGAGCCTAATTTTCATTCTGATTCAAAGATCCTTGTTTTAGCTGGATGTATACCCCAGGAAAACTGTACACCCTTGCAGCGGGGGGGACTTGTCCCCCTCGCGGGGTTTGTGGGGGCTGACCCCCCGGCTGGGGGGTCCGGAGGCCAGCAATCCCCCGACGGGGGTTTCGGGGGCAGTGCCCCCGAAGCTAAAAACATATGTAAAATTGCCTTGTAAAAATATAGGAATTTCTAGTCAATCTAGGCTATTCATGAGGCGGATGATCTGACGGTAGAAGTTATGTTTAGTTTAGGGTTTTTTGCCCTAGAAGGCAACCCCTCTCTTTTTATGAGGGTATTGTATTGTGGCTGTCTATTACATGTGTATTCTTTGAGCGGGAAACAAATAGGGAGACTGTGAGAGAGAACAAAGGATATTACAGTGGATCTGCTGTAGGTTTTGTCTCTTCATTTTCTTGGATAATAGAAAGGAAGGACTGGCTGTTCGGGGTGGACGTAGCCCAAACTGGGTGAACCACGTATATCTGTGTCTCTCTGGTTTTATGTGTTTTGTGTGCTTGCATTTTCCGCATATTTTATGTGTTGCATTGCTCTATAATATATAATTTTCTAACAAGTATTTATTATTGTCCTCTTGGTTGGAATTAGCCTCACCTTGGGACTTCTTCCATTTTGCCTTCCTTCCTTTGCTGGCTAATGTAAAGTCCTCTTCCTCTTCTATGGATGAGGGCTTGTCTCTGTTACTCTGCCTTACTTCTTCATGTACTAGATTGTACCGTAATCGCTCCTAGCTTGGTAGTTTCTCTCTACCATTTACCAAATCTTGATAATTATTCCAACTCTTGGGAAGGCCCAAGAGGGTTAGAGCTACCAAATATTATAAGGACATTAACACTGACCCCACCAAGTTCATCATGAAATTGTGTAATCTTTCTTAGGTACTACAGAATTGTGTCATTCTTTTGCATCTTGATAATTCGAAGTTTGTCCTTGAGTGCTAGCTTCATGTGGTCACTATTTTTCTCGAACAACTCTGTCAGATTTTTCCACATCGCAAACAAAGTCTCTTTCTCATGGATATTTGAGACAATATGATCTCTTACTTCCTCCAATGTGATTCTCCTCAGTTTGGCCACATCCTTCTTCCACTAAGCGAGACCCTAGGTATCAGATGCTTGGGGATTTGCTACATCTGTCTTGATATATTCTAGTAGCCCATTTTCATCCAATATTTCCTCCATGTGTATCTTCCATGTCACAAAGTTTGTGGTTCCTTCCAAAGCATACTCGAGCCTGAGTCCTTTGAAAGTCATATTCTCAGTCCTGGAGAAAACTTGTAACACTCATATTCAAATTCAAATTTCCTTCAAAGACAACTTCGAAATCTATTCTCTATAGTAAATCTAGCTCTGATACCATGTATAATTTTAATGTAGATTAAAAAATGCGCATGTAATTTACTAAAACATAAGACTCAAATCTACTCTACCCATATGTGGAAGCAAATTCACAATCGAAAACACATATCAAAACATGCATCAATATTCAAGACACATACACAAATATTTATCTAGGGGAAAGAAACTTCTCAAAACCCCTTCCTATCTACATTGCATTAATAAAATAATCTGGACGAATGCAATATGCTTTCTCAATATTGAGCACTACATGCACCTGTATCTTCTATCCTCTGCCTGACTGACTGAACCTGGATAATACTTAGCCAATTTCAAGCTTTCCCAAACTCCTATTTCCTTGCATTGTTTCTCTGGGAATTAGGCCCCTATTAATTAGGAAATTCCCTCATCTAGATTGCACAATTACTTTAGGGCATTCCTTTTACTGCATCCACCATCTGTACAACTTGGATTAGTTTATAATTGATAGTACACTGCCCTTGAACTCCAATATCAACTCGGTAACTCGAATTATCTGCATGCATGAGTTAATTTGGGTTGATTGATCAGTTAAATGGTTGATCCCTAAGGTTACACTCCACTACTAGACCTTCCACTAGTTCCTCCAACAGTTTGAACTACTTTAACTGACCATAACTCAATTTAACTGAATTAAATTGTTACAACTGAAATTAACTCAACCTAGGATCCTAAAATTTAGGAATCAATGCACATAACTCAAGTTCAATCCCCCAACTCGAATTAACTAAGATAATTGAGTGATAAAAACTATATCACTTTAGTTAACTCATTCAAGTTGTCTGTTGATGTGGGATTTCAAATTTATCTTAATTTAGTCAATGAAAATTTAAATTTGGAATTTTTTGCTGCATTTTCAACATTTTTAATGCAATATAATATAATGTTATTTTTAATTTGGTGTGATAATAACTATTTTTTAATGTGGGGCTTCTTTGCATTCTTTTTTCAATTCAAGGAAGACCATGATCTTATCTTTCAAAGTAGATTATATTTTATGGGTCGAAGATATATTTATCTAAATTATTGATCATTGTATTATAATTTAAAAGAATACATTATCATTGATATTGTTTCAGTCTTGGTTACTTTACTTTACCTCTCTTTTTTTTATGAGGTGATTAAATACTATTAATATTTATTAGTAACCCATTAAGGAAAATTATAAATCGAGTGCAGTTGAAATTCAATCACGAATAAACCCTTGTTTTCACCTATATGAAATTAGACTAATATAAAGGCCTTCGAAGTAGTTTGGTCAAATCAATATTGTTAGACACACATTGAAGGATTCGACTATGGTCATATCTTGTTTAAATGCAACATTGGTCACAAATATAGTCACTTCTAAGGATTGCAAGAAGAACCTGACATAGGTAGACCAAATAAGTGTCGCGTAAGGAACACATATTGTCCTCCTCTAAGTGACTTGTTTGTGGTTCTTAGAATAAAAAGGAATCATTGTTACCCCTCATATTTGAACAATAGATTTGAAATCTTGAACCAAGAAATGATATCAAAATATCCAACTATAGAGGACAATGAGAAAAATGATGCTCTAGCCACACCCTTAGAAGGTTTATTTACCTCTCGTAGGTCCCCCAACGCTAATACCCCCCCCCCCCTGCCCACTCCCTTCCTTGCCTTGGTGCCTTTCAAATCTTGAATAAATATATTGTGTGGATGTAGAGAGGTAAAATGACACCTTCCATCTCAACCTCCAACTCATAATATGGAAATTTCAAATAATATGCTCACACACAACAAATTTCACTAAACAAAAGAAGAAGAATAGGACTCACATGGATTGAAAGGACAAAGGACAAGGGTGATAAAATCTCTCGAAGTATTAAGATAATAAAAAGCGAGTTGAATAATGGTTTTGGAGTACCAACTACTCTCCAAAGAGTATTTAAGAGTTGTAGTAAAAACAATCTAGGTAAGCAATGAATGTCATCCCTTATAGATGTAGGGGAGTAGGTATGAGAAATAAACAAGAATACATATTTATCTTATTTGTTATTATCCTAATATAAAAAATATCACGATAAACTAGAGTACACATAATATACATCAAATATGAGTGTGGAGCACAACACCTAAAGTGATAATAAAATTTGAGTTACTTAATAACTCCTTGTGTATTAGGAGAAACTCCTCCAAATAACCCAGGTGCATCCATATGTCCAAAACATCATATTTTGTGCCTACAATAATGACTATACACACTCCTATATATACATATTCTCACACATTGCACATGTGGGCCCCTATTGGGCCAAACCATATTGAATATACATTTAACTCCATTAAATATGCACTTAAATCATGTATACCCTCTTTAGGACCATAATTTAAAAGGAAACAAAACTAGATCTAATTTTAGGATAGGAAACAAAGTAATTAGAAGACACGACCTTCATAGTTGAGGCTTAATAGCTATAGTAGGGAACTCTTGTGGTTTGTATCAATGCAAGTGGCACCTTAGGTGGAATAACAATCCTCCAAAGCTCCAAAAAGTTGGAATTGGTAAGAACCAAGCAAGGGCAACATAAATTGCTCCATTAGACGACAAAGCATTGAAATGGGCAACAAGTGATTTTTTTTAAGAACATTTATGCTCTACTCAACTTCATGGGTATGCAAATTCATTGGGAATGGGTCACAATACTTGGAGACATGCTACAAGGATAAAGGAAGATCCTAATGGGAGATGTAAACCATATTGTAAACCTAGATGGGAAGTAAGCATGTACCTTTTTCTAAGACCTTTTAGAGGGATGTGGATGAGCTCGTTATGGAATAGGAATCAATGGGATAGTTAATATGCTTGATTGAGATGTATGTATTAGAGTGATCTCGTTAAGGTGCTTATACCTTTTGACACAATATTGACTAGGGGTTTGATATGATGTTAGAAAATATGTTTGATTGATATGTAGGTGGACATATTTGTATATTTTGACATTCAAGCTCTCTCTCGCTCTGACCATGTCATTACCCCAATATGAGATGTACATGGTAGCACATTGCTTTAGATCCATTACTACAATAGTTATGGAGGAGGAGCTAACATTATGACTCATGCCCACACTAAGGGAGTGGTCGGATAAATAAATCATTGGCACATTTATGTTGGTCTACATAATTTTCTTTGCCACCTCTCCCAAGTGTAGTGTTCGTGATTCCCATATTCATGTATGTACTACTCCATCTTAGACCTTTGTTGTATTCTTATTAGTGTTGTTAATATTGGTATGTTGTTAGTGTGGTTGCTTATTTGATCTTCCTTTCCTTTGTGGGCATATATGAAACAATATTGCAATAAAAATATTTTGTAACATCTTAGAATAAATTCTAATACTATGAAATCTCTTTCTTCTCATGTCGAGCCCCTTGGTATAAAGTTTATGGTTTTATTATGAGTTTTCACAACTTTTTTCTATTGAGTTTGTTGTATTCATAGTACATTTGGTCACCATTTGTGTAAGTGGCACAAGCATCAACCTTGCAAGGAGTCTTGAAGAACAAACGATCTATGGTCACAAGAAGCCTTAGGATGATCAAATTACTCTCTCCTCCTCTTCCCTATAGATCGCTTTAATAACAAAAGGCAATCTAAAAATGATTTCGTAGGTATATTAGGCAAATTGGTTTCAACATAACTCAAACTAATAGGTCTGACATGTGGTGGATGTAACAGATCTTTAGGGTATGACATATCATGAGTGTCACTACTGCATCAACTTATTAATACGTCTTCAAAGCAACTCCATAAAAGCCCTGACATTATGACCATCTTTATAGCAATTGCAAATTTCATACATCCAACATATTTAAAACAAAATAAACTATTAATTTTACTTCGTATTCATTGAATACCAAAATTTACAATCTATTAAACTAAATATTAACTATTAACTTTGCTTCATATTCATTGAATACCAAAATTTACAATCTACTAAACTAAATATCCCTAAAAACTTCACAACTTCCAATTCATTAAATACCAAAATTTACAATCTACTAAACTAAAATCCCTAAAAACTTAATCCATCTCTAAAATAATATAACCCAAATTTTATCCACCCATAAAGCTAAAAATTTAGATTTATCAAGTTCGAATATTATTTGATTTTCGAGCTAAAAAAGCCTAACCATAGTTTATAACAAACCTATATTTTATTAGGTGAAGCACCGTTGAAGGATACAATACGCATGATTATGTGGGTTGTTAGGTATACAGATAATTTTCTAAGGCAAAAGCTGTGGAGATTATGTGGAATTGGTTTTTCATTGGGGACTTTATATGTAACAATAAAGGTATTGCAGCGTGTACTTACGGTGAAGTGATCGAATCTCGCCATTATTACGATTGTCATTGAGAAGACAAAAGTGGAAACATTTTTGAGCAGTCATGCCTTGGACAGCCCTTTTTTGGATTCAGACTGAATTTATTTTGTTGAGTGCCTCACTTATAAATTTGGCAAGTGTTTTCTCATATTTAATGGAATTATAAAGTTTGATAATATATTTTATAATAAAAATGGTGATTTAGAAATACATCCACAGTTTCAAATTCATGAAATTTTTAAAATTATAATTTTTAATTATCAAACTCAATTAAGTTGCTAGTAACAGACTCAAGAGACGTTTGCTAAAGGATAAATTGCTAGATCATTCCTAAGTTATTAAGTAATAGTTATGGATCATTCCTAAGTTATTAATTAATATGAACATTTGTTCAACGAATACGGCTGAAGAGGATATTCATATGGAAAAAGTGAGATTGGGTTAGATGTGGTAAAGTTTAAAAATATATATAAATCAAATTTGTAAATTATATTTTTAAATTTAATGTAATTAATTTGTTTTTTTTGTCGATCAAAAGTGTTAATATATTAATATTTTGAAAATTATAGCAAGATACATCATGTTTTAATTATATTTGAGCATTACAGGCTTCAGAAAATACCAGGGTAAATTTCTACAAAACGCTGTGTTTGGAAGAGAGCCAAGACAACTGGTGCTTATGGTTATTGCCGGCACAAAAATGGCAAAAAGAAGTGCAAAGAAATACATCATGGAGGGGGATTGGAAGGAAATACTGGAGGTGCAACGAAGAGGCCTGCACGATTGTGGACGTGATAGTTGATGTGTTCCACCTAAATTTCCAGAGCTCGAAGGTGGTCATAGGAGCGCCGAAGTTGGCATCGAAGACTCTCCAGAGCATCCAGAGTTTCATTCTGCAACTGTTGAATATCATTAATGTAGGCAATAAGTTCATTTCTCTCCTCATACCTCTGCTCCTGCATGTTGTCCAGGTTGAGTTGTATGTGTTGTAGCTGAGCTACAATAATGTCCAAGGTGATCGGGGCTTCCACTTGGCCCAAAAGAACGAGTTGGAGAAACTGCCATCGTTGCCACTGAATGTTGGCTTTCTGTAGACTCTGACTTGGAGCTGGGCTCACCATTCGGCCTCTTGTCCTCCATACCTCGCCCAAGCCACCTCTTTGTGCTTTGCCATGTTGTCGCGACATACAACCTATCTCTCCACCACCCTCTGAGTCGAGGCTATGAGGCGCGTCACCAAAAGAGGAAACCATAAACAAATTAGAACTATAATATGGTTACCAACACCACTTGCCGAACCCCCGATGTCGACCACCTCACAAGAACAGGAGGTTGGCTTGGGCTCCAAAATCGTGCACACTCTTTCAACATAAAGAACCTGATGGGAAGGCATGCACCAAGAAGCTGAGACCCCCGAATGCCACCCGAGCCTTAACCAACACCACTCACTAGCCTCGTCCACAAGCGCCAAGACCTGCACCACCACCATGGACCAACTGTTTGCCCAGAACCACACCCTATTGGGCTCTCTTCCAACCACTACAAGGGTAATTTCCACACTAGTCTCGGCTCTGTTCGCAACAGGGGCAAAAGTGTCGAGATCCCATGGTCGAACACTAAACCAAAGTCACTTCCACGCCTTCACACCATTCCAATTCTCACCCTGCGTAGGAGTCTCAAGCCATGGCTTGAGTTTAGAAGCCGAAACACAGAGTTCTCTCCCCCACCTCACACTCACCATCACCCGGATAGTGCATACACATCCCATCAGCCTGGATGATAACTGGATAGTAGGGAGACGGTGCACGAACCAAGGCACCATAACCCCGAGTGTTTGAGGAGCCATTAATGTGCGCAAGTAGCGCGTGGAAGCCCACCTGTCTCCTCTGCCCTCATCGCCTCCAGTTGTCCATTTGATATGACACCCCCATCGGGGATAATTATTTTGTTAATAATAAATTAGATAATAGTTATATATATATATATATATATATATATATATATAAAGATGATATATTTTATAAATGTGAATAATGTGCGTGGGATATTTTAAGAGGCAAGATTAATTGATTGTGGCTAATGTTGTTAGGTATTTGATTAGGTTTGTGCTACCATTGAGATCTACGACAACTACTCACCTTAAAATACCAAAAATACTTAATAAGAGACCATAATCACCAGTCTTAAAACTTGATATTGTTCCTTAAGTTGTTCTTCGCAAGGAATGATTCCAAGACACTCTGTGGTGGTTAGGAAAACCTTCCCAATCTATGCCTCAATTTGGCTCTTGGACTAGAGAGGGTAACCCTCAAATTGTGATAATAACAGTTTCTCTAAATCACCTTAAAAGTACTCCTTTAAGCCCTTGAATGCCAAATTTAAACATTGATAGTTTAATAAAATGTCAAAGAATACGTAGGCAAAACTAATAGTACACTAGAACTACCCCTTCAACCTAGAGCCTTTCCAATGGGCACACTTATCCCACGATGTAGATATATAAAAATATTAATAGAAAATGCAAAAAAAAAAATCTCAAAGAGCAATGAAAATCATGTAAGTATTCATTGACATCGAGGAACAAAAAATCAAGAATATTATTGAGGGTGGTAATTTTTAACCCTCTTGACAAGGACGAAAGTGTATTGGATATTTTGGATGACATCAATTGCTTTCATGAAACATATTGATACATTCCTTTAAAACCACTAACTCACAACATCTAAAACCTTTGAAAGATTTTATTTTTAAAAAATATATTCTTTATAACAAATGGAAAACAATAAATACTATACACATAAAAAATCTAAAATGAATATTTACTCAAAACATTGAACAATTAACCAAAATAAAAGCATAAAATAATAACTTTTCCTAAGTGAACCAAAATCTAAGTCATCACCCTTAATAACTTTTGGAATAATCATCTATTTCTCTTAAAGTTCCCAATTTATCATAAAATAATCTTCAAAACTTTATATAACTAAAGTTCCAACAACATTCTTGAAATATTTTACCTATAAACATTGTGTTAATTCCAACCTTCTTTATGGATTGAGACCACTTCTTCAAAGACAAAGCCAAGGCTTGAAACCATCAAATACTTACAATATTTGCAATATCTGTGAAAATTTCTAAAACAAAATCCTACTGCAATATCTGATGTTATTTCTTCTACTTATTATTCAAAAATAAGTTATTTACATAAATTACTTTTGTAAATATCAAAATAAATTCTACTGCAGCCTTCACAAATAAAATACTGAGAAAAATATAAAGAAATACTAGCACAAGAGTGACAAAATTATTTTTGGACAATTGTCCCCGGAAAAACCCAATGCGGGAAAACCAGTGTAGCGGATGAGGGTTTCACTATTATTTTTCAGCGAAAGTTTATTGTACAAATAGAAATCAACAGTAATGACGGAAATATCTTTGATAACACTCGAGAAATTTTCTCACAATTTTCTTACGAAAATCTGATCCCTGTGAGGCCTTGTTTTCTCTCCCGTGTCAGCACTACGTGAGGATTGTGCAGTTCTGAGTCACTGCTCTGCACTGACCCTCTAATTCTTCGACGTTTTCCCTTCTCTGCACCACGTCACCTACCCTTTTGCTCTTGAATGATGTTGATACCATCCCTGCCCTATCCACCTACAACTCTCCCTCTGAATCGATTTCTCTTGCTAAACTTCAGCCACTGAGAAAATCGATTTGCTTGGGCAACTGAGTGTCTACATTGGTGTCTATATTTTTCCAAATAACCATTAATCTTCCTTAAATAATACTCTAGTTGACATTCAACGGCCCAGATGAGAAGCTAATCAATGGCTAATATCATTTTGACTTGATCCTCGTCTTCTTCTAGAAGTTACACCCACAGTTTAGATTAATACCCATTAATTATTTTAAGATCCTAAGTTTAGACTTAGGGTCTCATTAAAAATAATTAATTTATCAAATAAAACTGTCTTGGGGTGGAATTTCCCAAAATGATTTCTGGGTTATCTGGAATACATGTTTCTAAGTCTATCCACAAAATTTGAGACTTAGAGCACATATGATGCTACCACAAATCAACACTCCCTCTTAGCGAGGAATGTGCTCTAGCAGATATGCCATGTTGCACATTGCTCTAACTCTGAAGCATTTCCCTTTGTGTTGATGATGTTTGACATGTTTCCCACCAACTAATGCATTGCTGTTGTAACTATATTGATGTTTATCCTACCACAATCAACACTACATCCGTACTGTAACTCCCTCTCAAATGCTACATCTGAGGCTGATATATCACCTGTTTCTGTTACTGAAACGAATTCTCTACCATACCCATCTACTCCCTGAAGTGAACAAACTTGGTCCTTCCTAGAGTTTTGGTGAGTATGTATACCACCTGATTTCCTATGGGGACATACTGAAACTATACTTCCCCACGCTGAAAAAAGTTTCTAATAAAATGACACTCGATTTCAGTGTGCTTTGACAGATCATGAAATATTGGATTCTCGGAGAGATTAATACAACTCTCATTATCATAGAAGATATTGGTCACTTCCATATTTCTTCTAAACAAATTCACTAACAGTTTTCTAAGCCATATGGCTTCACACGTAGCTATGAATGCTGCCATATATTCTTCCTCTACTGAGCTCAGTGCTACGAAATTATGCTCCCTACTACACCAGGAGTTCATCCTTGATCCGATGTTGAAGAAATACCCGGTGGTACTTTTCCAATCTACTGACCTTCTTGCCCAATCCGTGTTTGTGAAACCTTTTAATCTGAAATCATCTCCTCCGGTGTAATTCAACCCATATTCGACTATTCCCCACACATATATGAGAATGTGCCTAGTTGCTGCCCAATGTACCCTCTTCGGTTCTACCATGCACTGACTATTCCTGGCCTAGTGTTGAACAGATACATAAGTGACCCAATGAATTGTCTGTAAAAGGTGAGGTCCACTTCCTTGTCTCCTGATGCGTCTATCTTCTTCTAGTTGGTTATCATGGGCGTTTCCATGGGCCGAAAATCTTTCATCCTGAACCACTTCAGAATTTCTGAGGCATATCTTCCTTATCCTAGGAATATTTCTCCATTCTTCTGCCATACCTCCAACCCTAAAAAATAATGCTTCAACCCAAAATTATTCATGTCGAATTGAGCTTCCAAGTTCTTCTTGCAGTCCTTTATGAGCCTAGATGATCCTATAAGGAACATATCATATACATATAGTACCAAAACTAGAGGCTCATTCTCTACCATGAAATAGTAGAGCTTGGGATCTACATCACTCTTGAAAAATTCCAACTACTGCAAGTACCCGTCAATCTGACCATACCATGCTCTGGGTGCCTGCTTGAGCCCATATAGGTCTTTCTTCAGTCTACATACATGATATTTCTTCTCATGGGTTTCAAAGCCTTCAGGTTGTTCTATGTACGCCTCCTCTTCTATCACCCCATTCAAGAGCGTTGTCTTGACATCCATTTGGTGAATTTCCCATCCCATCTGCACTATTAAGGACACAATGGATCTAATGGAGGTGTATCTGACAACAAGGGCAAATTTATCCTCATAGTCAATTCCCTCCTTCTGTGCATATCCCTTGGCAACAAACCTAGTCTTGTACTTCTCTATGCTACCATCTACAACATATCTTGTAGATCCATCTCAAACATACAACTGATATATTCTCTGGTCTAGGAACAACTTCCCAGACATCATTTGTCATGATGGAATTGTACTCTTCTACCATGGCATACACCCAGACCTAATGTTGTACAACCTCCTGAAATCTACAGGGTTCTTCAACCTGTGCTACCAAGGCTTGGTATTTGTCAGGTTTTCTATGCCACCTTTTCTCGGTTCTAAGAACTCCAACAAAATCCTCTACGTCCCTCAAATTTTTGTGTACTTATCTGCTAGTTCTGCCAATAGTGTTGGGTGGATCAATCAGTTCCTCTTCCTGCTGTCCCATCTGCTGTGAACCATCTAGATTTTCCTCACCTGAGGAAATACTAATGATGGTTACAGTGCTCGATCCAGATGTCTGTCCACCTGTCGGTTCTTCCTCCTGCTGCTGCTGAACAACAGGAACATCCTCAGACTACCCTCCAGTAGGCATCTCTTGGGACTTTCTGAAAGCTTTGTCTTCCATGAAATTTACATCCCGTATGACTACAATATTACTACTTCCTGGAATGTAGACTCTGTATGCCTTCAAAGTCTCACTGTATGCTATGAGATACCCCTTTTCTGCAGTCTGATAATTTTCTCCACTTCTCATCTAGAATGTGACAATACGCCACACTTACGAATATCCTGAAATGACTCACTTCCGACTTCTTCCCTGTGAAGATACTCTCAGGCTTTCTCTTGCCCAATGCTATATGAGGATTTATATTTTGGATATATACTGTTGTGTTGCATGCTTCTTCCCATAATAACCTAGGCAGATCTTGTTCATACAACATTGCTTTTGCTTCCGCAACAATAGTTCTATTCTTCCTCTCTACAACTCCATTATGCTTCGGGTTATATGGAGCTATCCATTCTCTCTTGATGCCCTCTCTTGCGCGGAATTCTGTGAAGTCCTTGTCACTATATTCACCACCATTATCTAAGCGCAATACTTTTATCTTCCTCCCTCTCAGATTTTCAACCAGAGCTTTGAATTATTTGAACCAATAAAACACCTCACCCTTGGTCTTTAAGAACTAGATCAAAGTTTTCCTAGAGTGTTCATCAATAAAGGTGACAAAATATTCGCCACCACTAAGAGCTCTAGTGGACATTGGACCACATATATCTGAGTGTATTAGCCCCAATACACTTTGTGCTATATTGTTTCTTATGGAATATACCGCTTTAGCTTACTTCCCTAGTATGCATCCCCTGCATATGTCATCATGCTTGGTACTTAATACTGGAACTCTCGTAACAGTTTCTATGAGTATCCTGATTCCCCAGAGCTCCATGGTTTAGATGCTCCATTCGTCTGTGCCATATGTAATTCACGTCCTTTTCACCATTGAGATTGTTTCCTACCAGGGGCAATGGAGACTCGAGCTGCAACCTATATAGTTTGTTGCATTGAGTTCGAATATGAGCCTTTTTCTTCTAGCATGGATTATTGACATACAATTTCCTTCCAATAAAGTACACATCATATCCCTTGTACTGTAATTGGGACACTGAAAGAAAATTCATTCCCAAACCTGGCACATGCAACACATTTGTGGCTTGGAGGTTATCTCCTGCTTCTGTCTGAGATTATATGGTCCCTCTTCCTACTGGAGCACAATTCGTTTTATTTCCCATGGTGATATGGAAGTTCATTCGTTCTTCTTGATAGCTCGATAAATATTCTTGTACTCCAGTCATATGAACTGAAGCCTCGCTATCAATGTACCAATCATCAGTTGATGTGAAAGTCGATAAACAAACAAATTATTCTTCCAATCTGGAAGATAACTATGAGATGTCATGATATTCCATCGTGTTATTTATTTTTCTTTAGCAGCCTCTGCAGAAAAACTATGTGACCCCTCTAGAGTTCTATTTGTTGCCAATGCAACACCACGACTTCCCTTCAACGCAAATTCTTCTGTACCCTTCCCCAATCAAGCTCTGATACCATGTGAAATTTATAAAATGAAATCTTACTTCAGTATCTGATGTTATTTGTTATACTTATTATTCAACAATAAGTTATTTATAGAAATGACTTCAGTAAATATCAAAATAAATTCCACTGCAACCTTAAAAAATAAAAGACTGAGAAAAATATAAAGAAATAATAGCACAAGAGTGACACAACTATTTTTGGACAATTGTCCCTGGAAAAACCCAATGTGGGAAAATTCGATGTAATAGATGAGGTTTTCTTCATTATTCTTCATCAAAAGTTTATTTTACAAATAGAAATCAACAGTAATGAAGGGAAATATCTGTGATAACACTAGATAAATTTTCTAACAAAAATATAATCTTTGTGAGGCCCTGTTGGCTCTCCTACATTACCATTGTGTCAACACCACATGAGGACTGTGCAGTTCTGCATCACTGGTCTCCATTGTCACTTTGCTACTTTTTTGTTGTCCCTTCTCTGCACTGCGTCACCTACCCTTGCACTCCTGACTGATGTTGATACTCTCTCTATCCTCTCCACCTGCAAACCTCCTTCTGAATCGATTTATCTTACTGAACTTCAGCCACTGAGAAAATATATTTTCTTGGGCAACTAAGTATCTGCACTGGTATCTCTGTTTTTCCAAATGACCCTCAAGATTCGTTAAATAATCTTCTAGTTGATATTCAACCACTCAAATTAGAAGCTAATCAAGAGCTAAGATCATTTTGACTTGATCCTCATCTTCTTCTAGAAGTTACACCCACAATTTAGATTAATACCCATTAATTATTTTAATTTCCTAAGTTTAGACTTAGGGTCTCATTAAAAATAATTAATTTACACTACAAGGAAAAGACCCTCTAGTGCATGTTTTTGAGGAACCCATTATAAAAATATCCCAGATATCTGTTTGTAGCGGAGGTTTCTAGAGGAGGTTGGTGGGTGGAAGTTTTTGTGGATGTTTTTTTTTTTTTTTTTTTTTTTTTTACGGTGCATTTCTCATCCTACAATGCAACGGTGCGTTCAACTATAAAAGCACCGGTGCGTACTAAAAATTGGCACACCAAGACACCATACTCTCTGTAAAAACTGTTGAGATTGCAACAAGATGATGAGCTTAGTGGAAAGGAGTCGCCTTCACTAAGTGGGCCCGCAGGCTATTTTTGGCGCAAAGTCTATTTTTAGACTATGTATATTTTTAGACATGTCAATCATATTCTATGAGTTGTAGGATGCTATTTGTGGATGGTTGGTCAAGTTGGAAAAATAGATGGACTTCTATTTTTAGACATATTGGCGGAATCTATTTTTAGATTGCCAGTCTAAAAATAGATATGTCGAATATTATTAGCTCTTAATAATATTTGGACTATAAACATTATCTTATTCTCTTGGAGCACTTCAGTTAAGTGCACAGATGTGGCACAGGAGCTGACAGAAGGAATTACGCTATTCCTAGGGGTTATGTGGAGCTATTGCATGGATACTTCAATTAGAACTCATGTGATAGAGTTTGGTGGAGTTGATTGAGGAAGTTAGTGGAGTTGTATTCAGTTTAACTAATCTAAACATAGTTGAGCTATTTGTATTCAATTTAACTAATTGATACAATTAGTGAGAGTGGTGTGAATTAATTATTAATTAATTCACTAATTATAAAATTATTAATCAACTAAAGAATGCATCAGTTAACTTCAGTGCATGGACAATTTGTGCAGACTAGTGCGAGAGATAGGTGAAAAGCCGGGTTAATATCAGTTGTGACTATCTTTGTTGCTATTTGCAACACGGAGATAGGTGGAGGCCCATGAGTTACGCGATTACAAACCGAGGTGGTTTATCTATTTAATGAAACCATCCCATAGCATTGGCACTTAATGAGGATGGATATCAAGTGGCAAAATATTGGAGCATGTGTTTTGCTAGATCTAGCTTGATAGTGTGCTTGATTGAGGGTGTGCATGAGAGCTTGTGAGGAGCTTTTGTACTATGATTGTTACATGATCTCCATGACATATAATATAGATAGTTGGGGTTTTCAGCTTTAAGCTTTCCCATTAAATTTTGTGTTCATATGTGTGATTGTTTGTGGTTTTAATGTATGCATGCAATTGATTTTATTTCCGCATGTGATGATCAATGGTAGAAGAGATTCTGTATTATGCATGAAGCTAAAATAGTGTGTGATCAAGAGAATCTCGGTGAATAATATATTAGTTATTCAAATTTCTACAAAAGCCCTCCTGGTGTGTCTCATTACTATAGCGCACCAGTGTGCTACACAGATTCAGGCTCGGTGCATCATAAAAAGCTGCGCTAAATTGAAACATGCCCGGCGCGCTTGGAAGAAACTACTCGGTGCACCTCAAAAATCCGCGCACTGGAACAGGGTTAAATAAAAAAAATATTATGGCCAAAAAATCCACATTTTGACGTCTTTAGTGCTCCAGATATCTCAAGCACCGATGTGAATTTCCCTTGTGTGAGGCGCCCTGCCATCGGTGCTCCCATTGCACGCATTGCTGGCGTCCATTGCCCACCATCTCGATTTCAAATTTTGGAAAACTGTGGGAAAATTTAGTTTTGAAAATTATTCAGGAAATATGCCTCCTCGATGCCTAAATGTACAGGTATTTTACTCGTTTCTCCACAATTAAACTTTTTAGTGGATTAGATTTCTAATTTTTTTTAAAATTTACCCTTGATATATATATATATATATTTCCCGCGCAGTGCGCTTGAGCCATTCGGCTCTCACCGGTTCGCGATGCTGCCTGTAAATTTACAAGCTGCACTGCGACCTGTGCTAACGGAAATCGCACTGATTCCGGTGCAATACTGAAAAGGCACACCGTGTTGTTTTTTAAAACATAAATGACGGTTCGGTCGGTTAACTGCCCCCACCGTTGACTATGTCCAAGTTAGGGAGGGCGTTGCGCTGACCAAACTATGCGCCCCAGGGCAGATAGTTTAGTTAGCGCACTGCCCTCCGGACACCAGTACATAGTCAATGGTGCGATCATTTAAACGACTGCACCGTTGAACATTTACTGATGTCAGGAGGGTGGTGCATTGACTAAACTATATGCCCCGGGACACATAGTTTGGTCAGTGCACCACCCTCCAGATACTGGTACATAGTCAACGGTGCGGTCGGTTAAACCACCACACCATTGACTGTGTAATGATGCTAGGAGGGTGGTGCATTGATGAAACTATCTGCCCTGGGGCAAGTAGTTTGGTCAGTGCACCGCCCTCCCGAACTTGTACATAGTCAATGGTGTGGTCAGTTAAATGACAACGTTGTTGACCATGAAGTAATGTTGGGCAGTGCGTTGACATAATTATCCGCCCTGGGATAGATAGTTTCATCAACGCACAACAGGAGAAAGTACATTTCAGGTTGTGTGGTGCACTAAAAATTTCCAGGAAAACTGCAGATGGTGCACGATCAAAATAGACGCACTGATACTAGTGCATGACTATTTTTTTTGGCGTAGCGACTTTTTTTTTTTTCAAAAAATTATATATATATATATATATATATATATATATATATATCATTTAATAAAAACTTGTATTTAATATGTGAATCATTCAGCGATGTCAAAGGAGACAAGAGAGGGAACAACAGGAACATATGGTGGACTAGTATAACATGGTTCGCCTGTGGGAGGCACGAGAGAGGGAGAGACTTATGTACCCTCACCCTATTACGACAACCACACAGTTGCTCCTAAGGGAGGTAGGCCTCCTCAAGTTATATGAGGAGGCTACATCCTTGAAGGGCCATAATGGGTTATTGTGATAGCTCATCTTTAGGTGGAATGCCCACCGATAGGCTTTCCAGGTTGTTCCTAACCAGTGGTACATGCCCACTAAGGAGGACATGTATTTTATTACTGACCTATCTAGGAGACGGTAGGATTTTCTCTCATTCCCAGAGGTCCTCGTCGGTTATGCAGGAGGGAGTCAGTTGGTGTACTCCCAGAGATACATTAGCGCCGATATGCTATCTCCTACAGATTCTCAGGTCTCTGGTGGTCAGTTACATATTTCTTCGTTTGGTGCAGAGGAGGTGAGGTGCCTCTCACTATATCCGTCAACCATTTCACACCATACCAGTGACGAGAAACGTATTAGTTGCTCACTTTTATTTTATGTTGATTCTTTATTACAGGCGCCATGACTTGTGAGGTGGTCTGTGATTTTTTGCGGCAGTTCTGTACATCTTTAGATAGATGTCATTATTAGGCACAAGGGAGGGTGAACTTCCATTTTGCTTCAGAGCTATTTTGTTTATTTTTTTAGACGTTTCCAGAGATGAGGCATAATTTTTTTTGACAGCCTCGTAGGTCGATGTTGCATGTACGAATGGAGATGTGGGGCCAGATGATGCCCAAGAGGGGCAAGTCTGACTTTTCTGCGAGGATATCTCATGATGCATTGGATTTGCTATCTAGTGTTGATGATCACGCCTTCGTTCTGGTGCCATGTCCGTATGCTGGTTTGGATTGGCGAGGGTGTGCCAACATCCTCTTCACAGTTGATGAACTGTCGGATGAGAGAGGTAATATTAGTGTTTTCTTTAAATTTATTCTAACACATTCTTTAACTTGTTTTTATTAAATTGTTTAATTATTGTTGTGTACTTATATATATTTTGTAGATATTGGGTCATTTGTTGGCGATGAGATGCCACTGCTAAGAAATGATCTAGGTGTAGATCTTGCTTACGATTAGGAGATGGCATATGCGGAGGATCAGGACGATGAAAAACCTGGTCCTCATGATCATGTGTAGGTACCGACTGGTGTGAGGCGTAGGCCTCACACTAGATTTAGGATGGAGTTGGGCGACCAACTTTGTCGACTCCTAATGGAGGAGGGAGTCAGGCCGGCCACTATCAAAGAGATACAGGTTGATGATAGGCTGACATCGATATGGAGAGGCATGCCATGTGATATATTTACCCTAATGCGGCATGTCGTTGGAGCTACCAGATTACTAGCGTGAGTGAGGAGGGTCGGTCAACGTAGGCGTGGTGGAGATGTAGTACATTGACAATCAAGCAACGCATCATCTGATGATCACGATCAGGGGAGTGATCATCGTTCAGCTAGTACTCCACCTACTCCTCCATCTCACGCTGGAGATGAGCAGCCTACAACATCCAACAGTCATGATTATGAGCAGGAACCTGATCCTGAGGAGGGCACAGGTCCATCTGAGGAGGCAGGTTCATCGAATGAGCAGGCCTCCACACCATCCACAGATCAGTAGGCTGGACCATCCATGTTGAGTCATCATGAGCGGGCAATTGATCCTGATCAGCATGAGGCACCTCCAGATCAGCAGGCACGTGATAATCGACATTTATTTGAGCATGTCTAGGTTGCACCATCAACTGAGCAGGCCTCAACTAGTACTACTATTGATGTACCACCAACTGATATTTGACATTTATATGCAGTTATATTATAGTTGTATATTTTTGACATTACATACATACATACATACATACATACATACATACATACATACATATATATATATATATATATATATATATATATATATATATATATATATATAAGGTCCATGTATTTTAAGTTCATGTTGCAGTTGTACTTAATTTACATGTTGGTGTTCATGATGATGTGTATATTATTAGGTCATGTTCGATATGTTCATTTACTGTGTAGCTTGCTAATAGATGTGTATGTGATATCGGTTATTTGACATGAGATGTATATTTGATGTGTGTGTTGTGTTGATGTTATACAGTGCTTGTGTTTTGTTAGATGATCATGATCACGATGATTAGATGATGTTAGCAAATTTGAATGTGTTTTTTAGTCGAATATGATGTTTGTACGATGGTTATCATGACCGTGATGTTTATTTTTAATATTAAATCATGATATTTATTAAATATTATGTCATGATTGTAATTGAAATTATAATTATAATTGTATGTAAAACTGTAAAATTGTAATTGTATTTCTAATTGTAATCGTATGTAAAATATTTGTAAAATTTTAGTTGTAATTATAATATTTAATTTATTGTGAAATGATTGTAATTGTAGTTTTAATTTTAATTGTATATATGTAAAATTGTAAAATTGAAATTGTATGTAAAGTTCTAAAATTGTAACTGTAATTGTAATTGTAATTCTAATTCTAATTGTATGTGAAATTGTAAAATTGTAATTATAATTTTAATTGTAATTGTATGTGAAATTATAAAATTGTAATTGTAATTGTACGTAAAATATTTGTAAGAAATTTAATCGTATTAATGTGAAATGATTGTAATTTTAATTTTAATTGTAAAATTGTAATTGTAATTGTAATTGTATGTAAAATTCTAAAATTGTAATTGTAATTGTAATTGTAAATGTATGTGAAATTATAAAATTCTAATTATAATTGTAATTATAATTCTAATTGTATGTAAAATATTTACAAAATTTTAATTGTATTAATGTGAAATGATTGTAATTGTAATTGTAATTGTATATATGCAAAATTGTAAAATTGTAATTATAATTGTAATTGTATGTAAAATTCTAAAATTCTAAAATTGTAATTGTGATTGTATGTGAAATTGTAAAATTGTAAGTGTAATTCTAATTCTAATTTTAATTGTAATTGTATGTAAAATATTTGTAAAATTTTAATTGTATTAATGAGAAATGATTATAATTTTAATTTTAATTGTAATTGTAATTGTAATTGTATGTAAAATTCTAAAATTCTAAAATTGTAATTGTAATTGTAATTGTAACTTTAATTGTAATTGTATGTGAAATTGTAAAATTGTAAGTGTAATTCTAATTCTAATTGTATGTAAAATATTTGTAAAATTTTAATTGTATTAATGAGAAATGATTATAATTATAATTTTAATTGTAATTGTAATTGTAATTGTATGTAAAATTCTAAAATTGTAATTGTAATTTTAATTATATGTGAAATTGTAAAATTGTAAGTGTAATTTTAATTCTCATTCTAATTGTATGTAAAATATTTGTAAAATTTTAACTATATTAATGTGAAATTATTGTAATTGTAATTGTATGTCAAATTCTAAAATTGTAATTGTAATTGTATTGTGAAATTGTAAAATTGTAATTGTAATTGTATGTATTGTCATCATTCAATTTTATTAAAATTTTTAAATTTGTAAATTTGTAAATTAATTTTCAATTTCTAAGCATAACTACCGTAAGTAAAATGTATATCGTAAATATTATTAAATTACCATAATTGTAAATTTGTATGAATATAAATAATTGTAAAATAATAAATCTAGATTAATATGAATTTTTGTAACATTATAAAGTTTAGAAAATAATGCAAATAAATTAATGTACTTTAGAATTATCATTATTTTATTATGATCTTACATACCAAAAAAAAAAAAAAAACTTTATACACTACACCATTGTTTTCGTGATCAACATAATTGCAGATTATCAAGTGAAATTATTTTAACATTAACACAATGCAAATTACCAATTAATTCAAAATATATATTATAATGTTTCGAAAAAAGAGTCTTAGTTATAAGGTAATTAAGTCATATTCTTTATAAAAACTCATCTTAAAAAGTATAAATGATGAAATAACACATGTACCATGTCACTCTCAGTTCTCATTATCACCCTCATTATCTTATAGCTCGCTTGGCATGATAACACTATTGTTCTCAAAAATATGTTTTGATCTAGGGTCATGTCTTAATATGAACCAGCAATCCCTATCTAACACATCTGGATAAAAAAACACCTAGTTGCAATGTTTGGGGAAAACATAGGGCTCCTTAGCTTCATCCCACATCTTTCTAGAGTTGATACATATCAGCCTATTATCGTGGTCTTCCTTTACACTATTCTGATCAAAGGTGTCCCACCACTTGCACCTAAAAATAACACATTGGAAAGAAGAGAAATCCACTTCAATGATCTCTTGTATCTTTCCTACGTAACCTAATGTTCCTCGTACTAGGTTTTGATCACGTTGGCTATATCGACTAGATTGGTTGAACTCGACTTCTGCTCCACAATCTTGTGTCATGTGTCCATCATCGACATTTTATGTGCAAAAATGGCATCTATATGCCCACATAGATGGGAACAAATTCACTTATAATAAAATTAAAAAATCATAGTGTCATGTGTCTTATAATAACCCAACAGTTAAAATATGAAATATAGATGTAATTACATTTCAAAGGTGGATTATTAAGTTTAAAATGTACATAAATATATTATTACCGAGTGGGTGCACCCAATACCTATGTTTAGCACATCCACTTCAACACGCGGGTAGCGACCGGTTGCACCGTATTTCTCTCTAACTTGGTCAGCAACCCAAATGTTGGGGCATATTTTTGGCAATATTTTCTTTTAAATAATCGGGATAAGGCACACTTCTACCATTCAAATTTATGAATTCTTTACTGTCACTATCCCATTTCATCCTCTTTTGTTTGTACAACGTGACCCATGGTTGTGTCGCTTCGGAATTGTAAAGAACAAATTTATTGATTGCTTCAATTTCTGCATTCGCTGATGAAATCAAACCGATATATAGTACATATGAGATCAAAATATACATTATATCGAAGTTCAACATGAATATTTACTTTTTGTAAATTTGAAAAATTATAAGTCGCTTACTCTTTATCAAGCGCCTTTTTCTATTCGTTTGGAGCAACTACCCATCTCTTTTGTCTTCATCCCTTTTATCGTCCCAAATCACCGCACCTGGTATGTTGTCGATCTTCTTGATGTACTCACTGGCATAATAGAAAGACTCATACGATATGTACCCCTCTGCCATAGACCCCTCGGGTTTTTCCCTTTGTCGAACAAAACCTTTCAATTTCTTCATGTACCTCTCTAAGAAGAACATCCAACGACAAGAAACCACCCCAACTAATTCAACCTCATCTACTAGGTGGATTAGAAGGTGAACCTACAATTCCATGAATCCTAATAATTTCAAAATAAAATAAAATATTTGAACATGATTAGTACAAAATATATGATATCAATTAGTAAGCACATCGACAATGCATGATTAATTGGTCTAGTGTTGAAATAATTACATTAATATACCAAACAATTATTATTACCATCATTGTATTATGATTGTGGCTAGAAGATGCAATGTTACAATTGGTAGGGTGAAGCGGATGTCCATTTTCATCTACTAAATGCGCCTTCTGGTATGTTGCTCCTGATAAGAGCTTCTGACGTTTTGGAGCTGTTTGAATATTTTGTGCATCTGAACTTGATTTTGAATTTGCATGAACCTACAAATTTGTATACATTATAAATTTTATTAAGCTATCTGACATGGATAAAAAACATAAATTCAATTAGATAATGAAAATATAAATAGAATCTGAAGTAAATATTACGTCTCGATATGGATAGGGAGAACTCCGCGATGGACTTTGAGAAATATTATGGAATGAGCTGGATTTTGAAGAATTTTCCATTCGATATAATTATGATATTTTCTCCATGGATTTGAGCAAAATAAAAAATAAATTTTGGTGTACACACCTAAAAGTAATTTCGGTGCCTTCAAAATGGACTTATTGTTATCGGTGCTAATGTACAGTTAACTGCAATGGTGCGTTTTAGGTACGGCACACCGGTGTTGTGTTAGTAATCAATGCACCGGTGCCGAATAGCCACAAATAAAAATAGTGCAACTTTATTTTTTTAGGTAAAAAAAAATCGATAAATTGAAAAATGGGCGGAAAATTATTTTCGAAAATTTAATTTCATAAAACAATTCTTTAATTAGTAAAAACTTTTCATTATTTCATTATTTTTTCAAAAAATTTCAAGGAGATATTTTCACGAGAGACATACTTGGAGCAAGAGATCACAAGAGCACAGTGGAGCAACCAAATACTTTCGATCATAATTATTAAGACAATCAAAATTCCAAACCTCTGGTGACTCAGACCATGTAGCATAGAATTTGAAACCTTCTGGTGATTAAATTTTACTGTAATCATTTTTTTTTACATTTTCTGTTTGATTTAATACATGGTAAGTAACAAATTTAAATTTTACTGTTGATTAAAAAAAAAAAAAATCTTATGCTAAACACTTGATTCTTTTTGTTTCTGCCATTGCTTTGTCCTGTTTTTGTGACTTCAGAATTAGGGATTTTAATTTTAGATTTATAGGGTTTGTATTGCTATATATATAGGCCTATGCCATATAACCCACAGGACAACTTGCAAATTCGGATCCCAATCCATGTCAGCCCTTGCGTGAATTTTTTAAAAACTGATTTTTTTTAATCGGCGTGCCCTGTGTAAAATAGTGCACCAATGCGCTATTTTATCACAGTGCACCACACACATACTATTTGATAAAAACAATTTAAAAACATATTTTCTTTTTAATCCGTGCGCCATATGTAAAATAGCGCACTACGCACGTACTGTTTGACAGAAACAAATTTTTATTTTATGTCTGTGTTAATCGGTGCACAATTTAACATATAACACACCGGGTCTCCTAGTTGACAGAGAGCACTGTATGGTGGTCCCCTGTTTTCGTGGTACATTTATAAGAAAATGCCACACCGCCCCTTCCACGACATCATATGCTACAAAAACTAACAGTAGAGGATTTTTATTAATTTGTATGTATTAATTGGTGCGTTGGCTAACATATAACACATCGGTTCTCCTTGTTGATGGAGAGAACCGTACGGTGTTTCTATAGTTTTGGAGGAGCGTTTATATGAACACGTTGCACCAACTTCGGTGCGTACATCATTAAAGGCGCACCGTTTTCTTGATTTTTTTTTTTATTTGAAAATTTATTGATTTGTTTATAAAATATATTATATTAATGAATGATATGGTACAAGTTTCATATTGATAAAGAAATGACTAACAAGAGATTAAGTAACAAAAATACTAATAACACATCGAGAAAAGAAAAATATACAAGTTCTTTGTAAATTCTTTACAAAAATTATTATTTTTGAACTATATGTAAGTTTAACTAATATGTATTGTTTATTGTGTATCATGAAAAACCACAAAATGATGAAGTTCGATAAGATTATTTTTGATCTAGGACCATAAGAGCGTAAAAACTTGATGGGAAAATTGCAGAAGGATGAATTAGGTGAATGAAAAAATACTATCGATCCAGTATGAGTTTCTTTTTTTAATTTTCAGTAATAATATACTTAAAAATATTAGATAACATGTTTTGAACAATCTATTAATTCACATATGTTTAATTTTCTACAGGGACCAACAACTCAGAAAAGGAATGTTGTTCTAAGAAAAGAAAAAATAGAACATGCAAATGAAAATTAATTGCTCCTTAGCTCATCTGGAGTGGTGTCGGAGGTTAATGAAAGGGGGAAAATTTTTTACAAAACTTTGAGGGATCTAGTGGAATGAATTTATAGATGTTCTTTCCTCTTACAATACAAAAATCAATTCAATGATTCCAAGAACCAAATTTTATCTAAACTACAGGATGAGTTTCCAGAGAATTGGTCAATGAGACATGTCAGACTTTTAATAGAAAAAACTTACAACAACAAAAAATATGGAATGAAAACGTAATATTCCTTTAAATGTTTTTCTAGAATTATATGTATATATTACTAGAAAGCAAGCTTTTATAAATATCACTTTTTTATATTTAATTTTCATATATCAATATAAAAATTAAATAGTTTATTGTCATGTTATATTTTCAGGAAGATTATGAAAATATCAAAGGATGAATGAGCTAATACCAGAAATCTGTCAATATGAATGTCCAAAAAGGTGTACAAGGTGATGGTCAAAGAAATGGACATAATTGCATCGCACAAGGAGCCATCTCAACAACACCATGCTTCAAATGTAATATGTAATCATTGAATTTTTCGATTAGGTACAATAAATAAACAATTTAGCATTAAATATTAATTTTCAAGTATTCTCTTGTAGAAAAGAAAAGAAAATGGAATCCATTCAGCACATAAAACAGGATGACAAGGAAGAAAAGGGTTGATATTTACGTTTGAGTAATTATTACTTTCTTATAACAAATTAACTAGATTTTATTTTTGTATATTTTAATTTGTTTTACAACAATCATCATTGAATGTCTTCAAAGAGGTGTTAACATATAAAGAAGAACCATCAGACGAATTGACTGACATTGGGTTAAATATGGGTTGCTAGTATATGTTGGCATATCAAAAATTAATTGTGGAATTTGTAAGCATATATTGATCTTGTTTTACTTAGCTCCGTCTATAATTAATAGAACAAAAAAACCTTTTATATTAAATATATTATTTTTTATGGGGTATAAAACTTGGAGGAAACAAAGTATGGAACTGCGCCAACAAATGAAATGTTGAAATATGGCGTGAAATTTGGTTTTGAAAGAATGTGTATAGTTCATGAGTCAATTATTTCTATGGTACATCACTTCTTTTCGATTTACATTGATGTATATTATTTAAAATTGCAATTTTGATTATTCTCACCAATGTATATACACTCATTACAGTTTATTCTTATGTTTGTAGATGGAAGGTGAAGAAGAAGAAAATAATCAACACCGTGAACAAAACATTCCTCAAAATAACCCAAGTCATGGAAGTAGCTCGAGCAGTGACAAAATTTCAAGCGAAGAATGATGATCATTATGTTTGGATATCAAAGAAAGGCGTTGTATTTTTTGAAATATTTGTCTGTGAAATCAGACATTTTGTTTAATGTAATGGACATAGTGTCCCAATTGAAAGACAGAGGGATACCAATAACTATTCCATTTTGTATGAAAAAGAGTGTCTTATATATATATAATAAAACACGTTTTAATTTATTCTATTGTGTTCTCCATTGTCGATGTGAAATGTAACACCACTCATTAAATATATGGATGATTAGATATTATAATGAAGAGATGTGAAATCTGATGATATGATATAATAAATTAATCCAAACATCACATGCAAATGCACTAATAAAAATTTAATTGATATGAATATTGTTATAATATATGTGTCTTCTTTTGATGAATAATGAATTTTAAAAAATCACAATAATTATGATATGATATAAAAAATTAATCCAAACATCACATCCAAATGCACTAATAAAAATTTAATTGATATGAATACTGTTATAAGATATGTGTCAACTTTTGATGAATAATGAATTTTAAAAAATCACAATAATTGCACTGTCACAGGTCGATGTTTCTAAGAAATACAAAATGAACATCGGTGTGTGTTAGTTACTGTGCACCAGTGCGTTTGTATGATAATGTGCACTGGTGATTTTCAACTAATGCGCATCGCAAAAATACCAATACCAATTAGAATTCTCAGTGCGTTTGTGTGATATTGCGCACTGGTGCGTTTATGTGAGACTGCTCATCAGTGCGTTGATATGACCTATGGGTACCGTACAAATACCAATACCAATTAGAACGCTCGGTGCATTTGTGTGATACTGTGCACTGGTGCGTTTATATAATAATATGCACTAGTGCGTTGATACGACCTATGGGCACCACATAAATACCAATACCAATTAGAAGGGCCCGGTGCGTTGTATCACCTACATTGCGCCCGATGCAGTTTTAGACCTTAATGGCCCAGTGCGTGCACCTTCGACTGCCCCGAGTCGACTGTCTGGCTGACACGCACCGGGACTTTGCTAAATGCCCAGGGGCATCCTAAATTTTTTTCCATCCCGATGCTTGTTAGGTTTGCAATATCGGTGCGTTCACTGTAAAATGCATTGGTGCGTTGACACCTTATTAGCTCATCGATGAGAAAAACATCTGTAACAACCTTCGATCGCCCAATTTTTTTAGTTGTGTTGAAATTCTGTTAGAAGCTCTGCCAAAACCTCCGTTACCAGAAACGAATTTTGTAAATTATGCTTTTTTGACAATTTTGGCCAATTTTATAACACTAAAAACCTCTATTATAACCTCCAATAGAGGGTCTTTTCCTTATAGTGTTATCAAATAAAACTATCTCTGGGTGGAATTTCCCAAAACTATTTCTGGGTTATCTGGAATACATGTGTCTAAGCCTCTCCATAAAATTTTAGACTTATATCACATCAGATGCTACCACAAATCAACGACATCCTCCTTCAATTTTGAACGTAAATGTTAATCAAATCTAACCATAAATCAAGTCCAATAAATATCTTAGTATTGGTGTCCAAACCCTAACAAGCCATTTCTCTAAAACAAATTCCAAAATTTTCGGTAAGACTATACTCAAAAGAATATATTTACATATTGCCTTTGTTTCTTATTTAGAATATCTTTCAAAAGGTTCAAACTTAATACATTTACACAATGTCTAAATCCTAAACGCTCTCCCACAACTAAAATTCTTACAAAACCTTCTCCAACACTTATGACCAACTCCTCTTCTATCAAATTCTATGATGTTGATCCAGATTTATGCAGGAACACAATAAAATATAGAAATAAACATAAACGTAGAGACGTAGCATAAAATATACTTCATTTCACTAATATCAAATAACTGAAATAAGCTTACAAACATAATGGAAATAAACTATCTCGGGTGATGGTAGCTTATCTCTGAAAAGAGATGTGGTTGCTGCATGCCTTTGAACTCGGTTACAATGAGGCTCAAGGGAATTTTTATTATTGAGAAACAATGGAAAATCCTAAACATCCAAAAACCTAACCTTAGGATATGAAGCGCCAAAACTATGGGCCTCGCTTGGGTAAATTGGTACATCAACTACCAGGGACATAAATTTGGCATACGATCTCTGTTTGACATGCACAATACCTCGTTATAAATATCTACTCGAGAAATAAAACTTTCAAGTGGCCAAAATTTTTCAAGATCCCAAGTCGGTCCTGACTTTCCCAAAAAATGTCGTTTAGGGCCTCAAAACAACCCCGGAAGTTTGGGACCCAGAAAAATGCCAAAAATAGTAAACTATGCTACAAATAAGTAAAATGAAAAAAAATTGAAAGAAACAAAATTGGGTGTCCAAGTGGAATAGGTGGGTGGATACCAATATCTACCTGGATCAGTCCTCCCTCCTCAGGAAGCAATGATCCCCATTGTGTTTAGGTCCTCCATGAGATGAGGAAACTTTTTCTAAACTTGGTCCCTAGTGATCGACTTGCCTTGGTGCAGGATTTGGCCAGCTTTGAAAACCCGATATAGATGGATCCTCTATTCGTGGGTGTTCTTGATCTGTTTTTCCATGATCTGATCAGTTGTGGCATGTTCCATGTAGTCTGGGTTTAACTCTGTTGGTGTGAGTTGTTCTACAATGTCAGATGTGTCCAACAATGGTGGATATTAGGGCCGAAGGCGGTCCACATTAAACATTGGGTGCATAAAAAGGAATGGTGGAATATTGAGCTTGAAGGAATTGTCCCCTACAACCTTGGTGATGGTATATGTCCCATATCAGAGCAGACGAAGCTTGTGGTAGGTCCCAACGAGGCGCTCCTTCTGCAAGTGTAGGCAAACTTTGTTGCCCACCTGGAACTTGTGTGGCACCCAATGTTGATCATGTCATTGCTTGTACTAATATTTGTCTCTATCCAATATGTCATGGACCTGTTGGTGAATGTGTTGAATGCACTCAATGAAGTTGTTCGCCTTATTGGTTTCAGACTGGACATGAGCCGAATCTGCCTGAGTAGGTGCAAATGGTATGACCACATCAATGGGACATAGTGGCTAGAATCGCAAGGCCACATGAAAAGGGATGTGGGAAGTTGAGTTGTGGAGAGCCTGGTTATAACTATGTTGGACATAGGGGAGGCTTTAATCCCATGTGTGTGGATGTTGCGAGTTGTACATGAGAAAAATCTGTATGATCATCTTGTTGACGACTTTTGTTTGGCCATCAGTTTGGGGGTGGAAAGCTGTGGACTTAGTGAGCTTGGTGTCCAACATAGACCAAATACTTGACCAAAATGTACTAAGTAACTTGTTTTCTCGATCTGAGATAATTTACCGTGGGATCCCAAAGTGTACCCACACTTGCTTAAAGAAGAGTTTAGCAGTGGCTTCTGTTGTGATATTCTTCTTGCAGGTCACCATAATTTCCATCTTGGAGAATCTGACAACCACAAAAATGCACTCATTTCCATACTTGGTAGAAGGAAAGCCCGACATGCAATCCATGGAGATGGATTCCCCCAACTGAATAGGGGTAGGAAACATAGTATATAGGCCTTGCTTCTTGATGGTCAGTTTGGAAATGGAACAGAAAGTGCAGGATATGATGTACTTCCTGACATCATGTCGAAGGTTTGGCCAATAGAAATGCTTTTTCATTACTGCCACAATTTTTTCGACCTCGAAATGTACAAGGACTCGACTATAGTGCGTTTCCCAAATCATCTTGGCACCCTCGCTTGAAGGTAGAGGTGTCCCAGGTGGCATAAAAATGAATCCTAGAGGTGAAAATATGGAATTTTCTTACCCTCCAAGAGTGTCTGGTATGTGTTACTAAATTCAAGATCACTTTTGTAGAGATGTGGCCAACCCAAAGTCTCATGCTCACAAGAGTCGAGCACAGTGGTTAACGCCACAATTAATAGTCGGCTGAGGCAATCTGTAACATTATTGGTGCTTCCCTTCCTGTACTTGATGTTCAAATGGAACTATTGTAGGAATGTGGACCATTTCTGATGGTGATTGTTCTGCAACTTCCCTTTTGTCTGTATGAACTTCATGGGTGGGTGATCTATGTGGATGACCATTTCCTTCCCAAAAATGTAATGCTTCCATTGTCAGCAGGCCTTCACAATGGAATAAATCTCTTTATCATAGGTGGGATACTTTCAGATTGTGTATGACACAGTTTGAAAGTGTCTTACTATGATATGCCACTAGATGCCCCTGTTGAGTAAGTACATCCCCAATTGCATAGTCAAAGGCATCTGTCTCGATCTCAAATGGTTGTTGTAAGTCTGGTAATGTGAGCATTGGTGCAGAGCAGAGGTGATTCTTCAACTCTGTGAACACCTTCTGTTGAGATTTAGAACGAAAGAATTTTCATTTCTCTCCTCCCTTGGTGGCTTGACTCAAAGGCCAAGTGATATTAAAGAACCCCAACACGAACCTGCGGTAGAAATTGGAAATATACATAAATATGTGGAGCTCTGTTAGAGTGGTTGGGGCTGGCCAATCCTGAATTACATGGATCTTGGTTGGGTCCCAATGCACCCCCCGCTCATCAATAATGTACCCCGGGTATTGAACCTGGGTAATGCCAAAAGTGAATTTCTCCAATTTGGCACACAACTTGTATTGCCGCAATGATTGGAGGACCTGTTAGATGTGGTGGAGGTGCTCTTGCCAACTCTGGATGAAGATCAGGATGCCATCCAAATAAACCACCATGAATGAGTTAGTTAATGGTTGTAAGATGTCATCCATCAGCCTCATGAAGGTTGTGGGAGCATTCGTCAACCCAAAAGGCATGACCAGCCATTCAAAAAGGCCCTCCTTGGCTTTGAAGGTAGTCTTCCACACATAAGAGGGTTGGATTGGTACCTTGTGATACCTAGTGATACCTAGACTTCAAGTCAATCTTGCTGAAATATTTGGCCCCCTTGAGTTGGTCCAAAAGTTCATCAATATGTGGGATAGTGATATTGTTCAGCGCTAGATATTCAATACAAATTCTCCAAGTCCCATCCTTCTTCTGCACCAATAGGATCGAGCTCCCACAGGGCGATGAAATCAGTCCAATGTGACCTTTCTGTAGCAACTCCTGAAAATGCCTCTTTAATTCATCATTCTCCAGAACTGATCGCTAATAGATTGGTCCATTGGGTAGTGGCACGCCTAGGGTCAGATTGATGGAGTGCTTGACCTGACAGTGAAGAGGCATCCCTACAGGTGAGGTGAAGATGTCCCCGTACTCCTCCATGACCTTGTCCATATGTTTTTTTCGTGCAGAGGAACCATGTCTAGAGGTCTTGGCCACAATATTCTTCTTTCCCTGAGGGAGGATAATAAGGAAAAAAAAATCCTAGTTTGGGAAATGAGCTTACTGCATTTCTTCACAGTGATCAAAGAGATGGCAGTAGGCAGTTCTACCTCTAGTATCATGTACAACTTATTATCCAAAGTAACAATAACAGAACGAGGCTGAGACTTATACACAGAATGTTGCTTCCACAAGTATGGTTAGCCTAATAATACATCACGAACTTCAAGAGGTGCAACATCACATAATAACTCATCTGTGAAGGGCTTGATGTTGTGGGGAAGGCAACACTAATGGCTGACGCAGAGATCCTATCATTGGTGAATGATATGAATATGGAAAAACTAGTTTTGTTGTGCTATATTCCTCATCAGTATAAAATAAAAGTGTGCTTAAGGATTGTCTCAAATAGCCAGTTTATGAGAGGGTTTATGTGTCAAATTTGTGTGTATTTTATGAGAAATTCATGAAGTAAATTATATTTTAAAGCACATACATAGCAAGTAAATTACAGAGAATGTAATAGACAGAACCACATTACACAGAGTTAATAAAGGAGTTCACCCCTCTTGGGATACATCTCCTTGGACCTACTTTAATGGCTTGGCCCTCTTTTCTCTAATTACATACACCTACAGTGCTCCAATGGATTCCCAACCTACTCCAATGGATTCATAAGACCCAAAAATTCCTAAGTAGCCTCTTCTGGCTCTTCAAATGGTTTTTAAGTGAAGCAGACATGACCCCCTATCCTGGTGGCGCTAGGCATATTTAATCTTCAAAGTGGAAAAATCACTTCCAGAAATTCTCCTCTGCCTCTGAAACCTACACCAAACTGCTCAGAGCATCCAAATATGCTAGGATAGACTCTTCCTGAGCCAAATTTGGTCGAATATTGCTCTAGTTATGGTTTCCCCAATTTTGGTCTACAAAACCCCTCCAAAACTGGAGGTTGTGCCGAATTTGGCAGACTTTTCCAAACTAACTACATAGATGAGAGAGGATTAATTAATCGATAAGAGAGCATTAACTGAGGGTTAGGCACTAATTAAGAAAATTTAACAAATCCTCATTAAAAAAATTTTAGCGCCTAATAAACATTGATTAAGGTTAATAAAGCAGATTTTTAAAACTTAAACTCCACATTTAAATTGGAGCTCTGCCATTGGTTTTGTGCATGTTTTCCTATGGATCGAAGGTTGGCCCTTTGGGGCTGGCCCTCTTTACCCCTACCACAAACCATAGGTTAAAAAAAATATGTGCTGACAACAATATATTATAAGAAACATGTTGTAGTAGAGTTGGTATGTGTGTTGTGTGTTGCGAGCAAAGTCGCAGGGTCGGCCCCAACCTCCGCCAGTCCTACGACATAAAATTTTGATCGACCAAGCAATATGATAATACCTTTGACTTAGCCCCATTTCGACCTTTGGGAGGGGGCACGTGGTGGCCTTCGGGCTAGCCACGTGTCAGCAAATCAGTGGTCCCCCAACATCCAATAAAATTTCTATGTAGCCCATAAATTCAGGCCAACCACAATATGACAAGTGTAAACACGCCATTGGCCAGAGGAAAACCAACTTTGAACAAAATTTTTTACCCCTTTTAGCCTTCTTGACCTTTTTTTTTTTAAATTCACATATTTGGCAAAGTGGACAGCGGGATCTAACTTTCTCATACAGAGTTGGTTTTTGGTGAAAAAAAATGCGCCAAAATCAGGGAGACGAGACCTATCTGGTTGTTCAAATTCTGAGAGATTCTAAGCACTTTCATATTTTAGCAAATTTTTTCCCCTAATTCAATTTCTGATCACTCCTTCCCACTGATAGGCTTTTGGATCCACAAAATCTAGTTATCTGATGAGAGTTTAATAATATTCTCTTTTCTAAGTTCTATCAACTTGATTATACTTGGAAAACTATTCATGACAACGAATTTGGTTCACTGACATGCCTTGCCTTGCAAATGGCTTGGCACTTCAACCAATGTCCTCCTTTTGTTGTTGACCCAATCCAACATTTTTTGGCTACTTGCTGACTGATTAAACACCTTTTTTTACCAAAGCAATCCCTCTTTTCTTGGAAAGTTGACTGATGGCCTTCCCACTGAGAATCATGTTCCTTCTTTGCACACACATGCATTCAATGCAAGTTTCTCCTTGGAAACCACTTTTCCAAGTTAATCCCATCTGATTGAACTAAAAAAATGTGTTCCAATACTAGTAATCTCAAGAAAATAAATGAGTATTCTTTTTACCTTCATGTTTCCAAATTCCACATCTGGAAGAATGCATTCACCATCTCTTTCACTTCTTGGCATCAACACATCAAATGGTCTATAATGGTTGTTGCTTTGGCTGCAAAATTTTTGGCATCTTGTCCACTTTCCGCTTCTTGATTCCATCATACTCGTATTGACATGTTGCTTAGGCCATGATTTGAGAATGAAGGCTAATCATGAGCCTCTTGCTCAAGAGTGGACCTTACAAAGTCTTGAGACATCTTGTCACAAGCAAAACCATTAACTTTAAAAACACATCATGCAAGAAACACAACTTGACGACCTCTTCCTTTTTCTCCTTCAAAGAAACAAATGTCACATCTTGTGAACATCACCATGAATTCTTACATCTTGGTGTACAAACCCATTGAACAAACACAAGTCGACAAAACGTGTGTTTTCAAACCATTGACTCTTAAGTCAAACAAAATCATGTACAACACTTGATGATTCTTTTCCCAAAACAACAAGAATTTCACATCTCATGAAACAATTTGTCAACATCTCCCTTTCATCCTTGGAGACTAAATGAACTCTTCCAAGTCGATAAGACATATATGTAACAATCAATCGACCAACACAAGTCGATCACTAATGCATGTGCAAATGATCAACACTCTCAATTTGACAACATACATGTTAACAAAAAAATCAACCAACATAATTCAATTACTCATGCATGTTCAAGCACAATGAAACGATAAAAAAATCCACTATTCACACACACAAACTCTTATGCATGTATAAAATTCTTGACTCTCTCACAAGTACAATCACAAGTACAAGAATCCCATTTGTATGTAGAAAGTACTTAAAGAGCTGAAATGACCAAATTTGCTGCAACAAAGTGAGTCAACATAGTCCACTTTCAAAAACCTTCCTGGTTGTTGACGGGAAAAATTGTACTGTTGACAACAAGGGTAGGTATTCCCGGTGAAAGGTCCCAACTAGACCTCACACCGTTTGGGATAGGAGCCCCATTCGATATGTGGGCCCTGCTGCCGTCATAAGTGTTTTCACTCTTGGTTTTTGGATGAGGAGATGATGGAGCAGAGGCGAAGATGAAATGACCAATCAGTGAAGCAAAATCAGCCCAAGATTAATGAACCATAAACAAAGATGCAAGCAAGTCTAAGTAGCAAAAATAAAAGGGGATGTGTCGTAACTGGGATCAGTGAGACGAAATCCAGTCAAACATACATGAAAGAAAACACGCCATAAGTTAACTGCAAAGTAGTTCATAATAGATTACCACCATGGCATAGAAAAATAAACAATAATCCAAAATCAAAAATACATACAACCACTGAGAAAAATTTCATAACCAATGGCATGCACGGAAGCATGTGTACAACATAATGAAGTACTAGACAACTAGTACTATCACTACAAACGAGCACATGAATGAGTGCCGAAAAGGAGAATATATTATTAATGCTGCTGCAATGTCAAATACACATTTAAAACTCGTCAAACCCCAATAGTGGAACATGGGCTATTCATCTCAATGCATGATACAAAACCCTAGCCTCGCTACCTCACTCTCTACTTGATACCAAGCGCTGAGTGCCTTTAGCTCTCTCGCCAAAATTCCTCTATCATACTGGCTTTCATTCTCGAGCTAAAAGTCCTAGGTACTCTTTCTCGAAGTTGTACATATAGGCTGAGATGACTCTTGATTTTCCCTTGACTCTTGGTCTTCCCAACTGTTGGGCAATCTGGGACTTGCGACGTTGGGAAATCTGCAACTTGCGACCTTGAGGGAACCTGCGACTTGCGACCTTGGGAAATCTGCAACCTGTGACCTTGGGAAATCTGTGACTTGCGACCTTGGGCAATCTGTGACTTGAAACCTCAAGCAATATGCGACTTGTGACCTTGGGCAATCTACGACCTGCGACCTTGAGGGAACCTGCGACTTGCAACCTTGGGAAATCTGCGACCTGTGACCTTGAGCAATCTGCGACTTGCGACCTTAAGCAATCTGCGACTTGCGACCTCAAGAAATCTGTGACTTGCGACCTTGGGCAATCTGCAACTTGCGACCTTGAGGGAACCTGCGGCTTGCAACCTTGGGAAATCCACGACCTACAACCTTGAGCAATCTGCGACTTGCGACATTGAGCAATTCGCGACTTGCGACCTTGAGAAAATCTGTGACCTGCGACCTTCTTTCGGTGATCTCTGGGTTTCGCAGCAAGATTTATTTTCCTTCGTCTCTGTCTCGTGAAAGTGACCAGGTGCCTTTGATATTAACGTGCGGTTATTTCAAGCTTTGAAAGGATCCACCTCACATGCTAGAGAATACCTTAGCTTCGGCTCTGCGCATCGACTACCTCTACTTGCGAACAAAGTAACATGGGTCACATGTCTTAAAATATTGATGCTAAAACACATTTAGTTAGCTGAAGAAATTATTTAGAAAATAATAAACTTAGACCCCTGTGTGGTCAAGTGGTATTAGATTATAAACATGTAGATCTCCACTGCAATCACCAGCTGCCAGGCAGTCTCCATCTTCGCTAACAGCTAATGAAAGAAAACCTTGAGCTAGATCAACATATTTTTCTGACTCCAACTATTTCTTGATAGTATCCCCACTTATCTCTGAATATATGACACCAAGTGTGTCCTTGCAATAAATATTAGTCGATTTTGAATCTAATGCAGGGGCTTCGTGATGAATTTCTTTTGTGTCCATCCCTAAAGAAAGATCCCATAGCCTTACTGTACCATCTACAGAACCTGTCACAAGAGACCTTCTGCTGGTGCCATCTCCCATAAAATGTAATGAGTTTCTAGTTTCCAACTTTTGATTTGGTAGAGGATCAGAAATAGCCCATATACAAGCATTGTGCGAAAAGTATGCACAGACTCTGGAAGTCTTTGATAAATTATATACATCCCACCCATAAAGGTTGTGTTCTTCATATATAACAACAAGTTTTTGGAAGCTGAAAAGATAAAAGAAATAGAATCTGGACAGTTAAAGCCTACTGAGTTATGTGCCACATGGAAACTTGATCAAAATTTCTCAATAGTTACCCCATGGTACCCATGTGGTGTTGGCTTGGGCAATGTTTCGACAAAGAAAAGATTTTCTTGCATGAATAGGCAAACAACACCATTGCCACATGCACAAGCAATAAGTGATTCTGAAACAATGAGCCCATAACCTTTTTGTACCTTCAAATCACCCCATTTTGTAATCGCAACACCAAAATGCAGAAGGCAGAGGATACCGGCAGTTGTTAAGGCATGAAAATGCTGAGGTGTTTCTATTAGCAGGCCTACGGGAGCGCATGCATTTTAAATGTATGATGCAGAAGATATTAATGCAAATGAGCTTTCTCTTTGACTACCAAGACTCACAGGCTTTCCTTCAATCGCCAAGGTTCCTATTGTGATTTGTGAAATCGTTGTGGTTAATCTGGTTTTAGCAGCTGATGTTCCATTTTTCCAGTATCAAAGACAAAGAAAGGCATCACAAGGAAAACCAATAGATACATGATGCTTCCCATTTCATGAAAAATGCACACATGAAACCCCGTAATTATGCGCTTTCAACTCAGCAATACAAGAGCCAGTAAAAGAATCCCAAATTATTGCAGCTGGTTTATGTCCTAAGTCTCCAACTACAATAAATTCGGCCCCATTGCATGGATATTCCAAGCAAGTCAATGCCTTCGGGGTTCTAGAGGCCATCAAGAACCGGACTTTGCGATTTGCATCAACTTTTAACACGACAACGACAAAAACATCAAGATAGGCAAAATATCCACTTGAAACATTGGAAGCAAAGCCTCTATGGATTCCTGTTGTCAAAGGTCCTATAACCTTCTCCAATTCAAGCTTCCCACAAGGATCAACTCTCCAGGCTTTCTTCTTTAAAAGCCTCATTCTGAACTGTGAGGATCTTACTTAGACATGACTTGCGTGAGCCTCATATTGTAAGGAAAATGCAATGTTATCAACCTCCTATAATATAAATGTGTGCCCACCCTATTTAAGAGTTTGATTTTGCGTCTTTTATGGGCATGGGTGTTTCCTTTGAGGGAGGTCGCACTTATGGAGCAGAGGTCGCACAGTCGGGGAATTTCACTAGTCGCGGTCCCTCTTCGACACACTTCTTTGCGACCTTGTGACCTGGGAGAGGTCGCACTGTCGCATGGGAGTTGGGTCGCACCCCCAAACGGAAAAAAAAATTGCAACTTGGCGACCTGAGGCCTGTGAAGTGCCCTTTCATGACCATGCATGCACTTACATTTTATTTGCGTGAGGTGTGCCTTCTCGTGCAATTTCCTGGCTTACGAGTTACACCTTTCGCCACCATAAAGAAAACATGGCATGTCATTTTATTTCGAAGGATAGTGATGTGATTTTGTCCCGGCCTCCCATTGTTGATGTCCATATCCATATTAGATTCAGACAGAAATTGATAGTGAACATTCAGCAACCTCGGTAAAGCCGCATTTCTTGAGTCCTCAGAAAACAGTTGTGACTATGCGATCAAGGAGAGGCTGCGACTGTGAAGGTCGCATGGTTGTCCTTTAGAGGAGTCACATACTTTGCTCACTTCCTCAAGGATCTGAACCGTGACTTTGCGACTCATTTGGAGGTTGCATAGTCGTGTTTATAAACTAGTCGCATGGTGGCAGTGTTTAAACACTCCCAGCGTTTCGTTGATGCAGTGAATAACCATTCACCTTCTGTCACTCGAATAAATCGCACCACCCTGACATGAAGCATTTTCGAATGGCATCTTTTGACTTCCTCTTCAGAGATATTATTGACAAATGTGTATTTTAACACCTTGAGTCCAGTCGCACTTCTGACTAATGGTCGTGTTTTTTTTAGTTAGTGTCACTATCTTTCATGGCTGCGATAAGAACGGTCAGACACTTTTCCCCACGGCCACAAACTCGTAATCATTATTTTCTCATCCGAGGGCTTTGGCATCATTCTTGCAATGGGGAAATTATGACTTGCACCAACCTAAACTATAATCTGCACAACCCTAGACGACATCATACCCTTTCAGAACAACTTCATATCACCTTACGCTTTGATCCAACTCAGTGTGGGCGGTTTCTTGTTTGTGCAAGGACCATTACTAAACCATGTGGCTTACAGACGATGTGTTTTTCTTTTTTTTAGGGGTGCAACTGGCATCATGTTCAACTCAACGCAGAATTTCCCATACACATGTGGCCTCTCTCTCATTATACTTTTTACATCCGCATTTCTTAAGACCTTTATTCCTTCTCGCATCACCCTCGATTCTACGACATACTCCGATCTGATACGTTATGGTTGGACCTTTTACAAACCAATGTGACTCATTCTTGAATGATAAATAATACTCCAATATTAGCATATCGACACAATTTTTAGCCTTCAAGGCTTACTCTTATCATATGAACAAAGCCTTAGCTTGGTAACATAATGTTCATGTGTGTGACTGAAAATATTCTTTCAAATCTGATGGAGAGAAAGTAGGCTATGATGCGCCAGAGTGACAATTGAGAGAGCAAGGATTTAACTTTGATTCATGGCTATGATCGTGTAGGTGCTTTAACATGCGTAGAGGACCATCAAATTAAAAACCTCAAATTAACGTAGAGTGTGAGGACGCATGCACAATATGGGCAGCGGGCGAACACTCATGCAAAGGTAGATTGACGGCAATATAACTCCTGACAACAACAACCTGCCCTAATTTGACAAGCCAAGCGGATGCGGTGAGAATTGTATGAGTGGTCGAAGTGATAGGGTCTGGCAGGAAAAGGTCACGAAGATGTCACTGACTGAAGGTCAGTTCAAAAACCCTAATAGCTAAGCGAGCAAAGGGGGACCTGAAATTTTTAGTATACCCAAAATTTGGGTGGTGTTGTAGTGGCTACAACAAATGGTGAACCATTAGTAGAATTTAGCATCTCTTTCAATGTCCCAACAATAGTCTAAGTCCAGATAATGATGCAAGGGAAAATTGAACATGTTATGTGGGTACCCTTTTTATTACTTTGACCTTTATAGATATGCCCAATCCTTGTGCCCCACCTAGGTCTTGTTAATCATAACACGTCAAGGCGAGAGCTCATAGATGCCAGTGTTTTGTTGATGATGTGAAGAGCAAGGAAATGGGCTTATTATATTCAAAAAATTTTAAAATAAGTTTCTGGTGTTGCTCCACTGCCAGCAGGCGTGGACAGTACCCTGGTGGAGTCACTCCAAGAAATCACAAACGTTTCTCTGCTGCCAGCGAGCCTGGTCAGTACCTTGGTGGAGTTGTTGTGTTACCTCTCTGCACAGGAAGCCTTTCTCAGTCTTTTACCCTTATTTGTTCATGTGTTTGTAGCACTTATTTTCATGTGCTCCTGACACTTATTTTGCATGGGCAGATGAGGGATCCCGACTTATTTTACGAGCAAGAGAGGTTGTTTCTTGTTTGATAGAAACTGAAAGATATCCTGATTTGGGTTTTCCCTCATGCCAGGCCTTCACATCCCATCTACCACCCACAGGCGAATGTTGCAAAACAGATCATTAAGATGTTTGAGACTATGCTGGGCACAAGGCTCAGGTTACGGGTATAGGCCATTCAAACATGTTAAGGTTCCCCACAAGCAACCAGCTCGTATCTCCTTGGCTAATGAATTCAAACTCATGGGCAATATGTTGAGAACGTTAATTTAATGACCTGTCCTGAGAGAAGCTGTCTCTTGAGGTAACCGTCGCAACTTCACGCAAACAATCGAACTAGGGTTTCAGCACTCAGGGCCAAACAAGCAAGAAATGTCATCGGGATTTCGATGTGTGCATAGAGGTAAAATCAATCCATCCGGCTTTGAGCTCATGCAAGGGGGAGTAAGAAGGCTAGTTTGGGCACCGAAGGTTTCAAGGCTCCAAGTCTAATGAGGGCTCATGCAGTGGTATGTGATGTATGGAAAATTTCACAGCTATCTCAACAAATAGTGAAAATGATGTGAGGATGAATGCGTACAATGTGATGCAACATACGAGGCTTATGACGCAATGAAAAGTCATGTGTGAGAAAGATCAACTAGTTTTAGGTGGAAAAACAGGGCAAAGCGCATGCAGTGATTATCTGAACATTATGCAACAATAATAAAGCTAAAAGAGAAATGAGTGCAAAGTAAATGGAAAATTATAATGCATAAAGCTATTGAGTGTAAGAGAAGACATCGAACATAATTTTAAATCATAAAGAAAAATTTCACATGTAAACCTAATTAACAAAATTTTATTAACAGATCCTAGCTAGCCTAAACCTAAAACCCCAGTTTAACCAATGAGGAGGTCGGGTTATGTGAAATCAACTTTCCAATGCATCCATCGCATTAGTTCCCGTCCTGCAAGAACAACAATGTTCGCAATCAGAGCCAGCATACAACATTGTGCACCAACAACAAGACTTACCTAAAGAGCATGTGCAATAGAAAGAAGGTCATGGCTACTTACCAAAGAACGTGCCAGAATGGATTGTTCAAGTTGAATTTAAATTTCATCCTGATACACATAAATATGGGCTTGAAACATACAATCATTTATAAATTACACACATCCATCAGCGCACAACCCTAGGTAGGACAGAAATGGGGCAAGACATCGCCTATTTGCAGGTATATTCATCAGATAGGATTCGTCAAACCAGCCGGGAATCTCACCATGATGTTGAGGGTGATCACTTTGATGGAATGGAAAAAATAGGCATCCGCAGGGCGAATATGAGATGCTTTCGAATCCGAGTGCAGAAACCCTAATTTGAAAACCCAAGTTTGAAGGTCCCTGGGTTTCATCAAGGATGTGAGAATCCGAAGTAACTATCAGCGGAGGCTAAAATGCCTTACCTTCCTGGAAAAAATCTAGACCTTCAAGCGGGGGGATTCCAAACTTTGATGGTTTCGTGAGATTAACTGGAAGATGGATGTGATCATTATTTGTGATGATTGGACAATCGTCAGTGGGCTTATTATTGATTCGGCCAAATTTCTGCGAACTGAGAGATTGACAATCCAATGTATTATATTCTTTAGATTGCCCAGGATGTGATGAATTGACCCATAAATTTTCAGGCGGTAGGGAAGTTGGCCAAACATCACACGCTTGTGCCTACATGCAACTAGTACTGGTTGGGCAACAACTGAAAATATTAGAGACAACGGTCTGTTTTTTCCTTCCAGTGAATAAATTAGGGTATATCGGTTGTTGCATATCAGCTGTTAGGGGATAGAAATATGTGCTTAGAGAAGCATCACTTGAATGGTAGGCTTGCCCAGATGAGCTAACATCTAGCGCGGTTATGCTGATAGGAGTGTGATGCATGGGAATTGTCAGTTCAGAAACCCTAGTTCAACTTGTTTCAGGGGTCTCGTCAGGTTCGTGAGAACTTGAGATAACAGACAGCAGAAGATAAATTGCCTCAATTTCTTGATGGGTCCCTGAATCATCACAAGGTGGATCATTGAACTTCAGTGGATTCATATGGTCGACAGATAGATATGAATGACAGTTCTCGATAGCGTGAGTGAAATTTTTTTCAGATAAGTAGTGATTATTGGAGCCATCAATTTGGGCAGGTTGGGCACCTGGCATGTTAGGCTCCCCTTGGGTTAACAATTGGGATGAATCAATAAAGAAACATCTTGAGGTTGCTGAGACAGGCAGTCACTCTTTTGGTCGTTTAAAAATTTCGGATGAAAAAGATTAGACATAAGGGATACATCAATTTCGTAATGTGATTGTGAAACACCACCCGTGTGCTTATGATTGTCACCAATACCAGTATAATAACATTTTGAATTACTTGAGGAAATTACTGGTGTGGCAGACTCATGAAATAAATCAGGGAATAGTGGATGAAATGATTCAGATGCGGGGGTATCAACCGTACAAGGACTTTCATTTCGCACATCAGTGTCATCCAGAGAAAACAATGACCTTGCATGCCTATCACGGTCCAATGACTTGGTAGGGAAATCAAATTTTCCAGGGACAAGACTCAATTTATCATCAGTATGAGAATGAGATTTAGAATCGTACCCAGGAAAAAATTCAGTGGACTCTAGATAGGTTTCATTGATAGGGAGAGATGTTAGGCCAATACGCTTTTCAAGCTCTGATTTGACAGGGTGTGTGAAAGTTTTAGGGACAAATTCTGAACAGCTGGCAACTTGAAGATCATCATAACAATCACTAGGGTTAGGCTTGGTTGTCGATTGAAGTTGTTCTAGGGAAATGAAAACCACTTGTCGAAACTGTTCAATCAAATATGTCCAATTGACATCCCTTTCGAGGAACTCTAAACAAAAATGAACAAACCTGATATAAAACTCCTCTAAGGATTCTTGAGGTTCCATTCTGATCTCTTTTAACTTCATTAATACATTTTGAAAATCGTACCTATGAAAATCTTGTTGTAATTCACTGGGGAGCTGTTCGAACAAATGGATGGAAGCTGCTGGCAATGTGTGGCACCATTTCTTAACGCAACCTTTGAGAGTGAGGGAGAAAAGCACACAAGCCAACTCCTCATCCTCAATTTCATAACACTCACAAAACTCACAGAAATCTGAAAGGTGCTTGGTTATGGAAACTCCGTTTTCACCATCGAATTTTAACTGGGACAAGTGATACATAGGTTCATCGAGGATTGAGTATCGAGAACCAGATAAATCCGATAAACATCTCAGGATAATGATTTGGGGACGAGCCATTATAGATATGACACTAACTACAAGCTCTGAGGGCTCAACTTGTCATCTGGCCCTCCTTCTAGCACCAATTTGTTGACGAGCAAAATTGTACTGCCGACAATAGGGGGGTATCCCCGGTGAAAGGTCCCAACTAGACCTCACACCATTTGGGATAGGAGCCCCATCCGGTATGTGGGCCCGGCTGCCGCCATAAGTGTTTTCACCCTTAGTTGTCGGATGAGGAGATGATGGAGCAGAGGTGAAGATGAAATGACCAATCAGTGAAGCAAAATCAGCCCAATATTAATGAACCATAAACAAATATGCAAGAAAGTCTAAGAAAAAAAAATAAAAGGGGATGTGCCGTAACTGGGATCAGTGAGCTGAAAACCAGTCAAACATACATGAAATAAAACACGCCAGAAGTTAACTGCAAAGTAGTTCACAATAGATCATCGTCGTGGCATAGACAAATAAACACTAATCCAAAAGCAAACATACATACAACCACTGAGAAAAAGTTCATAACCAATGGCATGCATGAAACCAAACGTACAACATAATGAAGTACTAGACAACTAGTACTATCACTACAAACGAGCATGTGAATCAGTGCCGAAAAGGAGAATATATTATTAATGCTGCTGCAATGTCAAATACACATTTAAAACTCATCAAACCCCAATAGTGGAACATGGGCTATTCATCTCAATGCATGATACAAAACCCTAGCCTCGCTACCTCACTCTCTACTTGATACCAAGAGCTAAGTGCCTTTAGCTCTCTCGCCAAAATTCCTCTATCATACTGGCTTTCATTCTCGAGCTAAAAGTCCTAGGTACTCTTTCTCGAAGTTGTACATATAGGCTGAGATGACTCTTGAGTTTCCCTTGACTCTTGGTCTTCCTGACTATTGGGAAATCTGGGACTTGCGACCTTGAGGGAACCTGTGACTTGCGACCTTGGGAAATCTGCAACTTGTGACCTTGGGCAATCTGCGACTTGCGACCTTGGGAAATCTGCGACTTGAAACCTCAAGCAATCTGCGACTTGTGACCTTGGGCAATCTGCGACCTGCGACCTTGAGGGAACCTGCGACTTGCAACCTTGGGAAATCCGCGACCTGTGACCTTGAGAAATCTACGACTTGCGACCTTAAGCAATCTGTGACTTGCGACCTCAAGAAATCTGTGACTTGCAACCTTGGGAAATCTGCGACTTGCGACCTTGAGGGAACCTGCAGCTTGCAACCTTGGGAAATCCACGACCTGCAACCTTGAGCAATCTGCGACTTGCGACATTGAGCAATTCGCGACTTGCGACCTTAAGCAAATCTGTGACCTGCGACCTTCTTTCGGTGATCTCTGGGTTTTGCAGCAAGATTTATTTTCCTTCGTCTCTGTCTCGTGAAAGTGACCAGGTGCCTTTGATATTAACGTGAGGTTATTTCAAGCTTTGAAAGGATCCACCTCACATGCTAGAGAAGACCTTAGCTTCGGCTCTGCGCATCGACTACCTCTACTTGTGAACAAAGTAACATGGGTCACATGTCTTAAAATATTGATGCTAAAACACATTTAGTTAGCTGAAGGAATGATTTATCAAATAATAAACTTATACCCCTGTGTGGTCAAGTGGTCTTAGATTATAAACATGTAGATATCCATTGCAATCACCAGCTGCCAGGTAGTCTCCATCTCTGCTAACAGCTAATGAAAGAAAACCTTGAGCTAGATCAACAGATTTTTCTGACTCCAACTGTTTCTTGATAGGATCCCCACTTATCTGTGAATATATTACACCAAGTGTGTCCTTGCAATAAATATTAGTTGATTTTGAATCTAATGCAGGGCCTTTGTGATGAATTTCTTTTGTGTCCATCCCTAAAGCAAGATCCCATAGCCTTACTGTAACATCTGCAGAACCTATCACAAGAGACCTTCTGCTGGTGCCATCTCCCATAAAATGTAATGAGTTTCTAGTTTCCAGCTTTTGATTTGGTAGAGGATCAGAAATAGCCCATATACGGCATTGTGCGAAAAGTATGAATAGACCTTGGAAGTCTTTGATAAATTATGTACATCCCACCCATAAAGGTTGTGTTCTCCATATATAACAACAAGTTTTTGGGAAGCTGAAAAGCTACAAGCAATGACATCTGGATAGTTAAAGCCTGCTGAGTTCTGTGCTACATGGAAACTTGAACGAACTTTCTCAACAGTTACCCCATGGTACCCATGTGGTGCTGGCTTGGGAAATGTTCCAACAAAGAAAATATTTTCTTGCATGAATAGGCGAAAAACACCATTGCCACATGCACAAGCAATAAGCGATTCTGAAACAGTGAGCCCATAACCTTGTTCTACCTTCAAATCACCCCATTTTGTCATCGCAACACCAAAACGCAGAAGGCAGAGGATACCGGAAGTTGTTAAGGCATGAAAAGGCTGAGGTGTTTCTATTGGTAGGCCTGCGAGAGCACATGCATTTTAAATGTACGATGCAGAAGGTATTGACGCAAATGAGATTTCTCTTTGACTACCAAGACTCACAGGCTTTCCTTCAATCCCCAAGGTTCTTATTGTGATTGGTGAAATCACTGTGGTTAATCTAGTTTTAGCAGCCGATGTTCCATTTCGCCAGTCTCAAAGACAAAGAAAGCCATCACGAGGAAAACCAACAGATATAGGATGCTTCCCATTTGGTGAAAAATCCACACATGAAACCCCGTATTTATGCGCTTTCAACTTAGCAATACAAGAGCCAGTCAAATAATCCTAAATTATTGCGGCTGGTTTACGCCTTGACTCTCCAGTTGAAATAAATTCGGCCCCGTTGCATGGATATGCCAGGCAAGTCAATGCCTTCGGGGTTCTAGAGGCCATCAAGAACTGGACTTTGCGATTTGCATCAACGTTGTACACGACAACGACACAATCATCAAGATAGGAAAAATCTCCATTTGAAACATTGGAAGCAAAGCCACTATGGCTTCTTGTTGTCAAACCTATAACCTTCTCCAATTCAAGCTTCCCACAAGGATCAACTCTTCGGGCTTTCTTCTTTAAAAGCCTCATTTTGAACTGTGAGGATCTTACTCAGACATGACTTGCGTGAGCCTCATATTGTAAGGAAAATGCAATGTTATCAACCTCCTGTAATATAAATGTGTGCCCACCCTATTTAAGAGTTTGATTCTGCTTCTTATATGGGAATGGGTGTTGCCATTGAGGGAGGTCTCACTTATGGAGTGGAGGTCGCACAATCGGGGAATTTCAGTGGTCGCGGTCTCTCTTGGAAACAATGCTTTGCGACCTTGCGACCTGGGAGAGGTCACACAGTCGCATGGGAGTTGGGTCGCACCCCCAGACTGGAAAAAAATTTTACGACTTGGCGACCTGAGGCCTGTGAAGTGCCCTTTCGCGACCACACATGCGCTTACATTTTATTTGCATGAGGCCTTCCTTCTCGTGCAATTTCCTAGCTTACGAGTTACACCTTTCGCCACCATAAAGAAAGCACGGCATGTAAGTTTATTTCAGAGGATAGCAATGTGATTTTGTCTCGGCCTCCCTTTGTCGATGTCCATCTCCATATCAGATTCAGACAGAAATTGATAGTGAACATCCAGCAACCTTGGTAAATACGCATTTATTGAGTCCTCAGAAAATAGTTGTGACTATACGATCAAGGAAAGGCTGCAACTTGTGAACGTCGCATGGTTTTCCTTTATAGGAGTGACATACTTTGCTCACTTCCTCAAGGATCTGAACCGCGACTTTGCGACTCATTTGGAGGTTGCATAGTCGTGTTTCCAAACTAGTCGCATGGTGGTAGCGTTTAAACATTCCTAGTGTTTCTTTGATGTAGTGAATAACCATTCACCTTCTGTCACTGGAATAAATCACACCACCCTGACATGAAGCATTTTCGAATGGCATATTTTGACTTCCTCTTCTGAGATATTATCAACAAACGTGTAGTTTAACACCTTAAGTCCAGTCGCACTTCCAACTAATGGTCATGTTTTTTTTTAGTTAGTGTCACTGCCTGTCATGGCTGCGATAAGAATAGTCAGACACTTTTCCCCACGACCACAGACTCGCAATATTTATTTTCTCATCCGAGGGCTTCGACATCATTCCTGCAATGGGGAAATTATGAATTGCACCAACCGAAACTATAATCTGCACGACCCTGGACAACATCACACCCTTTTAGAACAACTTCGTATCACCTTACGCTCTGATCTGGCTTGGTGTGGGAGGTTTCTTGTTTGTGCAAGGACCATTAATAAATCATGTGGCTTATAGAAGCTGTGTTTTTCTTTTTTTAGGGGTGCAACTGGCATCATGTTCAACTCAACGCAGAATTTCCCATACACATGTGGCCTCTCTCTCATTATACTTTTTACATCCGCATTTCTTAAGACCTTTATTCCTTCTCGCATCACCCTCGATTCTACGACATACTCCGATCCGATACGTTATGGTTGGACCTTTTACAAACCAACGCGACTCATTCTTGAATGATAAATAATCCTCCAATATTAGCATATCGACACAATGTTCGGCCTTCGAGGCTTACTCTTCTCATATGAACAAAGCCTTAGCTTGGTAACATAATGTTCATGTGTGTGACTGAAAATATTCTTTCAAATCTAATGGAGAGATAGTAGGCTATGATGTGCCAAAGTGACAATTGAGAGAGCAAGGCTTTAACTTTGATTCATGGCTATGATCGCGTAGGAGATGGACCATCAAATTACAAACCTCAAATTAACATAGAGTGTGAGGACACATGCACAATATGGGCGGTGGGTGAACACTCATGAAAAGGTAGACTGATGGCAATATAACTCCTGACAACAACAACCTGCCCTAAGGTGACAAGCCAAGCAGGTGCGGTGAGCATTGTATGAGTGGGCGCAGTGACAGGGTCTGGCGGGAAAAGGTCACGGAGGTGTCACTGACTGAAGGTCGGGTCAAAAACCATAATAGCTAAGCGAGCAGAGGGGGACATGAAATTTTTAATATACCCAAAATTTGGGTGGTGTTGTAGCAGCTACAACACTGGCGTAAACATGCAACATGCATTCTATAGACAAATAGATGCATTCACATGCAAATTGCAGCTACAAATTTCCATCTTTCTTGCATATAAGTGAGTCAGTCATAACTCTACTTTTCCAACATCTTGCTTTTTGCAATATGCAACATAATTTCAAGAGAAAATAAATGCATTCAATTGGCAAAGAAATGCAACAATAAGGAAAGATTTTCATCAATCATCAAAAGAAATGCAAGGCCTTAATTGGTTAAGAAATCTAACCATCTCTTTCCAAACAACTTCAATGGCGCTTCTTTTAGTTGCACTTCATCATGTGTATCATCTTGACCCACGTCAATTATGGAATCCTCTTTTCCATTCTTCTCAAATTCTCTTTCCACCTTCTTCAAATTTCGTGGATGACTTGTTGGATACAAATTCCAACACTTGTCTACAAGGTGACCCTACTTATGGAAATGAGTGCAAAATAATTGCATCTTATTTTCAACATGGTTTTCATTGTCCATTGGACCTTTGGCTTTTTGTCTCCTTTGTTTAGAAAGTTTCCTGTGTATTGCTATCTTCTTCCAACACCTCGAAATAGTATGGTTATTCAAACCACATAAGGAACATGTAAATTTTCACAAAATATTATGTGAGGATTTTCCATGTTTATCATAGTTAAAAGCAACTTGATTAAAGGCAGATTTATACCTTGCACATTCACCTTTGTTGCCTTCTTCAGGAGGTGAATTTGATGAGGTAGTGGCTCTCTTTGTAATACCAACAATGGCTTCAATGACTTTAGAGATTTCAACATCCTCTTGTTTTCCATTTTCATGCTTATGAGCATCTTCTTTCAAAGTGGGTGTAAAACTTTTGTATTCCTCATGAACACAAACTTCACAAGCTTGAGGTAATGAAAATATAATGGAAGTATTTCTTGGAACACCTTCATGTGCCTCCTTGGCTTTGGAGCATTTTCCATCATGTTTTCCATAACCAAGACCCAAATACCTAGGCCTTTCCTCTAAAGCAATTGGCTCAAATATGTCTTGAAATTTTTTTCCCAATCCTTTACCTTCATATCCAATATTCATCAATAATTTAGACCTTATTCCTCTACTGTGTCTTTCAAAAGCACATACACATTCATCTTGAGAGGAAATTGAAGATAAATTTTATTTTCATACCTCATTTTCATGCGCATACTTGGCTAGGGATTCATTTGCAATATGGAGCTGAGTCTCCATCTCATGCATCTTTTCAAGAAGCTCTTGCTTCTCCTCCTTCATGGCCATCAACTACTCTTGAAGTATAGTGCTCTCCTTCTCATCTTCAACCATCTCTTGCACCATATCTCTTATGATGAAGAGGTTCTGCAACAACTCTTCATCAAAAGTCTTGCTAAGGAAGATTGATTAGAAACATCACTTGATGAAGCTTCCATCACACTTGTAATGCATAAAAATCTTCTTTGCTATGATTTGAGAGTTGGTTTCTCAATCTTGACCTTCTCCTCTCTTCAGCTTACACACATAAACTTGCACACAGTTAAATTCTCCTTGTACAAATACAAAAGCAATAGATAATCTTCTAGGTAACCTTGGAAAACCCTGAGATAAGTTTGGGCTAAAATGAGCTAAATTTTTCTCTGATACCAACTTGATTTGAATATGGAAAAACTAGTTTTTTTGTGCTAGCTTCCTCATGAGTATAAAATAGAAGCGTGCTTAAGGATTTCCTCAAATAGTTAGTTTATGTGTCAAATTTGTGTGTCTTTTATGAGAAATTAATGAAGTAAATTAGCTTTTAAAACACATACACAACAACTAAATTACAGATAATGTAATACATAAAAAACACATTACATAGAGCTGATAAAGGAATTCACCCCTCGTGGGCTACATCTCCTTGGACCTACTTCAATGGCTTGGCCCTCTTTGGATTAATGGTTAATTATCTGATTACATAAACCTACAATGCTCCAATGGATTCCCAACCTACTCGAATGGATTCAGAAGACCCAAAAACCCCTAAGTAGCCTATTCTATTTTTTCAAATGGTTTTTAAGTGAAGCAGGCATGGCCCCTCTCCTAGTGGCCCCAGGCATATTTAATCTTAAAAGTGGAAAAATCACTTCCATAAATGCTCCTCTGCCTCTAAAACCTACACCAAACTACTCAGACCATCCAAATCTACTAGGATAGACTCTTCCTGAGCCCAATTTGGTCGAATATTGCTCCAGTTATGGTTTCCTCAATTTTGGCCAAGGAAACCCCTCAAAAACTAGAGAACTCCAGTTAACTCTGACAAAACTGGAGGTCGCGCTGAATTTGGTGGAATTTTCCAAACTAACTGCAGAGATAAGAGAATATTAATTAATCAATAAGCACGCATTAACTGAGGGTTAGACGCTAATTAAGCACACTTAACAAATCCACATTAAAGATTGTTTAGCACTTAATAAACCTTGATTAAGGTTAATAAAGCAAATTTTTAAAACTTAAAATCCGCATTTAAATTGGAGCTCCATTGTTGGTTCTATGTGCGTGGTCCTGTGGAACAAAGGTTTTCCCTCTTTACCCCCGCTGCAAACCATAGGTTAAAACAAATATGTGTTGGAAACAATATATTATAAGAAACATGTTGTAGTAGAGTTGGTATGTGTGTTGCGTGTTGTGGGTGGGGTCGCGGGGTCGACCTTGACCTCCGCCGGTCCTTCGACATAAAATTTTGATTTACCAAAAAATATGATTCGACCTTTGACTTAGCCCCATTTCGACCTTTGGGAAGGGGCACGTGGTGGCCTCCGAGCTAGCCACGTATCAACACATCATTGGTCCCCCAACATCCAATAAAATTGCCATGTAGCCCAGGAATTCAGGCCAAACACAAGCTGACAAGCGTCAGCACACCATTTTCTGGAGGAAAACCAACTTTGACCAAAAAATTTGACCCCTTTGACCCTGTTGGACCTTTTTTTTTTTTGAAAATTTTTGTTTGGCAAAGCAGACAATAGGCTTTAAATTTCTCATACGGAGTTGGTTTTTGATAAAATGAAGTGCACCAGAATCAGGGTGATGATACCTATCCGGTTGTTTAGGTTCCAAGAAATTATGAGCACTTTCATTTTTTAGCAAATTTTTTCCCCCAATTCAGTTTTTGATAAGTGAAGCCACCCAATGGTGTATGGTTTTTGGTTTGTTGTGATCGGCAGACCCAGCCGCTTCAAGGCCTCTGCTAAAATGAAGTTATTTTGGCTCCTGTTGTCGACAATGAACTGCAGGGGGAACCCTTCACCCACATCTGGGAATGGAAGAGGTGTTCCCCCTCCTCTGGATATTCGGGTTCTTCCTTCTAGATCTTGATGGTGGAAATGGTGGCACTGGGCTCCGCATTGATAATATGCTTCTCTTTGTCATTCCCCTTGTTAGGTTTTGACTCATAGTTAGAACATGCATCTGATTCAAAAGCCTTCAGCTCGACCACCAGTGACTGCTTGGCCTGACACTCACTTTTCTTGTGTGTGGAGCTCTTATATATGGAACTCACACCAATTTCCTGTGTCCTTCTTTGGCTTCATGGTGTTGTTCTTCGCTTGCGGCTTCGACAGGTTTCACTGGGATGCCTCGCATTGGTCTTGTTCTTTTTTCTACGGTTTGGGGGTGCGTTTCCCTTACTTCTGATTCATAGATCCAAAGTCTCACTTCTTCAGTTTGAATTTATGTTCAAGCTTGGAGGCATACCAATATGTTGCACCAAGTGAGGAGATGTCCAAGAATTCAATTTCCTCCTAGATGTATATGTGCAAAAAAATATGGTACTTAAGCACAAAATGTTTCTCTGAATCTTTGATACCCAACTTTGTGCGCAGGGTATGGAACAAATTTTCCAACTCATGCACATCTTGATCCCTTTGCTACCACAACATAGTCCATTGTATGCAATTTTTCTCATATCTCCCCATGGGGTATTATTTTTCCTTGATGTCGTCTTAGAAAGAATTCCAAGTGGGTGTGGCTGAGAACAGGGAGGATTCCCCCTCATCCTTTTTCTCACAGTAGGTTTCCCACTAGTTCTTGACTTTAAGGAGTGAAAAAGTAATATTTTCCCGATTGGAAAATTCATGAACTGAAAAATATCCTTCTAATAGATTCAACAATATATATACAACACCTGCATCTATTTGGCCCTCAAACATGGAGATGTAAAAGTTAACTTGTATCTTAAAAGGAGTGGCGCCTCCAGATTGGATACCGGAAGAAGATGCGTCGCCGGGGGGTAGTCATCAAAAGATCTAGGCGAAGCTATACATCATCGCGTTCATTTGTTTCTTGAAGGTCTCCTCAAGAAATATTTTGATAGGATCTCCTGCTCCCGCATCTTTCTTTTCCTTCGCCATGGGATGTTGTCGGGGTTTGCGAGGTTGATCTTGCAAAGGTTCAACTAGATCGATCCCTAACTCCTTATACCTTGATCTCGTTGGGGACATGCAAAGAAAGAACGAAAACGAGCACATTGCTCTGATACCACTAATTTGAATTTATGCAGGAACGAAATAAAATACAAAAATAAACATAAAAACAGAGATGCAGTAGAAAATATACTTCATTTCATTAATATAAAATAACTGAAATAAGCTTACAGAAAAAATGGAAATAAAATAGCTCGGACGATGGTAGCTTATATCTTATAAGAGATGTGGTGGTTACATGCCTTTTAAGTCTGCTACAATGAGGCTCAAGGGCCTTTTTATTATTGAGAAACAATGGAAAACCCTAAATATCCAAAAACCTAACCCTAGGAGATGAAGCGCCAAAACTATGGGCTTTGTTTGGGTAAATTGGTACATCAACCACTCGGGGACACAACTTTGGCATACGATCTTTGTTTGACACGAACAATACCTTGTTAGAAATATCTACCCAAGAAATACAACTTTCAAGTGAACAACATCAATCAATGACCCATGTTGGTCCCGATTTTCCCAAAAAACGTCATTTAGGACCTCAAAACTACTCCAGAAGTTCAAGACCTGAAAAACTATAAAAAATAGTAAGCTGTGCTATAATTAAGGAAAATGAAAAAAACTAAAAGAAACAATGGTGGGGGTCTAAGTGGAATATGCCGGTGGCCACCAATATCCACCTAGATCATATGTGAAGTTAAATAAACCTATGTATCCCTTGCTTCAAGAAAATTGGAATCTATTAGTAATGGGTTTCAACTACATTAACCACCACGAATATCCCTTTGAAAATTAAATGTGGCCTATCATTCATAACATTATATATGGATATCGTTCTAAATTACTAGAAAATAGATGCTTTAAGATTGATAAATTTTTTTAATGTTATAAAATATTTTAATACGTGGATTAACAATTGCATGGGTTTTTTTAACTTCTATGCAGTAAACCTGAAAATATGACGATATGTGGTTTAACCTTTATGTGGGATTATTAACTTCTATACATAAAGTTAAACTACTGAAACTAATGGAAATATGCATTCAAAATTTTTATTTCCTCATTTTTCATCATTAAATTTATTAACAATATTTATCATCTCAACAAACTAAGGTATCTAAGCAAATTTAAAATCAAAATGACTAGATAAATCTCATACATATTTAGCATATTTAAAACGATTATATTAATTTTAGATGTATTTACATATTATTGATAAAATTAATCCTATGTTCGATATATTTTCCTTGTCCGCACATGACTGAAACCAACCTAGATCCATCTTAACTCTGGATCTATCAAGCACTGAGAGGGATCAAATCTCTCTAGGTGAAAACCTTTCCGCAAGTATTGCATTAAAAAATGAGGTGTGCACCTCGAGAGAATCGATCCCTCTCGACACTTATAGATACGGAGTTAAGATGAATCTAGACTGGTTATATAACCTCCAAATTATAATAATAATAGTAAATTAAACCAATTTGAACATTATGCTTTATACATGATTATAAAATGTAAAATATTTAACCCATAACAATAATCAACCTAATATGATATAAAATAAGAACATGGTTTTCTTTTAAATATTTTCTTAAATTTAAATAATAATTAATCATTTTACTATATATATTTTCTTCTGAATATTCAAAGTTAAGGTTAGTCAAAATAATAATTTGTAGTGTTTTTATAAATATTATATCAAAGTTATGGGCGGTATTGGTAATTATAATCTTAAAGGAAATTTCAAAACCACTTACTCTTCAAAACTTGGTATTGCTACCAATAATTAAGTTGAACTTCTAGTGAGTTTGAAATGAGCTTCTATCCTTAATGTGAAAAATCTTATTAATTGCGGAACACTCTAAAAATACCATTTGTTAGGGCACTAAACCTTCTAAAGCTTCATTGAACTCAATTTTCCTTCATATTCAATTATTCTTTCCCTCTTTCTCTAAGCTCTCCTTCTTCCACACCACTCGGTCCAATAATTCCCTAGTGAATCTGCAAGAAAACAAATTTCTTGAAAATGTAGGGGTGCAATTGATCCATGGGAAATGTTCCACTCACTTAATCCTAGGATTATAATATCATTTAAATTACTTCACTTTCCTAAGGGACAAGTGTATGACATTCATCATCATCGAGACATGCAAAGGTTGCTTGAATATATGATGTGAAGCAAGCCATAATGGAGGCATAATTGAGGGACTAGTGTATGTCATTCATTGTCATTGAATCATGCAAATACTACCTCTCACATCTCCCCTTATGCATCCATTATTCCTTGCCTCACATCAGATATGATGGAATTATTAATGCTCTGATTAAATCTGTTGAGATGCATTAATGTTTTATTTTAATGTTAAAATTATTAATAATAATTATATATATTTTTTAAATTATTAAACTTGTTGTAGAGAAAGGACAATGGGAAAATTTTGGTTTCACTTGCTTAACATGAATCACCATACTTATATCTGTTAAATTTAATGTTAGATTCTTTATGGTTAGGAAAATTTCTTTCTCTTCTAAATTTATAATTAATGCGATGGAGAAGATTATTTTTTTGTTTTTTGACCATGGTGAATCGGTAATTCTTTAGACTCCACGAAAAAGAGAAAGTCTACTCTTTAAGCGGAGATCATAGCAAGCCATATATTCAATAAGATTTGAAACTTGGTCTCATTTAAAGTCATAAGACATACTTACAGAAGGGAAAGTTGGTTGAGCGGCGTCATCCCGACCTTCCCTTCTCACAACCTGAACAATAAATATGTTGGTCCAATTCAAACAGTAGGTTCACTTAAAATCATGTTAAAATTTGGAGGAACAACATGGGTGTGAACTCACAGAGTGCACTTTGACCTGTGCTAGATTACTAATCCATTCTTGGTTTTTATCTGGTGTTACCAGTTTGGAAATTGGGATTAAATTCAAAGCATTTTGTGAAACGGTTGGTACTTATTGTTGTTGTGAAACCACCAATGCTTGCCTCTTGTTGTGAAACCAACCATACAATGAACCATTCATTGCCTGCAGTTGGTTTGAAACATCAAACCAAATAGTCTTTGCGGCTATGAAACCACCAACGTTTGTCAATATGATTTTAAAACCACTTGCAAATTGATATTAATATTCTAGTACAATTGGTATGATACCCGTGTGAAATTATTTTCTCAAAATCTAGAATCAAATTGGGGGTGGTTAGCTACAAGACAGATCTCAACATAACTAACATGTGGTTGGCAGGAGAGCGAGAGTCCCTTCTCGAGTTTCCAATAGGAATCAAATCCATCAGATAAATAGCATGGTTCATGCTCATTGTTTTATGAATATTGAGTTATGTCTAATTATGATGACAAACTCTCATAGATGTGCCTTTGCGTGAATTATGAATGAATTATTAATTATATATATATCCATGATGGATAATCTGGAAGAGATGTTTATGGTCATTTGATTGTTTAATTATGCTAATTAATTTATAATTTTCCACTTACCTCACATGTTAGACAAATATTATATTTTTTCTATACATCCTATGTGCGTGTGATATAGAATTTTTATTGTAATCAATAAATTTCAGTACATCTTAGACTTTACGGTTGTTTTCATTTATGTACTATAGCTTCTGGAAATGATAGGATATAGATTTATAGCTTGTGGTTGTATGGAATACACATATTATTAATAATGTCCATCATAGTTATGAATTTACAATTATTTTGACTATGAGTTTCTTGAAACTTTCCTTTTTTGAATTGTTATTTAAAAAAAAAAATTAAGTAACTTATTAATCTATTTTATTGTAATCATTGTTATTGCTAATTAGCCTATTTTAATGCAACACCATCATTTAAATTTAAACATCATGTACAAGCGCTCACTACATTTGGAACAATGTTTCATGAGTAGTTTAAATATTATATGTGTAAATTGGCTATGGGTCACGCCCTCTTCTGACCTCAATAATGTCATCTAGGCGATTATCATTATGCATTCATGGACTAAAATTATGGTGTTTCATGAACTATTGATATATGTAAACATCTCATGAAAATTGGTTTGTGGTTGCACCTTGTCTACCCTCACAAGTCTATTTGGGAATATATGATCACCCATCTATTCGTGCACTACTTAATTATCAAAAATAGAAAGGTCATCTGACCTTACCAAATATTTTGTATAATTGATTGAGTTTGTGTTGTCAGCCTTGAATCATTTAAGCCTTGATCACTCTTTCTCAACCCTTAACCATCAAGGCATTGCACGTGACCTATGAACCAATGAGGCGTTCAAGTTCCTTTTCTTGAGAATGGGTCAATAGATACAAGGTTGTGGTGGTAAGTATTCGAACTTCAGGCATTCATTAAAACTCGAAATGGCCCTACATTGTTGGCGGCCAAATATTCATTTATTATATTAATTATTCAACCTTTATGCCTTGATAAAACTTAAAATGGTTGTTTTTTGTGTTAATTGTTCGACCCTTATGACTTTTTTGAAACTAAAAACTCCTAATGCCAATTTGGAAACCAAATATTACTAGTGAGGCCTACCAAAGCTCAAGGCATTATACCTTGGGATAACTTGATGTCGCCAAATTTTGGCATGGCTAAATAACCCTGACTCGGGATGGCGACGACCTATTGGGCTCACCATTTCTTGATCCTTCAGACTGCTGGGAAATTTGGTATATGTGAATAAGTGCCATAGTCTAGCGGTCTGATAGGATGTGGTAGGTTTAAGTCTCACTAATCATCGGCCTTTGGGCCACTAGTTTAAGAACATTTTGAACCAGCTAAGCTAGATTGGCCACTATAACAAGGCCCGAGGTGGGCCCCATTAAAATACCAGCCTTTGAACATCAAATCCTTTACTGATGGATGTGATGCACAGTAGGGACCTCCTAACTCGAGGAAATCGCCCCAAGCTGGGACAATATCTCATGGGGCTGCAGTCTTTGAGGTTGTATTTGTGAATATATGTGGTTACATTCAAGTGGATCCCAGTCTACTATGACGTGGAATAGAGGCTTCACCATACACATGGTTCTCGACCTTCATTTGGGATGTATACAAGTACTGCAGAAGTGTGGGGGAGGAGGGCTACCCCGTTCCATAGTTATGGACCCATAGGTTCATGTGGTATTTCCACTTGGACTAGGAGTGAGAAATGTGGGTGCCATGTGGCATACCATTGATGATGTAGCTTTCATTAATGGGCCATAAATTCTATCATGCATAACATTTGATCCTAGACTCGGATTAAGGAAAATTTTATATCCCTGGAAATCTCTCACCAAGCTAGATATGATGTCAATGTTAGATTTTAGTTTCACAAACTTTTAAAAAGGAGCGTTTCTTTTTGTAACCCCATTTTCATAACATACCATGGAAGTCAGGTTAATACATAAGTAACACCTTCCACAACTCGATATAATCCAAAGGGGTGGAAACAAAGTGGTATCAAATCCCAAGTTCAATACTTGGATTGAATGAGCCTTGAAAAATAAAAATTAGAGCCCTGATACAATGTGCTTAGTGCTAAAGTCCAACAGTAGACCTCAAGAAATCCGTGGACATAATTTAAATGATCTCTTAGTAATTTCACGTGTATAGTTTCTTTACATTTATAGTTGATATGAATATTAATCTTGTTATCATGTTGACATGTCTTATATTTTTAAATTCCATTTAACCTAAAATCTAATTCAATAAACAACTTCAATATTAAGATAATGAATTGACGTACTTATGCTAGATTTAACTAACTATTATGTGTATGTAACAACCCATAAGAAAAAATAAGTTCCAACCAAAAAGTAAAGTATGCGCAACAAGATTGTCTAGTATAGAACAGATAGAGCCTAGTATAATCAGGAAGAAGAATAAGCGAGGAAGAGGGTGGAGGATAATTCCCCTGACCATATGGACTACCTCAAGAGTATGAAGGTTGAGTTAATAAGTTGAAAATAATATAATGAAAGAATTTTCAAAGTGTAGGAGAAACAAGCATAGGTGAATGTGATGATCCTACAAAGTCTATCATGTTAGAAAATTATATATTACAGAGCAATGGAACACATAAAAATATGGGGAAATACAAACACATAAAACATATAAAACAAGAGAGACACAGACATATGTGGTTCACCCAGCTTGGGCTAGTCCATAGAGAAACATACAGCCCTTCCTTTATATTATCTAGCAAAATGAAGAGACACAACCTACAACAGATCTGATGTAATATCCTCTACTCTCTCACACAGTCCCCTTTTATCTTTCTCGCTTAGAATACGCTCTCTATACACAACTACAATACAATTCCTTCATAAAACAGAGGGGTTGCCTTCTAGGGAAAAAAACCCTAAATTAAACATAACTTCTACGGTTATATCATCCACCTAATGAACGGCCCAGATTGACTACGAAATTATACTATTTTACAAGGCCATTTTACATATATTTTTAGCTTCAGCGGTGCTACCCCCAGACCCCCCATATTGGGGGGGGGGGGGGGGGGGGGGGTGGGGGGGGGGGATGGGCCCCTCTAAACCCCTGCGGGGCAGAAAAGCCCTCCCCGCGTGGAGGGGTGTATAGTCTTCATGTGCTATACATCCGGTTGAAACAAATGCCTATAAATGAGGATGATAATCAGGCTCCACACCCAAAAATATCCCACTTGGAGACTGATTGTAGCAACTCCATCGCTTCTTCATTTGTTGGAAAATGACTCTACTTTGGACCTGGTTGTTTCTCATCTTCATCATCATACTTGAATACCAATTAAAACTGAGCTACATTTGTTAACATATCTACAGGATTCTAGCTAGTGTATATATTTTCTAGCTTCAATTGTCCATCTTCCAACACTGACTGTGTGAAATGGTACTTAAGATTTACGTGTTTAGTCTTGGAATTTAATGTTGAGTTATTTTCAAGATGAATGGCACTCTGACTATCATTGTATAACCTGCCCATCTCCTGCTTTTTCCCAATTCATCCCTAAACCTTTGTAACCAAATCATTTATTTACTAGTCTCTATAGAAGAAACATATTCTTCTTCCGTTGTTGAAAGTGAAGCAACACTTTGCACTTTCGAAATCCAACTGACTGTTGTTCCACGTAAGTAAATACATACCCTGTAGTGCTCCTCCTGTTATCTCTATCACCTCCCATATATGCATCAACATATCCCCATAGAGCAATGTTTGAACCACCAAAGCATAATGTTTGATTTGTGGTACCTCTAAAATACTTGAGAATCCATTTTCATTGCCTTCCAATGTTCTTTTCCTAGATTTTTCATATAACTGCTTACAACTCCCACTACATCTTCAATATCATGCCTTGTGTAGACCATTTCATACATTAAGCTCCTAACTGCTGATGCATATGGAACTATAGAAATATAATCCATTTCTTCTTGGGTCTTGGGATACATCTCCTTACTAAGTTTGAAATGGATAGCCAAAGGTGTACTAAATGTTTTTTCATTCTGCATATTAAATCTTTCCAACACCATTTGTATGTACTCATTCTGACACAATGTTAAATTTTGATTTTTCTCGTCTGTAGTTATTCTCATACCAAGGATTTGTTTTTCAGCTCCCAAATCCTTCATTGCAAATGAATTTTCCAATTTTCCTTTGATCACATTTATTTCCTGCATGTTAGACCCTGCAACAAGCATGTCATCTACATACAATAACAATATATTATATTTTCCATCATTTTATTTTTTCAAATAAACACAATGATCAGAGTGACATCTAGTATAACCTTGTTTAGACATAAACCTGTCAAATTTTAGATACCACTGCCTCGAAGCCTATTTTAAGCCATACAAGCTCTTCTTCAACCTTCACACTAATTTTTCTTTCCCTTTGACCTCATATCCTTGTGGTTGCTCCATATAGATCTCTTCCTCCAAATCTCCATGGAGAAAAGATTTCTTTACATCTAATTGTTCAAGATGAAAATCTTCTGCTACTACAAGACTTAAAATAGTTTTGATTGAAGTCATTTTAACAACAGGAGAAATTATTTCATCAAATTCAATACCTTTCTTTTGTGCAAACCCCTTCACCACAAGTCTAGCTTTGTACCTTTTTTTTCCTCCATATTCTTCCTTCAACTTGTATCCCCATTTATTTTGCAATGTTATTTTACCCGTAGGAAACCTGAATAAGTCCCAAGTCTGGTTATGTACCAAGGATTCCATCTCTTCTTTCATGGCTACCTCCCACTTCTTCTTGTTATCTACCTGCATTACTTCTTCATAACATTCCAGTTCACCGGAATCAATCAAAAATACATAATATATTGAAGGAGAGTATCGTTCAAGGGGTCTACTTATCCTGGTAAATCTTCTGACACCACTTTTAGGTGTTTGAGGTGCCTGTTGCTATTGTGGTGGTTGTTGTTGTTGTGGTTTTTGATTATTATTATTTTCAGGCACCTTTAATTTTTTTATGATCTCATCAAGAACTATGTATTATTTGTTTTCTTTTTCCTGTTTCTTTTCCTACAACCAATCCTTATACAATACCTTTTCATTGAATAGTACATCTCTACTCCTAATGATTTTGTTATTTTCATAATCATATAAGTGATAACCAAAACCATTAACACCGTATCCAATAAAGGTACATTTATTTGATTTTTCCTCAAGCTTTGTTCTATTTTATTTATTAATATGGACAAAGGCCTCATAGCCAAAAGGATTTAAAAAAGAGTAGTTTACCTTTTTACCTATCCATGCCTCCTCTGGAATACCACCATCCAAGGAACTTGAAGGCCCTCTGTTTATTAGATAAACAAAAATATCTACAACATCTGCCCAAAATTGTAAAGGAAATCTTGCATGCAATATCATGCACAGTGCACGCTCCATGATTGTCTTGTTCATCCTTTTAGACATGCCATTTTCCTATGGTGTTCTTGGAAATGTCTTCTCTCTGTGAATTCCATGCTCTGAAATATATCTATAAAACTATTTGTTTCAATATTCACTTCCATTGTTTGACCTGAGACACTTCAACTTCTTTCCTGTCTCTGTATGAATAGATCAAATTTATTACGAATACAATATATCCAAGTTTAATGTGTAAATTGGTTAGGGGTTGCGCCCTTTTCTGGCCTCAACAATGTCATCTAGGCGAATATCATTAGAGATGAATTCATGTACTACAATTTTTGTGTTCCATGAACTATTGATATATGTAAGCATCTCATGAAAATTTGTTTGGGGTTGCACCCTCATCTACCCTAACAATTCTATTAGTGAAGATATGATAGCACATCTACTCGTGCACTACTTAATTATAAAAAATAGAGAGTTTATTTGACCTTACCGAATCTTTTATATAATTGATTGAGGTTGTGTTGTCAGCCTTGAATCATTTAAACCTTGATCGCTCTTTCTCAACCCTTAAACATCAAGGCATCGCACGTGACCTATGAACCAACGAGGCATTCAAGTTCATTTTTATTAAGAACAAGCTGATATTAACAAGGTTGCAGTGGTAAGTATTCAACCTTTAGGCATTTGTTAAAACTTGAAATGGCCCTACATTGATGTCAGCCAAATATTCATTTATTTTATTAACTATTCAACATTTATGCCTTAATAAAACTCAAAATAGTTGTTTTTTGTGTTAATTGTTCGACCCTTATGCCTTCATTGAAACTCAAAACTGCCATTGCCAATTTGGAAACCAAATATTACTAGTGAGGCCTACCAAATCTCGATGCCTTAGACCTTGGGATAACTTGATGTTGACAAATTTTGGCATGGCTAAATAGCCTTGACTCGACATGGCGATAGCCTATTGGGCTCGCTATTTATTGATCCTTTATACTGCTGGGAAATCTGGTATATATGAATAAGTGCCATAGTCGAATGCTCTGATAGGATGTGGCAGGTGTAAGTCTCGCTAGATCATTGGCCTTTAGGCTGTCGATTTAAGAAAATTTCGAACCAGCTGAGCTAGACTGGCCACTATAACAAGGCCCGAGGTGGGCCCCATTAAAATCCTGACATTTGAGCATCATATCCTTTATTGATGGATGTTAAGCACAGTCAGGACCTCCCAACTCGAGGAAATACACCCCGAGGTGGGACACTATCTCATGGGCATGCAGTTGTCGTGGTTGTATTTGCGAATATATGTGGTTACCTTCGAGTGGATCCCAATTTGCTATGACGTGTACTAGAGGCTTCGCCATACACATGATTCTTGGCCTTCAGTTGGGATGAATAAAAGTACTGTAGAAGTGCAGGGGAGTAGAGTTACCCCGTTCCATATTTGTGGACCAACTGGCTCATGTGGCATTGCCACTTGGACTAGGAGTGAGAAATTTGGGTGCCATATGGCATACTATTATTGACGTGGATTTCATTAATGGGCCATAAATTCTATCATGCAAAACATTTTATCCTGGAATTGGATTGAGGAAAAATTTATATCCCTGGAAAGCTATCACTAAGCTAAACATGATGTCATTGCTAGTTTTTAGTTTCACAAGCTTTTAAAAAGGAGAATTTCTTTTTGTAACCCAATTTTCATAACATATCGTGGAATTCAGGTTAATACATCAGTAACACCTTCCACAACCCAAGATAATCCAAAGGGGTGGAAGGGGGTGTTACAAAGTAGTATCAAATCCCAAGTTCAATACTTGGATTGAATGAGCTTTGAAAAATAAAAATTAGAGCCCTGATACAATGTGCTCAGTGCTAAATTCCAATAGTAGACCTAAATAAATTCATGGACATAATTTAAATGATCTCTTAGCAATTGCATGTGTACAATTTCTTCACATTTATAGTTGATATGAATATTAATATTGTTAGCATGTTGACATTTCTTATGTTTTTAAATTCCAGTTAACCTGAAATCTAATTCAATAAACAAGTTCAATATTAAGATAAAAAATTGATGTACTTATGATAGATTTAACTAATGATTATGTGGATGTAACAACTCATAGACAACATAATTTCCAACCAAAAAGTAAAGGATGTGCAACAAGATGGTCTAGTACAGAACAGATAGAGGCCAGTATAATCAGGAAAAAGATTCAGTGGGTAAGAGGGTGGAGGATAATTCCCCTAACTATATGGACTACTTCAAGAGTCTGAATTTTGAGTTAAAAAGTTGCAAATAATATAATGAAAGAGTTTTCAAAGTGTAGGAGAAAAAAGCATAGGAGCATGCGATGATCGTATAGAGTCTATTATGTTATAAAATTATATATTATAGGGCAATGGAACACATAAAAATATGGGGAAATAAAAACACGGAAAACATATAACATAAGAGAGACACAGATATATGTGGTTCACCTAGCTTGGGCTACGTCCACAGAGAAACATCCAGTCCTTCCTTTATATTATCCAGCAAAATGAAAAGACACAACCTACAACATATCTGATGTAATATCCTCTACTCTCTCACAGAATCCCCCTTTCTCTTTCTCTCTTAGAATACACTCTCTACACACAACCGCAATACAATTACCTCATACAACAGAGGGGTTTACTTCTAGGTAAAAAACCTCAATTAAACATAACTTCTACTGTCAGATCATCCTCCTAATGAATGGCCCAGATTGACTATGAAATTACACTATTTTACAAGGAAATTTTACATCTATTTTTAGCTTCGGGGGTGCTACCCTTGAACCCCCCATCCGAGAGGGGGGGACAAGTCCCCCCGCACTCCCCCCCTCCCCCCCCCGCGTGGAGTGTATAGTATTCCTGGGGTATGCATCCAGCTGAAATAAAGGCCTCTAAATCATGATGATAATCAGGCTCCACACCCAACAATATCCCACTTGGAGACTATTTGTAGGAACTCCACCGATGATTCATTTGCTGGAAAATGACTCCACTTTGGACCTGGTTTTTTCTCATATTCATCATTATACTTGAAGACCAATTTAAATGGAGCATAACCTTAGTTTCTCCATGTTTACAACTTTTGTTAACATATCTACATGATTCTGGCTAGTGTATATCTTTTCCAACTTCAACTGTCCATCTTCCAACATTGACCGTATGAAATGGTACTTGAGCTGTATGTATTTAGTCTTGAAATGAAATGTTGATTTCTTTGCAATATGAATGACACTCTGGTTGTCACTGTATAACTTTCCCATCTTCTGCTTCTTACCCAATTCATCCATAAACCTTTGTACCAAATCATTTCTTTACTAGACTTCGTAGAAGCAACATATTCTTCTTCCATTGTTGAAAGTGCAACAACACTTTGTGTTTTCGAAACCCAATTGACAGTTGTTCCATGTATACTAAATACATACCATGTAGTTCTCCTCTTGTTATCTCTATCACTTGCCATATTTGCATCAACATATCCCTGTGGAGAAATTTTTGAACCACCAAAGCATAATGTTTGATTTGTGGTACCTCTAAAATACTTGAGAATCCATTTCACTGCCATCCAATTTTCTTTTCCTGTATTTTTCATTTAACTGCTTACAAATCCCAATGCATGTGCAATATTAGGCCTTGTGCATACCATTGCATACATTAAGATTCTAATTGTTGATGCGTATGGAACTTTAGACATATAATCCATTTCTTCTTGGGTCTTGGGGCACATCTTCTTACTAAGTTTGAAATGGATAGCCAAAGGTGTACTAACTGGTTTTGCATTCTTCATATTAAATATTTCCAACACCTTTTGTATGTACTCATTCTGAGACAATGTTAATTTGTAATTTTTCTCATACCAAGGATTTTTTTTGCTGCTCCCAAATCCTTCATTGCAAATGAATTTTCCAATTTTCCTTTGAGCACATTTATTTCCTGCATGTTAAACCTTGCAACAAGCATGTCATCTACATACAATAACAATATAATATAAGTGCCATCATTTTGTTTTTTTAGATAAACACAATGATCAGAGTGACATCTAGTATAACCTTTTTCAGACATAAACCTGTCAAATTTTAGATACCACGCCCTCAGAGACTTTTTTAAGCCATACAAGCTCTTCTTCAACTTGCACACTAATTTGTCTTTCCATTTGACCTCATATCCTTGTGGTTGTTGCATATAGATCTCTTCCTCCAAATAGCCATGGGGAAAATATTTCTTTACATCTAATTGTTCAAGATGAAAATCTTCTGCTACTACAAGAATTAAAATAGTTCTGATTGAATTCATTTTAAAAACAAGAGGAAGTATTTCATAAAAGTAAATACCTTTATTCTGTGCAAACCCCTTCATCGCAAGTCTAGATTTGTACCTCTATTTTCCTCCATCTTCTTCCTTCAACCTTTAAACCCATTTATTCTACAATGTTATTTTACCTAAAGGCAACCTAAATAAGTCTCAAGTCTGGTTATGTACCAAGGAGTCCATCTCTTATTTCATGGCTAGCTCCCACTTCTTCCTGTTTTCTACCTGCATTTCTTCTTCATAACATTCTGGTTCACTAGAATCAAACAAAAACACATAATATAATGAAGGAGTGTATCCTTCAGGGGGTCTACTTATTTTGGTAGATCTTCTGACAACAATTTCAAGTGTTTGAGGTGCGTGTTTCTACTGTAGTGGTTGTTGTTGTTGTGGTTGTTGATTATTATTATTTCCGGGCACCTTTAATTTTTTTGTGATCTCATCAAGGACTGTGTATTCTTTGTTTTATTTTTCCTGCAACTAATCCTTATACAATACCTTTTCATTGAATATTACAACTCTTCTCCTAATGATTTTGTGATTTTCATAATCATATAAGTGAGAACCAAAATCATTAACAACGTATAAAATAATGGTACATTTCTTTGATTTTCCATCAAGCTTTGTTCTATTTTCTTTATTAATATGGACAAAGGCCTCACAGCAAAAAGGCTTTAAAAAATAGTAGTTTACCTTTTTACCTGTCCATGCCTACTTTAGAATACCACCATCCAAGGGAATTGAAGGCCCTATGTTTATTAGATAAACAACAATATCTACAACATCTGCCCAAAATTGTAAAGGAAATCCTGCATGCAATCTCATGCACCTTGCACGCTCCATGATTATCCTGTTCATCCTTTCTGACACGCCATTTTCTTGTGGTGTTATTGGAATTGTCTTCTCTCTACGAATTCCATGCTTTGAATAGTACCTATCAAACACTTTGCTGCAACATTCACATCCAATGTATGATATGAGACAATTAAACTTCTTTCTTGTCTCAATCTCAACCAAATCTTTCCATTTATTGAAAGTATCAAATACATAAGATTTATTCCAAATACAATAAATCCAATTTTTTCCAGTTGCATCATCAATAAAAGTAACATAATAACGAGATCCATCGAGAGATGATACTTGAGAAGGTCCCCATACATCTGTATGCACAAGCTCTAATTTTTCACTCTTTTTTTCTTTCCCAACTCTAATAAATCTAACTCTCTTTTGTTTTCCATAACACAATTCTCACATAAATCCAAATCAATATTCTTCAAACATGGCAACAAATTTCTTGAGTGAAGTAGCTTCATCCCCTTCTCACTCGTGTGTCTGAGCCTATGTTTCCATAATGTTTCATATTCTCCTGTGGAGTTTAAAGCATTAACACAATTAGAAATACCATTGCATAAATATAATGTACCAACCTTTTCTCCTTTTTCTATTACTAGGGATCCTTTAGTGACCTTCCAAGTTTTATCTGTAAAAGTTTTCACACAACCTTCACCCCCTAACTGCCTTGTTGAAATCATATTTTTCTTCAGATATGGAACATGCCTTACCTCCTTTAATAGCCATTCATTTAAATTCTTTCGTTTTACAAGAAATTCACCCATTCCAACAATTTTACAGTGTTTAACATCACCCAGAAGAACCTATCCAAAATCTCCTTGAACATAGTCATGAAAATGTTTCTTATCAGGTGTGGCATGGAATGAGGCCCCTGAATATACCACCTAGACATCAATAAAATTTTATAAAAAAAGGAATCAAAGCATCTTGCAACACAACACCTATCACATTTTCTTCATGACTTTTTTCTTACTGTGTGTCTCCTTCTTTTCCCTTATGATACTTACAATCTTTCTTCAAGTGTCCTTTCTTCCGGCATTTCCAACACATTATCCCCGATATGGACTTTTATTTTCATTTCCTTGATTTACCGTGATATCCTATGCTCTTTCCTCTTTCCATTTTTCTTTCCCTAGTCTCTGCACTCAAAGCATTACCCGATGTCTCACCAGAGATTTTCCGTCACATTTCCTCGCCAAGGATAGAACTGACAACATCATCAAACTTTAAGTACTATATCTAGATATAGAGTTACTAATGGCTATACCTAAACCATTCCAACTTCCTAGAAAAGAGCATAGAAATAACATATCCCTAACTTCATCATCAAATTTTACCCCTATAGAACTTAACTGACTGGTAACCATATTAAATTCATTTAAATGCTCAGCAATAGATCCAGCTTCCAACATATTCATATTAAATAAAAGTTTCATAATAAATACCTTATTTGAGGATGAGGGATTTTCATATAGTTTGGCCAATGCCATTCTTAAACCCTCAGTTGTCATTTCTTTCGAAATACTAAAGGATATCAACGCAGCAAGGCAAAACCATATTGTTCCAAGTACCTTTCTGTTGAGAATCTCCCATTCTGTGTCTGTCGTACTCGACGACTTCTTCTTTTTTCTGCTCAATGGTAGGTACATATATTTCTGATACAGATAATCTTCCATCTGCATCTTCCACAATGGGTAGTTTTGGCCATTAAATTTCTCGACCCTAAACCTACTATATTCCGCCATTTCTCCCACTCGAACCAGAAACCCTTATTTCTTGTGAGTTTATTAGCCAAATAGACCTTCGACTCTGATACCAGTTGTTAGACAATTATATATTACAGAGTGATGGAATAAATATGGGTAAATACAAATACATAAAACATATAAAACAAGAGAGAAATAGATATATGTGGTTCACCCAGCTTGGGCTACATCCACAGAGAAACATCCAATCCTTCCTTTTTATTATCCAACAAAATGAAGAGACACAACCTACAATAGATCCATTGTAATATCCTCTACTCTCTCACACAATCCCCCTTTCTCTTTCTTGCTTATAATACACTCTCTATGCACAACCATAATACAATTCCCTCATACAACAAAGGGGTTTCCTTCTAGGGAAAAAAACCATAAATTAAGCATAACTTCTACTGTCAGATCATCTACCTAATGAACGAACCAGATTGAATATGAAATTACAATATTTTACAAGGCAATTTTACATCTCTTTATAGCTTTTAGGGCACTTCCCCTAAACCCCCCAACCGGGGGGATGGCCCCCCCTGAACCCCCCTAGGGGGGACAAGTCCCCCCCTCACCGTGGAGGGGTGTACAGTGTTCCTGGGGTATACATCTAGCTGAAACAAAGGCCTATAAATCAGGATGATAATAATTCTACACACCCAACATATAAAACTTACAAAGGCAGAAACAACATGAAACAGGTGTTATTTATCTGGGAAAACACAAATCTAAACAAAGGCAATTAGAGATAAAAAAATCATGACTTTACAGCTGATAGAGAAAAGTCAATAAACCAAGGAAAATGCACAACCAAGTTGTTATGGCTTATAAATCCCTCTTGCGTACAAGAGTGATCTCCCTAGATTCCAAATAGATCTAGTAACAAACAAAACAAGTGACTACTACCTTTCCTTAATTCAAAACTAAAATATGAAGTATGAAATATGCAAGAGCCTCTTACCTTTTCTTGAAATGGCTATGGAAGTCCTTCTGATGCTTTCAAAATCCTTTCCTCGTTTCTTTGAAGCAATATTTGTATGAATAAAAACAAGTAAGGCATAAAAGAATAGCGTAGAAAAATATGAAACAAAAATAAAATGAAAATTGCAACATAGAATATATCATAAGATTAAAATCATATGCAGTTATAAATTATTCAAAAGCTCAAGGAAATTTTCAAATAGTAGTAAGAAAAGTGAAAATAGGAAAGAAACAATTCCTTGGATTAATCTTAGAATAAGAAGAAGTAATACATCCTTTCCTTGATGATGTAAGCCTCCTCCCTATAGTCTCCAATCCTCCCCTTAGGTGACAAGATTTCCAACCCTATCCCAACAACATAAGTTTACCTTTAGAAGTAATTCTTAGTCCTTTGGATTGTGTTGAATTTATAGGCCAAGAGGAGAAGGTTTGAGATCTTCAAAAGGAAGGATTAGGGTTCCACAAAGGAAGGAATTTTGCTCCATGAACAAAGGGATGAGGCCCAAGTATGTAGAGGCTTGAGGCCTTTTGGTCAGGAAATATTCCTCAAAAAAGGATTCTATAAATAATTTTATTTATTTATTTATGTAAGTCATTTGAGAAGTTTTCAGTGGTAGATAAAGCGCGGATTTGCACAGGCCTCAATGATCAAAACTGCGGTTGCGCAAATACTGAGTAGGAAATTGCACAAGTGCCTAAAAGTAGGTTTCTTGAGCAATGTAATCTAATATTCTTATTGTATTTGGGATTTTTTTTCTTCCAACAGTGCATGGGAATTCTTGTAACACTTCATCAAATAACGAGAGATCCAGAATGGCAGTCATTTTTGTAATCATAAAAAAATGACATGTAATAGATTTCCCCCTCAAGTGAAAAATCAGAAAGGAAGTTTGAGGACTGAAGCACTTTATCATGCCAAAGTTAGGATTATAGACCATGGTTGGAGACCTAAAATAAACAATAAAGAATTGCGATACAATATCTTCATATAATCATCACTGAGGTAGGAATTCCCATACTCAGAGCAATATTATCTCAAAGAATTAGTATGGAAAGATCCATGTCAACATAAGGCACAGTATAGAAACAACCATTAAATATGGATCTATATTTACAATCATGAATATTTAAAACTCCACACAACTTGGATTTATGAAACTAGATCCAGGGTTTTGGTATTCATCTCTTTCGATCTATAGTACGAATCTAACCATGTGAGTGAATGTCTTGAAGTTGAACATGGTAGCAACCACTTGATTAACAATCAATGATGTGAACTGTAAACAGATGCAAGAGAAACGACCAATAATGAAAATGGTTCTCAAGGTACTTTAGTACAATCTATGAAGTGTGATTAAATGTCTTGAAGTCGAACATAAATAGAATCATCCGATTGAAGGTTAATGATGAGAACTTGTTGTCGATAGTGAGAAACATACCATTAAGGCATGCATTCTCCAAGGTACTAAAGCATATTACTAGATCAACTTCCTAGATAATGAGTTGAAGTCGATGGGAAGCGATATGTCACAGGAGGGCCTACGACATGAAAATCATGTCAAGTTTTGAAGAAAAAAATTGAATTAATTCAGGATTGACTCATTGATGGCTGATACGAGTGAAGGCTATAAATTTCAAGGTAATTTTGACTGAGGTTGGACTTCTCTTGAACATATCGGCGACACGACATTTTGAATTGGAAAAATTTGACTCAAAAATAAAATCCAAAACCAAACTGAAGAATTTTAATGAGGTATGATCAACTGAGAGATAAATGGATTTCCCAACCCAGACACAAAGGTGATGGAGTGTCATGTTCAAGAGTGACATGCTATCTTCTGTAATACAAAAAAAAGTTATTTTCCAATCCCCCCCCCCCCCCCCCCACGATTACTAGAAAGTACCTATTTTTTATGCAAGCTTAAGGAGGATAACATATGCTTGTCCTGTAAGTTTATCCTTTAAATGAGTCCCTTTGAGTATATTTAATGAACCCTAGTAAGAAGTGGTTCGACCTCATCATGATTGACGAGTCCTACGTTGTTTTATTTTTACGAGTCCAGTGAAGGGGTAACTCGATTTCGTTTTCATATTTAAAGAGTTTGAGAAGACACAAAAATAAAACTCATGTATCTCTTTCAATTTGAAATTTTAATGAGCCCAGAGAAAGTAAAGCTCAGTGTTTTTCATTTTTAGGGAGTCATCAGAAAAACATAGGTAAACTCTGAAAAGGCCTTTTTCGTAAATTTAGTCTCTCAAGCTCGGAAAAGGGTAAAATAATGCAGGAGATAAGTATTTTGAGTATGATTATTCAAAGTATACCTTTTTCATAAATATTCTATGTGGTACGTAAAAGGGATAAACTTATACCAATTAGACATATTTTCATTTACTTTAATGAGTTCAAAATAAACAAGTGTACCAGACAATATTTTCATATTTTGGGAGTGTTAGACTCATACTCACATAAACAATCAATAAGTACAAGTATCAAAAAATAATAAAATTATGAAACTTGGAAAATATAATTCCTACTTGTATTTTGTGTTCTCATCAATTCTATAATAATTTTGTTCCTAATACTTTGGAGTTTGTTGAGGTTTATTTGGTTGAGATATTCTCTCCAACTAGTTAGCCTCCTATATTGGAGTGTAGTTGTTCACTCAACTAAGAGATTGCATGTCCAAGATAGACTAACTATCTAGAGACATAGCTTGATGTGTTTATATTATATCATCATTCTTTGTGAAATACAATCATGCTAAAAATCCTTTTCCACCATGTTTCTGTCTCTTGAATTAATTTTTTATTTTCTTTAACTATCTCCAAGGAGTCTAAAAAGAGCTTAAAGAGAAACTCTAAAGGGTATTTTTGCATAAATTTTAAAAAGTCCAAAATTTTGATAAAAATATACTAATCTTGTTGAATTTCAATTTAAAAAACAAGTAGGAAAAGATAGAATGAACTTGACATTTTCATGTATATTTTACGAGCATGAAAAGATAGTAAATAAGCTTAGTATTTTCATGAGTTTAACGAGTCTTGAAAATAATAACCGAAATGGACTTGAGATAGGTTTCATTTTTATACAAGCTTTAAAAAAATAAACTATGCTTGAGAGTGGTTTAATTTTTAGAGAAGCTTGAAACAAAGGAAAACTATGATTGAGATAAGTTTGCATGCCCCTAGGATAATGACATAATTCTAGGCACATGCTGCCCAAGCTTCATTTGATCTGCCTAAGTAGAATGTTGGTTACTAATAGGCGGATGAAATGAAGTATCATTATGAGATCAAATGAAAGACTTGACTTAATTAGGGGAGGATTTATTTCATTTTTTAACGAGCTTGACACATGAAAATAACTATGCTCATGCAAGTTTTTTCATTTTTTAACGAGCTTAACACAAGAAAAGGAACTGTGCTCAATAGAGTTGTTTCATTTTTTAATTAGGTTGACATAGTAAAAGAACCATCCTCATAAGGACATGTTTCATTTTTTAACGAGGTTGAAACAGTAAAAGAAACTATCCTCATGAGGAATTGTTTCATTTTTTAACAAGGTTGACACAATAAAAGAATCATCCTCATGAGGACATGTTTCGTTTTTTAACAAAGTTGAAAAAGTAAAAGAACCATCATCATGGAAAATTGATCATGGCTTCCAATTGGAAGGAACACATGCCAAGGGTCACACCTCGATCATGGCCTCCAAGAGGTCTTCATCAGAAGGAATAATACTTTTTTGGAAGGAACACATGTCTAGGGACTCAATAGGGATAATAAATTTGGGTTCCAATGTCTGCATTGAAGGACTCATCATGTCACCTACTGGATCTCAGTCAAAAAGATGATAATACAGTGAGAGGCTCATTTGTATCAATAATTGAATGCATGAGACTAGTTGCCACATAATTAACCCATGGTGGGGTAGATACCACTTCCATATAAGGAACATTCAGGGATGTCAGATGCTTGGTAGTCAAATCAAGACCAATGAATGAAGTTGGTCAATAGTCACAATTTTTCGATTGTGAGGGAGATACATCACTCGAAAGAATGTGGACACAACAAATTTCATGGCATAGACATAGTTTAGCCCTGCAAGGAGAAAATTGAATTAAAAAGGGACTTGGACTACCATAACGTCAATATACATATTTTTACCTTCCAAGGTAATAGGAATCTTAAGAAGGATCCCTAAAGGTTCACTAATGGTTTTGTTAAAAGCCATTTTTTTGCAATGGACACAAGATTTGGGGAACCAAAAGCTTTCCAAGAAGTTGAGGATAAAATAATAATAAAAGCACCTTCATATACATTTGTGCGACACATATTATTACCATAAGCCTTCATAATGATTTGGAAAGGAGTAGAAGAAGGGACACAAGGCTATGTCAGTCTACACCAATAAAGGGTAATAATCTCAATACTTGGAGGGGGTCCCGTGGAAATGGGTGAAATTACCCCTTGTGCAGTGGAATTTGAAGTAATAAAAAGAACTTGAGTGGTATTAACTTTACTCTCTAAGGGGAGAGCAGGATCAAATGAAGATGGAATCGAGCTGACCACTTGGTCAACTAATGGTTCATCAGCCTAATTGATATGTGTTTCACTCTCCAATGGAAGTGGGATTGATTGTGGGTTTCCAACAATTTTGAGGCTTCATCCATGTGAGGGAAAACATGAGTTTGATGACTCCCTTCGCATAACCTACAAGGAAACCTAAATTTACCCTTTTTCCCTAGAACCTTAGAATCACTGGTTGATTAATCAATGGTAAATTGATGAGAATATTTAGATCATACTTCCAAGACCTTATGAATACTAGGAAAATTGATAAGGAAGTGATCACCCTTACAAATCTTGCAAGTGTATCTAGGTTTACGATGTATGTTGGAAGGTCGCTCAACATTACCAATACTTACAACCATTGTTGGTTGGTTTACTTCTTTCTTATATTTCTTCTTCTTCTTCTTAGCCACCTGGTTACTAGCATCAAGAATTTTACCAAGTGAATAAGAAGAAAAGGAGGAAGAAATGTTGGGTGAATAAGGTAAAGGGTCAACATGAGGTAAAACATATGGTTGAGGTGGAACAATTTGAGTATTTGAGGTCAAAGAGGTTGAAAAAAACCATACCAGAAAACCTATTATAGATACGAGTAATGACAATGTATCCATATACAGAGGATCAACATTTCCAAAGTAAGGAAAAGGACTAGGATTTCCATTAGGAGGGGTTCCTTGGTTGGTAAATTTTGGAATTGTTTCCATTAGATTCAACTTTAGTGAATTTTATTTTAAAAAAATTAACAATATTAACAATCCAAATTCACAATTCACATCTAAGGTCTGCAAAAAGTAAAAACAATAAAATAACATGTGCTAATAAATCTAAAGAGTCAAACCATGCAAAAAATATTTCCACAACGAAATCACTAGTTGGTGATGAAACCCAACGTCACAGACATTAATGTGAAAATTGAATAGAGATAGAGTAGGTGAAATCAATTACGTTGACAATATGTTTAATGGCCACAAAATGGTGCAAGTAACTTCACTTATTCCACATCGAGTAAATAATACCCTCCAAAAAGGTCCAAGTTAGTCTAGTCAACGTCTGCTACAGGTATAATAGGGACTTTCCCCCTGCCAACACCTTGGGTAAAATCCCTAAGATAATGGTCTATAAGGTTACCACTTATAACAATTTAACCAGGGGAAATAATCGCAGATCAGACATACACACAAGGGTAAATTAACAAAGCTCAATCCCCTTAAAGGTTCCTCAACATGGTCAATCTGAGGTTTATCCTTCAAGTGACTCCCAAACACCTTTCGACACTATTTGTAATGCATGCAAATAGTGCTACCATAAACGTTGAAGTGGGGTAGATCACTTCGCTTGGTATGATATGGTCTCATGCTTAACTCCCTTGTAAGAGGAGCTTCCCATAGTCAAAATATAATAGATGGATTTACTCCCTACCGCAAGATTCTATTATTTGTTTGCAACTCTGGAAAGTTAACTCACGTTCCTATTCCAAATCCTACAATGTGATCTAATGTAGGTGTAATGAGCCCTAGAAATATAAAAAGTCTAATTTATTTTATTAGCGTTTTTTTTAAAGTTGTTGTTTACTTAGTAGGTTGGTGGATATGAAACGAGTGGTGTTATAACCTTACTCAAAACTAAATTCAATCGAATATGATAATATAATATTTTCACTTTGATGGATCCTAACTAAAGTAAGGAGAGAGGTTCCATTCACTTCCAACAATGTAAGAATTGATAAACAAGAGAAAAAATAAAAAATTCTCTAATGCACTAATTTTCAGTATGAAAATACTAATGCAAATCAATTCCAAGAAAATTTTCCATTTTTGTGTTAAAAACAATCATAAAAACATGCAAATTCAAATAAGGACTATATTTTAATGAGAGACATTGATTTTTCAAGAAATGATATAACTCTTTACAATAGGAATAAATGAATATATGATGAGATTCACTGAAAGAAAAGAGACTAACACAACCAATTCAAGAAGTGAAAGGCCCTTTTTTGATAGATCAACAAACCAACAAAAACTCAAAATCATAAACTGTAAAGATAAGTTATTTTTCTCAAAAAGAGTATCAAAGACACTGATCTAAATCTACGATTGATTTTTCCATAATGTAAACTATGAAACAGAACACTAAAAAAAAACACAAGATGATTCCAGATCAACGAAAGAACAATACAACAAGACTATTTATGCATAATAGTACCTTCTTTCACTAATACTATGAAAGAACCAATCAAGTGTAAGTAAATGAAATTTCACAAAAATTATAAAACCCAAATGAAATAAAATGTAATATGAGATTTCATTAACAAAGAACTCAATTGAAATTTCGTGAAAAATTCAAAATATCAAAAGATATGACACTCAAAGGCGATTATCACTCATACACAATTTAGCTCCCCCCCTGATGGTTTGGGGGGATTTGTTTTCAAAAATTCAAGCAAAAAACACCTAAAAATTGTTAAGAAATTGGATAGACCTCTGAGTAATGACGAAAACAAAGAAGACCTAAAAAATCCCTAAATTTTCAAAATTTCAGAAATTTGCATAGGTGACCAATTAGGTTCAATGTGCAGAGACATTGCTTCTAAAGGAGGAGTGCACAAATTTTCACTTTGTTGCTAAATTAAAAGTGAGCAAACCAAGAAATCTTAAGAAAAATAAAAACAAATCCAAAAAAATCCAAAAACTTAAACTTTCAAGGTTCAGAACACAGTCAAACAAGGCTACATAAATCAATCAGAGGTCACAGGAGGACATTATGAAAAAGAATATGTTCCCAGTATGATCACAAAATTGTTATGGTAAATAAATCCCTCTTGTGTACAAGAGCGATCTCCCTATATTCCAAAGAGATCTAATAACAAACAAAACAAGTGACTGCTACCTTTCCTTAATTCATAGCTAAAATATGAAGTATGAGATATTAAAGAGTCTCTTACCTTTTCTACTAATGGTTGTGGAAGTAATTTTTATGCTTTCAAAAGCCTTTCCTCATTGATTCGAAGGAATATATGATTGAACATAAATAAACAAGGCATCAAAGCATAGCTTAGAAAAAGATGAAACACAAAGCAAATGAAAATTGCAACATAGCATATATCATAAGATTAAAATCATATTCAATTATAAATTATCCAAAAGATAAAGAACTTTGTAAATATCATTAAGAAAAGTGCAATTAGGAAAGAAACAATTTCTTGTACTAATCTTAGAATAAGAAGGAGAAATAAAACCTTGCCTTGATGATGTAATCCTCCTCCCAATAGTCTCTAATCCTCGCCTTAGGTGACAATATTTCTAGCCCCATTACAACAACATAAGTTTACCTTTAGAAGTCATTATTAGTCCTCTGGTCTATTGTGAATTTATAGGCCAAGAGGAGCAGGTTTTAGATCCTCTTCTCAAGGGATGAGATCCTCAAAAGGAGGGATTAGGGTTCCACAAAGGTAGGAAGTTTTTTCCATGAATAGAGGGATGAGGCCCAAGTATGTAGAGGCTCAATGCATTTTGGTTGAGAAATATTCCTCCAACAAGGATTCTAGAAATAACTTTTTATTTTTACTTACGTTAAGTCATTTGAGTTGTTTTTAGTGGAAGATAGAGCACATATTTTTGTAGGCCTCAATGGTTAAAACTGAATTTTCACAGATACTGGTTAGGAAGCCACACAAGTGCGTAAAAGTAGGTTTATTGAGCAATGTAATCCATGATTATTATTTTCTTTGGGATTTTTTTCCTTCCAAAATTGCAGAGGAATGCTTGGAACACTTCATCAGATAGCAAGATATCGAGAACAACAATCATTTTCCTAATGGTCACAAAATGACGTGTAACAAAAGCTAGTGAAGATATTGTGAGAGAAGAGATTCCTCTTAGCACTATAGAGAGAAGGGAATATAGCCCTGATCATTCATCAAGGGATGCAATTAAAATACATTATTGACAAAGAAAGATTGGGAAAGGTCTAATGTTGGAGGACTTTAAGAAAGAAAAACACCCCACCTTTGACTGAGAAAATAAGAATTTTTGAAGAGGCGGAAGCCTGGTTGCTGGGAATGAAGAAATAATTCAGAGTACATGAATGCTTTGATAACATGAAGGTTGCAGTAGAAATTATCTAATTTAAAAGGTAAATATAAGATATGTTGGGAGGACTTAAGAAATGTTAAATACATTATAGAAAAGAGGTTGTCATGGAATACGTTTGAAAATTATCTGTGAGAGAAGTACATGTCAGAAAGGTACTATGACAACAATATCAAGGAATTCCACAAGCTTAAGTTAGGGCAGCTTACTACTAATGTATACAAATAAATTTTTAAAAACACTTAGGTATGTACCATACATTAAGGATGAAAATGTAAAGATTCAAAGATACCTCAGTGGGCTTGTGCAAGAATTCAGAGACAGGATCGAGTTTGATGAGCCTATAATATTAGAGGACATTATTTAGAAATCCAATTACTTTTATGAGTATTCTAAACATAAGTCTGAGAAGTGAACTAATTGAAATAAGAGGGATCAAAGAAATTTTAAATTAAAAGGATAAAAACCCTACATGCATAGGTAGGTGGTGAAAGGTTGTAAGTTTACCAATCCTGCCAAAGATGATTTCCAATGGACATTTCCTACTAACAAATATTAGTCCTCTAAACCAGTAAGGGAAGAAGCTAAGAGGTACAAGAAAGCACCACTTCAACATTGGATATGTGGAGGAAGTCACATGCAAAGGGATTGTCTTCAACCATGGATGCAGAATGATAAAATATTGTACAACGTAGAAGAGCAAACGCCAGTGAAAAATATGGCTCAGAGTATGCCTCAAATTTATGCAGATTTAGATAACCGGCAAGTGGATCATTATGAATCTATCATCAAGATGGAAGGTGCGACCATTAACCAATCAGTTTCAATTTTTAAATATGCATGATATAATCTTTGTTATGTTCACCCTAAAATTGTGAAATATTATACATTCAAAAGAAAGAGCATACCAATTCGAGGTTGTTCTAGCTAGCCATAAGAACCAAGAAAGTAACAAAGCTAGAAGAATCATGCCACCTAAAACTCGATGGAATTCTTGCTACAATGAATCTCAACATCCTTTCGTTGGGTTCATATGATGTGTTAATTGGCATGACTAGTTGGAAACCCACATAAGCAAAATGGACTATTGCAAAAAATCATTAGAGTGCCTTGATGGTGAAGGTGAAGGAAGGACATTGTAAGGGAAGAAAAGCCCTATTTAAATCAAGTATATTTCAGCATTACAAGGGAATACATGTAGTTTGAAGGGATGTACCATGCTTATGATCTAGGTAAATAATGTGGCAAAAGGAAAATAATTCGAACTTTAGGATCACCCCATTTTGAAGCAGTATAACGATGTATTTCCAAATGAAATAGCAGGATTACCACCCTAGAGAGACATTTATTTCTCTATTGAAATAATCCCTAGGTCATTGCCAATTTCTAGGACACCATATCACATGAGCACTCCTGAACTAGTGGAATTAAAGATGCAACTAAAGGAGATGTTTTACAAAGGATATATCAGACCCAACGTATCACCTTAAGGAGCACCATCCCTACTTGTGAAAAAGAAGGATGGTAAATTACAGGTATGCATCAATTACTGGAAACTGAATAAATAATTAATAAATAATGAATAACCACTTCCAAGAATAAATTATTTATTTGATCCATTGAGAGCAGCCACTATGTTTTCTAAAATTTATTTAATATTTGGATGCCACTAAGTCAGGAATAAGGATGAAGACATCCATAAGATTAAATTTAGGACAAGATACATGCACTAAAATTTCGTGGTGGTTCCATTTTCACTTAAAAATTCGTTAGCTATATTTATGTGCTTAATGAACAATATTCTTAGCCAATACCCTAATAAATTTGTGTTAGTATTTGTAGATGATATTTTGGTTTACTCAATAAATAGAGAGGAACATGAGGAGCACTTGAAGTTGGTATTACACGATTTGAGGGAACACAAGTTGTATTCTAAACTCAGTAACTATGAATTCTTTAAGGCAAAGGTTCAATATTTGTGGCATGTGATCTGAAAAGAAGGTGTGGTTGTGAAACCCGAGAAGATCAAGGCCATCATGGAATGACCCACTGTGATAGAAGTAAGATATTTTATGGGGCTTGTTATGCAGATTAATCCCTCTTGCAGACAAGATTGATCTCCCTAGTATTCTACGAATAGCTAGAAACAAACATCCATTTGCAAATATTTTTCTCTAGATTATTTGCAATTCAGAATTATTATAAACAAAGAAAGAGGACATTCCCCTACCTTGAAATCCAATGTTCGATGTAGTATTTTATCCAGTCGCTCCAAAGAGGCTTCTCAAGTAAGTATAAACTGCAATCAAAGACATAAAAAAGAATCAAAGCACCTGAAACATATAATAATTAAGAAAAGCTAATCCAACTTAGTGATCAAGGAGTCTAAGTATTGATCTTATTCAACAAGCACAAGAACAAATCAATGAGAAAAAGAGATCCATTTGTATTATCTTAATTGAAAAGAATACCTTTACAACCTGATGCCTTGATGTCAAACAAGTTTCTCTCTGGGTCTTGAACAATCGTTCCTCCTTCAGTTTGATAAGCCTTCCTCTTTGAATACCAGCATAGAGTTATGGACATACTGGTGTGATCATTCTCATGCCAACAACAAATAGTGTAGAGATTATGCACTATTGGGAATTTCTTCAACAATTACCATATACAAGGTACCTCTACAGTCTACATACATTCTCTAGTCTCTCAGTCTACCCTTGAGACTGAAACTTGAGCTTAATCTATAGGCAAATGGAAGTAGTTTCTGTTCCATGAAGAGGGGAATGGATTCCTCTCATGAAGGGATTTGAGCTCCATAGACCAAGGGATAAGCTCCATGAGTGGAGGGATAAAGCTAGAACTGATCGTGCCTCTAGAAGCTTCTAGTTGGGAGAATATTCAACCAGCTAGGCTTCTAGAATTTACCTTTTCTTTTATTTGACTTTTTCTAGGGGTCCACAGGTTTTAGTAGCAGAACATGCGAAAGATACAGCAGTTTATAGACCAAGTATCTGTGAACCCGTAGGAAAAGGCTAGAAAAAGTGCGGAGGTGGACTTTTAAGGGTTTTAATGAACTTTTCTCCAATTCCAAGACTTGGTTTAGGAACATTATGGTTTTTGACTTCTAAGGGAGCACAATATAGGTAGTGATTGACCTATATGGATAGTCAAATGTCATGGTGACAAAATAATGTGTAATAGATTGCCCCCTATAGTGAGAAGTCTGAGGTTATGCTGAAGAGTGAAGTGCTTTATCATTCCGAGGATTGGATTGGAGACATTGGTCGAAAACCTGTAAAATCATTCAATGCAAACATATATAGATATATATCATCACTGAGGTGGGAATTCCCATACTCAGATCAAAAATAACTAAATTTTTTGGTACAGATATGATTTTAATATTACATCAAAAGTAGACACAGTATGGGCACATCCATCTATCATGAGTATTCCACTGTATCATGAATATTAAAAATCCTCATAGCCTGGATGGTGGAAACTAGATCTAGGGTCTTGATTTCCTGTTAGGTCCTGTTGTCCTCTACAACAACCCCCCATTTCATATAATTTTTATTCATAATACCATAATATGAAATGGGACCCTTTCACTTTTTAATTGGTATCAATTTTGTATTATTTTGAAAAGGTCCGAACATGAAATAAAGAACATTACAAGAAACCTTTTCCATATACAAACCAATAATGACCTTGGGATATAAACAATTAAATCTTTTATCATTGCGATAAAGCGATCGCAAGATCGCATATCGCAATGACAGAGGAGATAGAACTTATGGAAACATTGGTTGGCACCGATGCGATAACACGCAATCGGCGATCGGCAATACATGCATACTTTAACATAGAGCCCCGGTCAATGCTCCCGATGCGATGCGATATCGCTATCGGCGATCATAGATTCTAAGAGATGCTAACCTAAGAAAAGCGCCATTTCTTCCCGATGCGATGCGATAAAGCCAAAGCACAAACCTCGAAAAAGCTGTTAAAACGGGGATATTACGATTAATTCGTATTAAAAGCCTTATCTTTATAATGAAGATTCACCTGCGCTCAACCGCCAAAACGGCCAAGGCACGCTTAAACAAATCATTTCAACAATAAACGACGTGATGGATATTTAAATGATTGACGGGTTTTTGCGGCCATTTAATGAAATATTAAGTTTAAAATCTTTTTCAGATTGAATCCATGGCATCATTAAGTTAATTCTTCATCATGCAATATATTTCCCCCGTGTTTGTTTTTTACTATCAATTCTCTGCGTTACGCTCATTTTTCTCCTGTGCAGAATTCTAAGCTGATAGATACAAGCAAAATGGGGAAGAAGTCCAAGAAAACTGCAAACGCTTCCGCCTCGCCAGTTATAGAGCAAGCCATCACTGATCAGGGAAACAAAAAGAAAGGATTGATATCCGATACTACATGTTCTGGTCTTGGCAAAACTTCTTGGCAAAGTACCTATAATTTGATAGAAGCTGAAGAACCCGAAGCAACAACAGTAGAAGCCACAGTCGATACCACTCAGAAATATGAAGGTACTTTAAAGGACTTAGCTGACTCTTTCCTTCATCGGATAGCAGCTCGGGAACAAATTCTCCCATACACGGATGTAGTAAGGTGGGCAATTGAGGAACTCCCAATCACAGACAGAACATTCTGCACCAGAGATGGGAGAGTCTTCGGTTCATTCCAAGCTAATGATTTGAGGCAGATGTATCATTTGCCTGAGCCTGAGAAGAAGTACAACAAAGCATTTCTGGAGAAATTCCGAAGTGAGAACGAAACTGAATCCGAACCCATTCGAAATTGGAGGCAGAATCCGGAAAAACACAAGCATAAGTCTTCCGGTATGTATTCTGTTGATTCCCTATGTTCTCCTTACTGCTATGCTGGAATAATGATGTGTAGATTATGGGGTTTACATGACTCCTCTAATTTCACTATAGAAATGGTTCCTTTAATGGAGGCAGCGTGCAATAGTGAAATTATGGATTGGGGAACTATACTGTCTGACAAATTAGCCACCGCAGTTCTCGATTTCAGAGGCAAGACTCGCATTTCTGAAAGGTTTATTTCCCCATTTTACTACAGTGCTTATATCCTGGACACCCTGTGTTTTAATTCTGAATTTCCCGTGCTCGGCTGGAGGTGGACTCCAAAAGAGCCCATGCCCATTCACATATACTATCGGAAATTGTGGAAAACCTCCCATAGGCATCATTTATACCAAATCTGCAATGGCTTCATGTTACCCATTCATTACTCTATTTTTGATAAACCTGCTCCCAAGATTTCCTACCAAGCAGGGATTGATTTAACTGGTTTAGGGAGATGGTTTGCTGAGGAAAAATTTACTTATATAAGAATTTTTGGTAGCGAAGCCAAGCCTCATGTTCTTCCTCTGTACATACCTGATAAACTGCTGGCAAGGGAGATAGCCTATCAGATTATTTCCGAGGGTGTTACACAAACTTTAAAGAGAAATAAAAAGCAGGTTTGGCCCTCTTTTCCTCTAAGATGTGGTGTCTACACTTTGAATGATCTCAAACATGCAGAGAAAGAAGCTCTAAAGATGAAATCCTTAACTCTGGCAACTCTCCCTAATAGGCATTTTGATCCCGACAAAGTTGCCTATAATGCCCTTGAACAGGCCAAATTGGCTAAGTTTGATCATAAAGAGGATATCTTTGATGACCTATTCTCCACAGCCGAGTCAATGTCCCAAGTTAGATCGCTGGCCAGAATGAAATATCAAGATGAAGGGTTAGTTGAATTCGACAGACTTAGAGCACAGAGGTTGCAAACTCTGCCCCTAGATCTGTTAGCAACAAGCCCAGCAGCAGAATCAAACGAGCCAGAACAACGACATACTAAGGAACCTCTGGTTGTGACAAATGGACAGGAGAAAATGCAAGAGAAAACCCAAAAAAAAGAACAGGAACAGAGCATCATAAAAATAAATCAAGATACTCAAATTGATCCCGAATTGCTCTAGGAATGGCAGCAATTCGATTCAATTATCAATAATCCCGAAGGTTCAAAGGAAGCTCAAACATCAAAAGTAGCAGACACACAGGAGAACGTTTCAAAACAGATTTCAGATGAAACCAGCGGCCTACCCAGTTCTAAAGGAAAAGAGATAATTCCAAAAGACCCCTCTGACCAAGTTATTTTGCAAATAGAAGAAATTCCCCCCTTGGATGTCTTCTATAGCCCGAAACATAAAGTTGTGGTAAAACGACAAAGGAAGAGGAAAAGGACTGATCAGCCTTCCCTGTTTCCAGAATTAACAGTGACGGGCAATGTAGTTTGGAAGGAGGAATTTGATCCCTCTGAGGACTTAACAAAATTATCACAATTTGCTGGAGCCTATTCAGCAGCAACAATAGATAAGGCATCGGAGGTAAGTCTTTTATTAAAAACAAGAGACCAGGATATTCTCTTGTTACAAACGCAATTATCAGAAGCACGGCAAAAGGCAGAGCAGGCAGAACTGCAATTGTTAACACAACAGCAAACCAATAATCAATTAACTCAACAATTGCAGGAGGAAAGGCAGAGGATTGATCAGAGTGCAGTTCAAAAGCAAAAAGAGTTATCAGAGGCATTGTCACAACTCAAGACGGCAAATGAACAAATGCTGAAAATGAAAGATGAGCAGATTTCTCAAATATCAGCCCAGCTTGAGAAAACAAAGAATCTTCCACAGGTAGCTGAATTCAGGGCAGAGGCAGTACAAATAAACAAAGCATTATTAACACAGATAAAGTTGTTATGTCAACAAATCGCCCAGGCAGAACCTTTATGTGACTTAACAACATCTCTAAGTAATAAATCAGCTGATGCTATAGCAGACTTCGAGCAGGCCGATGAAACAGTGACCAATTATCTTGAGTGGCAAAGTACTGAGGAAGGACAGTCAACTAAATTGCCAAAGATCCTAGAATCACATAAAGAGATATTATTTATAGAATGGCAATCTCAGTTAAACAAAGCAGAGAGAGCAGTTTCCAGATGCAAATTAACCACAAGTAATTTGGTTGAATTGATTAATGACACTCTCTACTTATCTAACATGATTTCCCAATGTACTCCAGAAAAATTGACATCAGCGAAAACATTGGAGCAGTCATGTTACTCAGAGCTGGAGAAAACTGGCAGATTAATTGCAGGAATTAACAGTTTGACATGGGACACCTATTGGATGTTCTTAGTCAAACCTTACAGCCAGAGAGCCGCCCTCAAATGCCTCTGAGATGCAATCGGATGCATCATTCCTGAAATGCAGGACGCCACCTATGATGCCCAACTCAATTCGCGCCTTAACCGACCACCAGAAGCGGAGCCGATGCTTGCAATTTGCCAGCTCAGAATTAGAAATGAACAGCCTAAGTGATGATTCATGCCGCCGACTGCCAGATTGCCATGATGGAGATATTCAAGATCGTATGATACCAATTAAGTAGGATTTTTCAGTTTCATAGATATTTAGATAGAATTAGTATTTATAGACCCTTTCATGCATTTAGAAAGTGTCGTAAAGTTTTGTATATGACTTAAAATCTGAAGTTACACTACTGTACTTCAGGTGTATTCTTTTATAAAACTCGACCAATTATTCTAATTTTGATAAGAAAGCTTTTATGCAAATGTGCACTATTGTCTTTGTGTGAAAGTATTTTTTGCGTTGAAAGAAGAATCTCAAATAGCGATTGATATTGGGGAATGACTTGCAGCTCATATGGTACTATTATCTATGTCTGAATCCATTTCTTTTATATAAATTGTTGTTTGATTACTTTTGCTATCATTGGATATATGTATGTGTTTTAACAGTATTTCTGTATTCCTTCCACTATTGGATGTTTATGGTATGCTTTTCTTTCAATCATATATATATCAATGATATAAATTGAGATAAGTGTAATAATATTTTATCAATTACTTCATTCAACTAATTGAATGAAGTAATTATTATTTAAATGAATATCTTTGTTTATTGAATAGTGTCATCTATATGCCTATTGACAAACATTGATCATCAAACGTTGCACTTAAGAATAGAAACTTCTCGGGATATAATAGTCATTTATATTTGCTGTTTATAGATTAAATACTCCATCCAATACCACTTATTATCACTCATTCACCCATTTCTATTCTTTATCGGGAAACTGGTCCCATCATATCCAGTCGGAGCCACTATTCCAAATGGAAAAGGAGCTGTCTTAAGGTCCGGACCGGGTGGTTATCCCCCAATGTTGTTGCAGCGATTTTCGAGGCATCAACACTATATTGCTATTTTAGTCCGTTATTTTTATTAGTGTAGCCCCCTTATTGTTATTATTGTACCCCTGTAACCCCAATATTGTTATTATTGTGCCTTTACATTGTTATTGTTAGGTCGGCTAGGATTATATTGTGGGCCCATGGACTCCTATATATAGAAGGAGGTTTTGGTCATTTGTATCATCCAAGAATTGTTCATTCATGTAATTTATTAGAGGTTTCCCCCTCAAACTGGTTTATTTCTAAGGCGTTGATATCTCTTTTCTTCTATTTTTGGAGTTGGTTTCACAACATTTGGTATCATAGCTGGTTTGGATTCTAAGGTTTCGCTGCTCCAAACTGGTCATCGTGGAATTTTCGCTATAAATTTTTTTCTACAAAGGTTCAGAAGATGAAATTTTTAGAGTGCGAAGTCGAAATCTTGAGGAAAATCGTCGCAAAATTTCAGATCTTGGTTCACAACATTTTCAAAGTTATGGTCTGTGGAAGTTGGGGCTTTTTCCAAGCTCCTGAATTTAACCTAAACAGGTCATCGCAGAATTTTAGCTATAAATTTGTTTCTACAAGGGTTTAGAAGCTGTAATTTTCACAGAGAAAAGAAGAAATCCTGAGGAACCTCCTGTAGAAATTTCATATCTTCGTTTACAATATTTTGTGATATATGATCTATGAAAGATTGGATTGTTTCAGGCTCCTAAATTTCATCTCAAAGAGGTGACCATGGGAAAAACGACATAACTCTCTCTCTGAGCATCGGATTTGGATTCTGTAAAAAGTGGCCGCAAGTACACGGACTGTAGTTTTCGGTTTATCAGTTTTAGAGCCAAAGGAGGAAACGATGACACGTGGGAAGTGGTACAAATTTTCTCCACTGAACCAATCCATAATTAGGTCATCGTGGGAGATTGGGCATAACTTTTCCTTGAAGAATCCAAATTAGGTCAAACCTGTGGCATTTAAACAAAGATTCAGAGGGATAATTTAGGGCCAAATTTCAGATATTGAAGATCTGAAATCACAGAGAGAATTCAGTTTCAATATATAGATACTCAAAAGCAAGAAAAAGGTGTGTACTTGTTTTTAAAAATTGCATAGTGTTTGTCTGAAAAATATGTTTGAAATGATTCCAAGGGCATATTGAAGAATTTTTATAAGTAATGGGTTCTATAATGCCTCCAAAATATATTTCCATATCCATTAAGCCCTCAGAAATCTATACTATAACGCATGAAGAGGAATAATTGCAGTATGAGATATCAAAATTTTGGTACCAATTGCAACAAATTTCGATCTTACGAAGAGCAATCGAAGAATGGTTCATTCATGTAATGTATTGGAGGTTGCCCCCTCGAAGTGGCTTATTTCCAAGGCGTTGATATCTCTTTTCTTCTTTTTTTGGAGCTGGTTTCACAATATTTGGTTTCAAAGCTACAACCATACAAACAAATGTCCCTCAAGCAAGCTAAGAAGGATAATAAATTATCACCAAAGTAATATGGTCCTTACAAGGTGTTGCAAAATATTGGTACTATGGCATACAAATTGGAGCTTCCTGCTTCTTCGCGAGTGCATCCAGTTTTCCATGTTTCATGCTTAAAGAAGGTTATAGGTGAAAATATTCCAGTTCAAACAATATTTCCAAAACTTGATGAGGAAGGAAAAATCATATTGGAACCTAAAGTGGTCATGGAAACAAGAAGTCGACAGCAACGAAATCGATCAATTTCAGAGTATCTCATAAAGTGGAAGAACTTACCCACTAAAGATTCTACATGGGAGGATGAGAATTTTATATAGATGCACCCAGATCTACTCAAGCATTGAGGACATCACTTTTTTGAAGGATAGGGGCATGTTAGGTCCCTATATTACTAGTTTAGTCCCTTATTGTTATTAGTGTAGCCCCCTTATTGTTATTATTGTACGTCTGTAACCCCAATATTGTTATTATTGTGCCCTTACATTGTTATTGTTAGGTCGGCTAGGATTATATTGTGGGCCCATGGACTCCTATATATAGAAGGAGGTTTTGGTCATTTGTATCATCCAAGAATTGTTCATTCATGTATTGTATTGGAGGTTTGCCCCTCAAAGTGGCTTATTTCTAAGGCGTTGATATCTCTTTTCTTCTATTTTTGTAGCTGGTTTCACAACATTTCCGCTTCTCAAATTAGTACAATTCCATCCATGCAGTTGATTGTGTTGAAGTTGAACATGGTAGAAACCACTTGATTACCAGTCAATGATTAACAAGTGTGAGAGAAACCACCAATAATGACAATGGCTCTCAAAGTACTCAGTACAATCCATGAAGTGTGAATGAATTATTTGCAGTCAAACATTCATAGAATCTTTCGATCGAAGGTTAATGATGAAACCTGTCATCAAAGGCAAGAAATTTTCCATTAGGGCATGCAGATCCCAAGGTACTGATAGGATTCTAGATAAACTTTCTAGATGATGAGTTGTCATTGATAGAAAGTAACCCGTTGTAGGAAATCCCATGACACGAAACCATTAGATAAAGTTTTGAAGAAAATTTTGCAAGGACCGACTCAGGGATGGTAAACGTGAATGGAGACAAAGGTTTGCAATGAATGGTTTCATTGAACTATCTCTTGAACACATAACGACACTGCACATGGTTTGGCAGAAATTGACCTAAATCTAATACCCAGAAACTGGCTGAAGACTTTTAATGTGGTTTGATTAACTGTTAGACAAATTATTTCCTAACATAGGTACAAAGTGTCGTGTTCAAGAATGGCATGCTACTTTTTAAACAAGGGTGACAACTGGATTCTTTTTCTCTCTTTTTTCCCCCACCATTACTGGCAAGTACCTCTTTATTTTTGACAAGCTTGAGGAGGATAACATTTTCTTCTTTGTGTAAGCTCATCCTTCATATGAGTCCATATTAGTATTAAAATCGAACCCTAAGAAGGAGTGGTCTGGTCCTGTTTGTAATCGATAGGTCCTTTACTGTTAAATTTTAATGAGTCTAGTATAGGAGAAACTCGGTGTTTTTTAGTTTTAGGGAGTCAGAATAAAAACATAAGTAAACTCTTTGGTTGTTATTTTTCATAAATTTAGTCTCTCACGCCCGAAAAGGAAGACAATAATGCAGGAGAGAACTCTATTTACCATGATTAGTCAACGTATACCTTTTTCGTAATTAGTCCATTTCAGGTCGTAAAAGGGGTAAACTTATACTGAATGGACGACTGTTCATTTACTTTAACAAGTTTGAATAGTCAAGTACTTGGCGATATTTTCATATTTAGAGATTTTGAAAAGGGCTTAAAAGAGAACTCCAGGTTTTCTCTTTTTTCTTAATTTTAAAATGCCTGAAAAAGTGATAAAAGTATACTCAGTCGGCCAACTTTCAATTTAATTTACGAGCAGGAAAAGACGGAAATAATTCGGAATTTTCATGTGTTTTAGGAGAATTAAAGATAGCAAAATAATATTGGGATTTTCATGAGTTTAATGAGTCTTGAAAATAATAACCGAAATGGACTCAAGATAGGTTTCATTTTTATACAAGCTTGAAACATAAGAAAAAATATGCTTGAGAGTGGTTTCATTTTTACACAAGCTTGAAACATAGGAAAATTTTTCTTGAGAGTGTTTTGTTTAATTTTTACACAAGCTTGAAACAAAGGAAGAAATCATGCTTGAAATATTTTTTAATGCCTCCCAAGCGTAACTTGCTAGAGCACATGCCCCCCAAGCTTCATTTCATTCAACTAAATAGACTACTGGTTATTAATAGCTAGATGGAATGAAGGTTAATTTACGAGATCAGATGAAAGACTCGACTTGATTAGGAGAGGATTTGTTTCATTTTTTAAGGAGCTTGACATAGGAAAAGAACTATGCTCATTGCCTGATTCATTTTTTAACGAGGTTGACACAGTAAAAGTAATTATCCTCAAGGTGACCTATTTCATTTTTAAACGAGGTTGGAATAAGAAAATAACTATCCTCATTGCCTGATTCATTTTCTAACGAGGTTGACACAGTAAAATAAATATCCTCATAGTAATCGTGATCATGGCTTCCAACTGGAAGAAACACATGTCAAGGGACACTCCTCGATCATGGCTTCCAAGAGGTCTTCATCAAATGGAAGAACAATTATTTGGAAGGAACACATCTCAAGGGACTCAATAGGGATAAGAACATCACGTTCAAATAATCCTATAGGGTTTTCCATGTCAAATACCAGATCTAAGTCAAAGGAAGTCGAGCAAACAGTGAGAGGCTCGCTTGCATCGGTAACTAAAAACATGGGACTGGTTGCCACATAATTAACCTGTGGCAGGGTAGATACCACTTCCATATAAGGAAAATTTAGGGTTGTTGGATGTTTGGTAGTCGAATCAAGACTAACAAATGAAATCTAGTCAATAGTCACAATGTTTCCATTGTGAGGGAAAGACATCACGCGAAAGAGAGTCGATACGATAGCTTTCATTGCATAGACATAGTCTCGCCCAAGGAGAAAATTGAAATTAGAGGGGCCTTATACTACCATAAGATCAATACAAACATTTTTTCCTTCCAATTTAATAGGAAACTTAGGAAGGATCCCTAAAGGTTCACTAATGGTTTTGTTAAAAGATGACAGATTCTGTGTAACAGGCACAAGCTGAGGGAACCCAAAGGTTGCCAAGTAGTTGAGGATAAAATACTAACAGATGCAACTTCATCTACATTTGTGCGACGCACATTCTTACCACAAGCCTTCACAATGATTTAGAAAGGTATGGAGAAAGGAAGAGGAGGTTCTGTCTGTATATTCAAATTAAAGGAAAAGACCTCAATACTTGGAGGGGGTTCTGTAGGAATAGGTGAAATGCCCCCATGCGTAGAAGAATCTGATGTAACAAGAAGAACCTGAGCAGTATGAATTTCACTCTCTACAGGGAGAGTGGGATTGACTGGATGTGAAATCAAGTCGACCACTTGATCAACTAATAGATCATCAGCCTGAGTGATATGAGTTTCACTCTCCAATGGAAGAGTGGGATTTCCTGTCCTTGGTATTAGATCAATCACTTCATCAAATGACGGTAGGTTGGAAGAAAGTTTACAGTAACTAGTTGGATGTTGTTGTTGTGGAAAAGTAAGGTTTTCCAACAATTTTGAGGCTTCATCCATGTGAGGGAAAATGTGATTTTGATGAATCCCTTTGCATAACCTACAAGGAAACCTAACTTTACCCTTTTTCCCAGGAACCTGACAATCACTGGTTGATGGATCAACAGTAAGTTGATGAGATTTTTCTGACCATACTTCCAAGACCTTATTAATACCAGGACAATTGATAAGGAAGTGGTCACCCTTACAAAGCTTGCAAGGGAATTTGGGTTTATGATGCATGGTGGAGGTTTCCTCAACACTACTAACACTTACAACCATGGTTGCTTGGTTGACTTATTTCTTATCTTGTTTCTTCTTCTTCTTCCCTTTCTTCTTCTTCTTAGCCACCTGGTTACTAGCATCAAGGTTTTTACCAAGAGAAGAAGAAAAAATGGAGGAAGACATGTTGGGCGAAGAAGGTAAAGGGTCAACATGAGGTTGGTGATGTTGAGATGGTGAACTCTGTTGAGGTGAAGCATCTGGTTGAGGTGGAACAATTTGATTATTCGGGGCCAATGAAGTTGAAATAACCATATCAGTAAACCTATTGTAAATCCAAGAAATGACAATGTAGCCATATAAGGAGGACCAACATTTCTAAAGCAAGGAAACGTACTAGGATTCTCATTAAGAGGGTTTCCTTGGTTGGTAAATTCTGGAAATGTTGCCATTAGATTCAACTTCAGTGAATTTAAAAATTTAAAAATATTAACAATTCAAATTCACAATCCACACCTAAGGTCTTTAAAAAGTAAAAAAAAAAAAATGAACATGCGTTATCAAATATAGGAGTCAAACCACACACAAACAGTTTGTTTTCACAACGAAATCACTAGTTGGTGATGAAATCCAACGTTGCAGAGATCAATGTGAAAAATTAGCGGTAGGAACAGTTACCTTAACAACCTGCTTAATGAAACAGTTCAGTGCAAGTAACTTCACTATGCCATCTCGAAGTGAAGAGTACCCTCCGGAAATTTCAAGTGAGTCTAGTCAACGTCTGCTCCAGGTATAGTGGGACCTTCCCTCCACCATCACCTTAGGTAAAATCCCAAATATTATGGCCACTAAGGTCATCAACTGAGACAATTGCACTTGAGGGGACAATCTACGATCTGATATACACGCAAGGGCAGAGAATCAAGCTCAATCCCCTTGAAAGCTCCTCGACATGGTAAATATGAGGTTTGCTAACAAGTGACCCCATGCTCCTCAACAATGGTTAATCCGAGGTTTACCATTTTTATTACGTTCACATCTTCTATATTTTCCAATGATATAGGTATGATTACCTCACTAGGTCGGACATGATCTCATGCTTGACTCTTTTAAGAAGAGCTTCCCAAAGCACAATTGCAACAATTGTAATTTTTCCTTACCGAAAGATACTATTGTTTGTTTTAATTGCTTTCGAACATTAACTAAAACCTATTCCAAAGCACTAGCCTAAGCTAGATTGGTGGAAAGAGCCCTAGAAAATGAAAAAATTACTAGATGAATTTTATTAAGCGTAGTGTTATTTGGGTTGTTATTACTCAAAGGATAAATGGATATGAAACCAATGGTGTTATGACCTGACCCAAAATTGAATGCAATTGAATATGATAATGTAATCTTTTCAATTCGATGAATCCTAAATAAAGTAGGGAGAGAGCTTCCATTCACTTCCAATAATGCAAAGATTGATAAATAAGATAAAATATAACAAATTCTCTAATGCACTAATTTTATCAAGAAAAACTAATGCTTTTTCTAGATTGTAAACTATGCACAATTTTCGTTCATATTCTGAAAATGTGAATTCTAACTATGCAAATGTAATCTATGCAAGAGAATTATTGAACACAAGACGATTCTAATGTAATCTAAAGAACCAATCAAGTGTAAGTAAAGAAAATTGGGTGAGAATTCCAAAGGTCAAAATTAAAAATACTCAAAGGCGATTTAACACTCAGAAACAAAAGCAAAAAGATGCAAAAATTGTTAAGAAACTGAGACAAACCTCCAAGTAATGACCAAAGGAAATCAAATTAAGAATTTCTCAAAAAAGAAACTCAAAAAACCTAATTAACTTAATAGAGATTGACAAGACTGTAAATGGATTAGGGCAAACTTGAAGAATCAAGTTATCTGGCTCTAAAAAAGAGAAATTTAAATTTTCAGAAATTTTCCAAGGGTCCATAGTTTCTAATGGAAAACAGAGCGGATCTGCATTATTTTGAACTAAAACCTGCAGAGGTTGTTGCACTGTTTTCTACTGAAAACCACAGAGGCAAGGAAAAAAAATGAAAAAATAAATAATCAATTTTATTTTTTAGGGATTCTTAAAATTTATCTACCCAACCCGACTGAAAGAATTCAAAATCTTAAAATTCAAACTGAAAATAAATAAGAAAACTAAGTTCTAGATCCCCAGTGGAGTCACCATTTGTTATGTGGATTAATCCCTCTTGCGGACAAGAGCGATCTCCCTAGTATTATACGAATAGCTAGAAACAAACATCCATTTGCAAATATTTTTCTCTAGATTATTTACAATTCATAATTATTATAAAAAAAGAAAGAGGACATGCCCCTACCTTGAAATCCAACGTTCGATGCAGTCTTTTATTCAGTCACTCCAAAGAGGCTTCTCCAGTAAGTAGAACCTGCAATCAAAGACAACCAAAAGAATCAAAGCACCTGCAACACATAATAATTAAGAAAAGCTAATCCAACTTAGTGATCAAGGAGTCTAAGTATTGATCTTATTCAACGTGCACAAGAAAAACTCAATGAGAAAAAGAGATCCATATGTATTATCTTGAATGAAAAGAGTAACTTTACAACCTGATGCCTTGATGTCATATAAGTTTCTCCCAGGGTCCTAAACAATCGTTACTCCTTCAGTTTGGCAAGCCTTCCTCTCTGAATACCAGCATATAGTTATGGAAATAAGGTGTGATCATTCTCATGCCAACAATAACTAGTGTAGAGATTATGCCCTATTGGGAATTTCTTCAGCAATTACCATACACAAGGTACCTATACAGTCTACATACATTCTCTAGTCTCTTAGTCTACCCTTGAGACTGAAAATTGAACTCAATTTATAGTGAAATGGAGGTAGTTTCAGTTCCATGAAGAGGGGGATGGATTCCTCTCATGAAGGGATTTGAGCTCCATAGACCAAGGGATAAGCTCCATGAGTGGAGGGATAAAGCTTGAACTGATCGTGCCTCTAGAATATTCTAGTTTGGAGAATATGCGATCAGCTAGGCTGCTTGAATTTACTTTTTCTTTTATTTTACTTTTTACAGGGGGTCCACAGGTTTTAGTAGTAGAACAAGCAGAAGCTGCCGTAGTTTATAGACCAAGTATTTGTGAACCCATAGGAAAAGGCTAGAAAAAGTGCGAAGGTAGACTTTTAAGGGTTTTAATGAGCTTTTCTCCAATTCCAAGACTTGTTTTAGGAACATTAGGGTTTTTGACTTCTAAGGGAGCACAATATAGGTAGTGATAGACCTATATGGATAGTCAAATGTCATGGTGACAAAATAACGTGTAACAGGGTTGGTTGGATACTACCGGTGATTTATCTAATTCTTTTCAAAGACTGGGAATCCAAACATATAAGCCCTATAGAGGAAATGGGTAAGTTTTCAATGGACATCAGAGTGTGAAAACAACTTTGAGCAACTCAAGCATTTTCTCATGCATGCACCTATCTTAAGGATATTTGCTTCGGAGAAAGACTTAATAGTTTGAAAGGATGCTTGTAAAGAAGGATTAGGATGAGTAATAGTGCAAGAAGGGCATGTAATATACTATGAATCAAGAAATTTAAATGAATGGGAAACTAGGTCACCCATTCCTTATAGCTCGCATCAATTGTTCATGCACTAAAACGTGGAGACGTTATTTGCTTGGAAATAATTTGTGTTGATGTCAAACCATGGAGGGCTGAAATATTTGTTTGAACAGGCTAAATTAAATTCAAGGCATGATATATGGTTAGCCCTCATTAGTGAATTTGAATTAAAAATCAAGCATATCAAAGGTAAAGAGAACCAGGTGGCAGGTGCACTAAGTAGAATTCTACAAGTGGCTCACTTGGCAGTCATAAGCTCTTGTGAATTCAAGTAACATCAAGGAAAATATAAAGGAAGCAATGGCACAAGATGAACACTTCTAGTATGTGAAGGATTTTATGAAAAAAGAACAAAAAGGACCATTTAGTAGGAACTACACATTCACAAATAATGGAATTCTAAAATTTAAACATATGTGGTATATAGCTTGCATGGGTTACTTGAAGAAGCTCATTTTAGAAGAGTTTCAAAAAACACCTTATTTAGGTCATCCAATCTATCAGAAAATGATAACAACCACCAAGAAGATGTATTATTGGTTGGGTATGAAAAAGGAAGTTTCAAAATACCGTTGAAAATTCAACAAGAAATGTGTGTCTAATTTAATTTTCCCTTATTTAAATTGGACAATAAAATCTAATCTTATCTCACAATCACTTGTAATAGTTAACTGAGTGTGATAAAATAAGTTAGCTCATGAATTTCGAGTTGAGGTGTTTGGTGAGGCATGCAGAGTTATTCTATTAGTTATTGAGTCCAAGTTTCAATTAGTGCATTAGTTTAATGCATGAGAAATCAATTAACTCAAATAATTGAGTTAAAATCAGTTTAACTAGTTGTAACTGTTTGTTGCACTAGTAAGAGGTAAAGTGAATTAAATCAGATTTAATTCACATTCAATGATCTGTCATGTAACTGATGATTTACTATTAATAGATGCATGCATGTCAGTTCTAGTGGAGACCCAGTTGAGACAAAGGTTAAAGGGATGTTAACTATCAGTTGTATGATTAGTAGGCTTCCCGAATGCAGTAAAACAACCATAGGATTTCCCATGATAATTGTGCAGTTTTGGAAGGATGAATTTCCTAAAGAATATGGATTGCATTCCACCTGAATTGCACAAGAAAGGAAGGTTGAGCGGAGGCTGAAAATTGGCTAAGTGGTGGTCGATTTTGTCTGGATTAGTGTGAGACAATTGTGAGAGTGCAGGAGACTCTTGTGAGGAGCGCATTGTAAAGTTTCATGATTCCTTGGTGAATATACAATAGAATATAGAGGGGTTTTGAGCAGTAAGCTTTCCCCGAGAAAACATTTGTGTTGTGGTTTGATTTTCTTCTTTCTTTACTTGTTGTGATTTGCAATCGTGTTTATTTCTTGCAATTGATTTGTAGAAGGATTATGTATCTTTCTTTAAAAAATTGCATGATCGGATTGAATCCATTGGTATACATATTGTTTGTATAATTTCTACATGGTATAAGAGCAGAGGAAATCAATATAGTGGAGAAGAAATTGAGTTTGTGTTGAATAGTATTCGAATTTGCAAAAATTTTCTTTGGTGCGATAGACAGATCAAGATCAAGATGGATTTAAATGGCTTGAGATTGAAGTATGCACTCCAGGGAGAATTTAAGGGGCTAATATTCATAGGTGGGCTAATTTTCCATGCTTTAAAAAAAAAATATTCGTCAATTTCCATTTTTTTTGAAAATTGATTCGCCCAAATTTTATAGTATAAATTTATTTTACCCTGAAAATCACCAAAATGTTATATATACTAATATAAAATAATTAGAAACCTAAATATTTTTACAAAAATATGATCAAAATTTTTACAATTTACATATTGGGGACTAGTAAGATTCACCAAGATTTCTAAACTTTAAGATAAAACTCCATCCTTAAAATTTTCCTTGATGCATTCAAGGGCAGTTCCAATTATATTGCATGGAAAGACAGGATGGAGGAAGTTGCAAAGTTGAAGGAATTCATTGATAATGAAATTCCCAAACCTGCATAAGCATATGCTGCTCTTCTTGATGCTTGGAAAAAGAAGGTTGCAAAGGCGAGGAGGAACTTATTGGAGGGAGTAAGATACCACATTGTCTCAAGTATCCATTGAAAATAAACTCCATATGCAATCTGGAAGGCTTTGACAGACCTATTTCAGAGTAGAAGTGACCACAGAAAATTGGCACTGAAAGATAAGCTCAGTAAAATCAAAATGGAGAAAGGTGACACTATTTCGAAATATTTAACCAAGTTTGTCCAATGCCGAGATGAGCTTGGAAGTGTCGGAATTGCTGTAGAGGATGATGACTTGGTGAGCCTAGATCTTCTAGGCCTTCCCAAGAGTTGGCATAATTATCAGGACTCTATCAATGGGAGGGAGAAGTTGCCATATTGGGAGTGAATTTGGTTGGATTTGGTGCAAGAAGAATCCAGGCGGAATACCAGGGATGGATCCTCATCTAAGATAGATGCTAAGGAAAATTGCGCCTTGGATGGTAAGGCAAATAAGGGGAAGGGAAAGATATCATATTCCAAATCTGAGATCGATAAAGAAGGCAAGAAGCGTGACATGTCCAGAGTGAAGTGTTTTCACTGTCACGAGCATGGAAATTATGCCACTAATTGTCCATAGAAGAAGAAGAACAAGAAGGCTTAAGGATCTACATATGGTGACGCTTTGGCCTCGCAATTTGAGTTGGACTTCTTGCTCATCGCATGCATGGTGTCCAGTGCGATGGGATCAATGTGGTACTTGGATAGTGGTGCATATTTCCACATGATGGGAGACAAAGAAATTTTCAGTAGCTTGGAGGAGAAGGATCTCCAAATCCATATCGAAATGGGTGATGACATGAGGTACAATGCTACTGGGATTGGTACAGTTACCCTCTGGAGATAGTCAGGTAAACCCTTCTTATTAAAAGATGTTATGCATGTACTAGGCTTGAAAAATAATTTAGTTTCAGTTCCATTGTTGGAGGATAGAGGTTATGATGTGGTTTTTAGTGAAGGGAAAGCATTCCTTTGTCACAAGGCCACAGGATAATCCAAGAAGATTTGGATTCATGTGAAGAATCTCTACAAAATTGATGTAGATGGTTGCACAACATTTATGGTTAAAGCAGACAAAGTGGTGAGCCGAGATTAGGGTGAGTTATGGCACAAGAGATTGAGCCATCTACACCACAGAGCTTTGAAGGTCATGCAGCAGATTTCTATGGGGCTTCCAAAGGGTACTCTTGCGCAGATAGACACATGCAAGGGATGTACCATGGGGAAGTATGCAAAGGCCACTTTTCACGAGAAGAAGAATCGAGTAGCGGGAATCCTTGAGAGAGTTCACTTAGACATGTGTGGAACATTCTCTACAGCTTCAACAACAAAGCACAAGTATTTTGTGATATTTGTTGATGATTTTTCTAGAAAGTGTTGGATCTACTTCATGCAGAAGAAAGATCAAACATTCTCAAAAATTTGTAAGTTAAAAGCACTGGTGGAGAAACATACGGGGAATCATGTGAAGGCTTTGAGGAGTGACAATGGTGGTGAGTACATCTCCAATGAATTCAAGAAATTCTGTAGCAAAGAAGGAATTCAAAGAGAATTGATTGTGCCTCATAACCCACAATAGAATTGGGTCACAGAAAGAAATAATAGAACAATTGTGGGTGTAGCATGAGCGATGTTGCATGATTAGGGCCTATCGTTGCATCTCTGGGTGGATGCATGCAACACAATGGTATTTGTGAAAAACCATAATCCTCATCGGATATTGGCATGAGTACACCAGAGGAGGCTTTTTCTGGTAAGAAATCTAATGTTTCATATTTTAAAATTTTTGGCTCATCTGTTTATTTCCATGTGACCAAATATTCTAGGAAGAAGCTAGAACCAACAACTAAGTTTGGGATATTTGTGGGGTACATTGATACTCCCCACAACTATTGGGTGTATTTCTAAACAGAAGGAATTGTGAGATGAAATATAACATTTGATGAGGAGAAAGCCATGTGATTGTCCCTTGAGAGGGAGCTTGATTCGCATGCAGAGGAGGGACACTTGGTCCCAAAGAATGAAACTCAAGATGTGGAGCATCCACATATAGAGGATCATGGAGTGGCAGAAAACACTCATGCAGAGCCATCCACCAGACATGGTAGAAGGCCCACCATGGAAGTTGATAGATTGAGACTTGATGTGGCAGAACATGTAGGAGCACCTACTTCACTGCGTAGACAGAGATAGTCTCTAGACAGGTTTACTAGATACATGGATCTTACGAGGAAGTGTATTGTGACAAAACCATCCTCTTTTGAGGAAGAAGTGCAACAAAAAATTTGGGTTGACGCCATGGTTGAGGGGTATGACTCCATCATCAAGAACAATGCATGGGAAGTTGTCCCAAGACTAGTTGGAAAATCAGTGGTTGGATCTAGATGGATCTATAAGGTGAAGAAAGCAATGGATGGGAGTGTGGAGAATTACAAGGCTATATTTGTAGCCCAGGGATTCTCACAAGTTGAGGGGATTGACTATGTGGATACTTTCACACCGGTTGTGAGATAATCATCGATTAGATCTATCCTTGCACTCTCAGTGCAAATGGGGTGGCAGATACATTAGATGAATGCGAAAATTGCATTTCTCAATGCAGTTATTGAGGAATAAGTGTACATAGAGTAGCCAGAAGGTTTTGAGATCTTTGACAGTGAGTCGCATGTGTGCAGACTAAAGAGATCACTTTATGGGATGAAGCAATCACCTCGTGCTTGGTACACCAAAATTGGCAACTATTTCATAGGGTTGGGCTTCACAAAGAGTGAAGTGGATGCGAACTTGTAATAGATTGTGGTTGATGGTAAGCTCTTGATTATCGTACTTTATGTTGATGATATAATTTTTAAAGGTGATGAGAAACTCATAATTTCTTGCAAAGAGGATCTTGCAAGAGAGTTTGAGATGAATGACATGGGAATCCTTCACTATTTCCTTGGAGTGGAAATATGGCAGCAGGATGGTGAGCTATTTTTTTCTCAAGGCAAGTATGCCAAAGAGATTCTGAATAACTTTCACATGGAGATTTGTAAATCCATTGAGAATCCCCTTCCAGGAAACCAGAGAAAGGAGGATGCTACTTCAGGTGAGGTAATAGATGCTACTATTTATAGACAACTTGTGGGTTCACTGATGTATTTGGTGAACACTAGATCAGCCATTTGCTACGCAGTTAACCAACTGAGTCAAGCTATGGTTAATCTGACCAAGCTATTTTGGAAGATGGGGAAGCATGTCTTGAGATATCTCAGGGGTACTATAGAGTATGGATTATGGTACATACAGATAGAGGGAGTGAAGCTTCAAGGCTTCACTAATGCAGATTGGGCAGGCTATCCATCAGACAGAAAGAGAACATTAGGAGGGATCTTCCGCATAGGATCGACAATAGTTTCTTGGTACAACAAGAAGCATATATATGTGGAACTCAGTTCAGTCAAGGCGGAGTACATGGCAACCAGTCAGGCTGCATGTGAGGCCATCTAGATGAGGAAGATTCTGGGCTATTTGTTTGGTCATCAGATGGATCCAATGGTGATACATTATGATAACCATATTTGCATTAAAATCTCGGTTAATCTGGTATTCCATGATAGCTCCAAGACTATAGACATCCGATACCACCATCTCAGATATTGTGTTCAGAGGCGCATTATGTTACTTCAATACATTCCCACAGAAGATTAGGATGCAAATATTATAGCAAAGGTGATCTCCAAAAGAAAATTCGAATACCATAGAGGTAGGATCGGGGTAGCTGATAATCCCTTTCTTGTTGAGAGGGAGTGTTGAAAAGTCAACAAGAAATATGTGTCTAATTTAATTTTCCCTTAATTAAATTGGACAATAAAATGTAATCTTATCTCATAATCACTTGTAATAGTTAACTGAGTGTGATAAACTCATTTAGCTCATGAATTTTGAGATGAGGGTGGTTGGCGAGGCATGCAGAGTGATTATATTAGTTATTGAGTCCAACTTGCAGTTAGTGCATTAGTTTAATGCATGATGAATCAGTTAACTCAATTAATTAAGTTAAAATCAGTTTAACTAGTTGTAATTGTTTGTTGCACTAGTGAGAGGTCAAGTGAATTAAATCATATTTAATTCAAATGTAGTGATCTTTCATGTAACTGACGATTTACTATTAGTAGTTGCATGCATGTCAGTTCAAGTGGAGACCTAGTTGAGAAGAAGGTTAAAGGGATGTTAACTATTAGTTGTATTATTAGTAGGTTGCCCGCATGCAGTAAAACAACCATAAGATTTCCCACGAGCATTGTGCAGTTTTGGAAGGGTGAATTTCCTAAATAATAGGGATTGCATTCCACATGAATTGCACAAGAAAGGCATGCTGAGTAGAGGCTGAAAATTGCCTAAATGTTGGTCGATTTTGTCTGGATCAGTGTGAGACAATTGTGGGAGTGCAGAAGACTCTTATGAGAAGAGTGAATTGTAATTTTTTCATGATTCCTTGGTGAATATACAATAGAAGATAGAGGGGTTTTGAGAAGTAAGCTTTCCCCAGGAAAATATATGTGTTGTGGTTTGATTTGCTTCTTTCTTTACTTGTTGTGATTGGAAATCATGTTTGTTTTCTATAATTGATTTGTAGAAGGATTCAATATTTTTCTTTAGCATATCTCATGATCAGATTTAATCCATTGGTATACATATTGTTTGTATAATTTCTACAAATACATTGTGAAGTGTTTGAAATGTCAACAAGTTAAAGTGGAATGCAAACACTAAAATAGACTATTGCAACCAAATCCAATCCCTGATTGAAAGTGGGAAGCTTTATTCATGGAATTCATCATGGGATTTTTGAAGATGCTAAGGAAACATGATGCCATCATGGTGATAGTGGAAAAACTGAGTAAGGAAAGTCACTTCATACCTATCAATTCCACCCACAAGGCCATTAATATTGTGCAGATCTTCATGAAGTAGATATTCAGGCTACATGGCATACCCAAGAAGATAATATCATATTGGGATGTGAAATTCACATCAAACTTTTGGAAAGCATTATTTGCTAGGTTTGGAAATCAACTGGAATTCAACACAACATATATTCCTCAAACTAATGGAAAAACCGAGAGAGTGAACAAAGTGTTAGAAGACATGTTGAGGATGTATGTTATGCACCAACCAAAAGGGTGGGAAAATTTTCTTCCCTTAGTTGAATTTTCATATAAAAATGGTTAACAATAATCACAAAAGAGGAGCCCCTTAAATTTTTTTATGGAAGAAGTTGTAATACACCCATTAGCTGGGATTGGGCTAGTAAATAGGGTAACTCTCAGAGTTGATATTTCGAAGAAAATTGAATAAGAGGTTACTATTATCAGACATAAGTTGAAGGAAACTTAGGATAGACAAAAGAGATATGTGGACGTACATATAATGCATAGAGAATTTCAATTGGGAGATCATGTATATCTCCATATTAAACCAATAATGAGTTCACTGAAAATGGGATCTTATGCTAAGTTAACACCCAAGTTTTGAAAACCATTTCAGATTTTGGAGAGTGTAGATCCAATGGCTTATAGACTAGCCTTACCCCCCACCTTAAAGGAACATGATGTATTCCACTTATCCTTACTGAAAAATTATGTGTGCGACTTTAATCATGTAATCGATTGTTCTATGATATCGATGGAATCTAAGGGAGATTTCCAACTCGAACCTCTATGCATCCTAGACTGGAGGCACACCATGCTCTGTAATTGATCAATAGAGAAGATCAAGGTGCATTGGAAGCACTTTGGACCCGATGAAGCAACCTATGAGCATGCAAATTATATGAGGTTGTTGTACCCTTTTTTCTTCAATGTGTAATGAATGTAAAAAATTGTACCTATAAAGCTCATTTTTTTTAATCTTTTTCTATTTTGTAAAACACCGTAGATGGTGTTCCTTTAATGGTGTGGGGTTTGTAACATCCCTAGTCTTGATTGTTACATTTATAAAAATTTTATATAATTGTGCATTCCAACGTGGTAATTATTTCTTGGAGAAACTTTGTTTAAGCATGATGAAATTATTAATGTTGACATTCATTAATGCTTTGATTAAACCTATTGGGATGTATTAATGTTTTATTTTAATCTTAAAATTATTAATTTTAATTATAATATTTTTTATTAAACTTGTTAGAGAGAAGGGACAACGAGCCAGAGTCTGAGGAAGGAAATTATGGTTTCACCCGCTTAACGTGGACCCCCATACCCACACATGTTGAATTTAATGTCAAACGCTCTATGGATGGGAAAATCCATTCTCGAACCGAATTTATAATCAATGCAACTGGAAAATTTATTTTTTAGATTGGGCAGAGTTGCTGACTACAGGGAGTGTGAAGGGGAAATTCAAATGGGCAGTGTCGTCCCAACCTCCCCTTATCTCAGTCGCATCAGGGGATGTAGTCATGTTGCTATAAATATGATCACCCAATTCATACAGGAGGTTCAATCTTACTTTTAGAAAAACTTGTGCTAAAATTTGCAAGACCAATGTGGGTGTGAACTCATAGAGAACACTTTGACTTGCACTGTACCACTAATATATTCTCGGATTTTATCTGGTGTTACCAATTTTTGCACAAGGATTAAATTCAAATTGAGGGTGCTTGTTGAGGTTGTGAAACCATTGGTGCTTATTGTGGCTCTGCAACCACCAGTGCCTTCCTCTTGCTATGAAACAAAACCATAGAATGAACCATTGGGTGCTTGCAATTGGTTTTGAAACCACTAGTTCTTGTTACGCTTGTGAAACCACCAGTTATTGCTAATCTATTCTTACACCACCTACAAAGTGATATCAATCTTCCAATCCAATTGGTATGAGACCACTATGAAATTAGTTTCTTAGACTTTGGATTTGGCTCAAGGGCGGTTAGTTGTGTGACAGATCTTAGCATAACAGGCCTAAGGTTGGGATGAGAGTGAGAGTCTATTCTCGAGTTACCTGTAGGAACCAAAACAATGAGATAAGTATCATGGTCCATGCTCATTTTTTATAACATCAAGTTATGTTTAATTATGATGATAAACTCTTGTATATGTGCCTCTGTGTGAATTGTGCATGAATGCTTAATTTTCTATATCTTTGTGATGAATAATATAGCTAGGACGTTTATGTTCATTTGATTTTTTTAATTTTCCACTTACCTCACATGTTGGACAAATACCAGAATTTTGTCATACATGTTATGTGCCACGAATATAGAATTTGTATTGTAATCATGAAATTTCAGGACAAATTTTTATTGCCTTTATGTATTTTAGCATCTGGAAATGATAGGATATCGATCTATATCTTGTGGTTGTATGGAATACACGTATTATGAACAATTTCCACCATAGTTATGAATCTACAGTTTGATGCAAGTTTTATAGTTATTTGGCTATGTGTTTCTTGAAAGTCAAGCCAAAGCTTTCCCTTTTTGCAACATTGTTGTTTAATAGCATTTGTTAAGTAGCTTATTAGAACAATGGTAGGGTGTATTTTTAGCATGTTGTATTGCATCATTGCTTCTGGAATTTAAGCATCCTATACAAGTTCTCACTACGTTTGGAAAAATTTCTATTAGTGGTTTAAATATTAGATGTGTAAATTGGTTTGGATTCATGCCCTCTTTCGGCCTCGACAATGTCTTCATGATGATTATCATCACCCATGCATTCACGCACTACCGAATTTGGTCTTTCATGAACTGTTGATATATATAAACATCTTGTGGGAATTGGTTTGGGGCTAAACCCTCTTCTATCCCCCAAACTTCTACCCATCTATTTATGCACCATCGAATTATCAAACATAGAGAAGTTTTGAGCATGACTTACTAATTCTTTTGTATAATTGATTAAGGTTGTGTTGAAAACCTCTAATCATTTAAGCCACTTCTTGGGCCTTCAGGTTGCGAGGAAGTTTGGTATATGTGAATAGGTTTTGCTACTGAATAGTCTGAATTTGTGAAGATATTGGTTACTTTCAAGTGGAGACCGGTCCAGTATGATGTGGACCATGGGTTCCACCATACTCATGGTTATTGAACTTTAGTTGGGACATATACAAGTACAACATAATTGTGGATGAGTAGATCGTCCTTGTTCCAAATTTGAGGGCTCATAGTTCCATGTGGCATAGCCTTAATGGGCCAAAAACAAATTGTGCATAACTTTTGATTTGGGACTCAAGGAAAATTTTATATTGTTGGAAAGATCTCACCAAGTTGGACGTGATGGCAATGTTAGTTTTTAATTCGGCAAACTTTTAAAAATACCATTTTTTTTGTAACCCCGTTTTCATAATAGACGATGGAAGTTGGGTTAAGACATCAATAATTCCTTCCACAACCCAAGATAATACAAGGGGGTGGGAGTGAGTGTTACACTCTCCATCATCCATCCATGTTTCCACCCTTTTATATTTTATCTTTAGCTTCCTTTGTCTCCGATGACCTTTCCTCCCTAGGAGCTTGTCCCTCCTCGACCTAATTTGTTGAAATGGATATTTGTAGCTTCCCTCTTATTAAGCATGCTCTGTATTTTTGTGAAGGTGACATCATGGATTTCCACTCCTCCTCTAAGACCTTGTGCATTCGGTTTGCAATTTTAGAATCCAGACTAGAAACAATGATGGAGATTATGATCCAACACACAAATTTAATCCCCTAATTCCAAGATGAAATTGACATGTTATGAGGTCTATTGTTGGAACACATTGTGGGATGTCACCAACCTTTCCAGGGGCACTCTTCTCCAAGTATTTTGGGACAACTTCATCATCGAAGGTGAATTCTACTCTCATAGAACTCAATGAAGCAATTCCTAAAGACCCCTCAACAATATTTTTGTGTTAATGTCCTCAAATTTTTCCTTTAGATTTATATTATATTTTTTTTGAAATATTAAACCTTTATTACTCAAAACCAAATATAGAATTCATAAAGCCTATTGTTTGGGTATGACTATTTTCAAATGATGTCCCTAGTTATTGTACTTCTGTAACATCCAACTACATGCAAATTTTACTAATATAGTAAAAATATACCATATATATATATATATATATATAATCAAAGTTTTCATTTCTCCTATGGTAATTAAATATATGCTTTCAAATTATTTGACTTTTATTTTTAATTATCAATTAATATAATATTTTTTATAATATTAGTGAATTAAATAAACTTGAACATTATTCTTCATACATAATTATTAAATGAAAAATATTTAACTTAAAACAATAATGGCATGAGTTTCTTTTAAATATTATATTAGAGTTCAAATATTTAACCTTAAACAATAGTAAACTCAATATGATATAAGTTGTAGTTTTCTAATTTCTTAGAAAGTTGTTGAATATTATTTTAATTTTGTTTTTAAATTGTTAATTAAATTTATTTTCCATTATTATTTATGTTGATATTTTTCCCTAAATTTTCATTTTAGTAAGTTTATGAATCATTGTGATAGAATCTTTTCTTACTTTAATACTAACACACTACCAATTTTGTGAGTTATGGACTTTTTCCATTTGTATTTTTTATCTATATGATGTATAATAATCACAAATTTTACCTCTATAGTGACATATTTCATGATTGAGTTTCATTCCACATTAATTATCCCTTAATGCACTCATTGGTATCAAAATTATGACCTCAAATATAGTTTGACCATAGACCTCTATACATTTAAAAAACTTTTATACTTGTTACAAAACAATGATTATACAATGCCCATCAACTCCATCCCTAATACATTTATTGAACATATATTTAGTTGCAATTTAAATAATACAAATTTTAATGCCATGTCTTGCCTCACGACAACAAAACTACCCGAAACAATACTAGTGTTTTAACTACATAGCAATGGATCAATGTGAGTGGAAAAGCAAGCAAGTGCTTACTAAGGTTTGAGAGTGGATTTATTGATACATTTTTGTGTTTATTTCAAAAAAATAAAATAACTACTTAATTTTTTCCTTGATAATGCGAATGTGGGGAAAAAAAGTATTCTCCACTTAACTTTCCTCCTCATCCTCAGGTTCTGCATAAGTCTACTAACGTGGAAGCGGAGAAATGGGCCTCCTAGCCTTTCTCTTGTATTATCCCACACTCTGGATTCCGCATGAGTCTCCCCCTCCACATCATTCACTTATCAATAATATATCTAGCCAACTTCCCAAATCCCTTGCCGACCATGTAGAAAATCCCTTTTAAAAAAATTATTTTCATTTTTGAGATAATTTATGACACGTTTATTATGCACATTCCACAAAATGAGTACAATTGTTAATTAATTCTCACATTTTTCCATAAATATTTCACACACAGATAACAATTACTATCAATCAATTGCATGCATTGTGAGCCAAGTTGTACATAGAGGAGTGGTGGTTAATTAACAATTATTCATGATTTTTGGATGCTTAATAGATGGAAATCTTGATTTATATAGCTAAATATCACGTATACACAATAGAAAAAGTCTCCTGAGACGCACAATTTTATTGATGTAATGAAAATAAATTACATCAAATAAAATGTGAGAACTTAAAATACTCTAAATTTTCTCTCACATGAGAAGTGATGTGCTTTAATTAAGCTCATCATACTAAATTACAAATATAATTATGTGGTGTATAATTTATCACTTAAATATGTGAGTATGAAAAGTGTCCATTTACATTAAATGAGAACATTAACAATTTATAAATTTGATTTTAACGACATTTTTCTAGGTATATTATCTATATTAATAATATTCGATCTAGAAGTTCCTAGGTACAAAAATATAATATTAATATAAGTACTTTCGGAATCCTAATATCTATTATTCCCTTCTTTGATCCAAAATTACATAAAAACAAATACCAAACTCTTCTTTGAACTTGGTAAATTTGACCCTTCTAAGTGGTTTTGTGAAGATATGAGATATGATCTTCTAAAGGATAGTACTTTGGTTTGATGATGTCATTTTCAATGAGTGTTATAATGTAATGATGTTTGGTATCGACATTCTTTTTTTCAAATGAAAAATTGGATTTTTGGCAAGTTTAATGCTTGAGTATCCTTTGCTTGTAGAATCCCCATATCTTATAAATATTTGTGCAATGAGATAATTTCACATGTTGCTTTCCATGCTAAAACATATTCATCCTCTGCTAAAGAATTCACCATTGTAGTCTTCTTTTTGAAACTCCAAGAAATTTTTCTTGATCCCATATTCATCAAACATCCTAAATTTTATGCCCTATCGTCAATATTTCCCACAAAATTGGTAGTCAAATATCCAACGAGTACAAAATTCATATTCTTTTTGTATAGAATAATGTGATATTTTGTATCTTTATTATATTAAATAGATATTTGTTGCATTCAAGTGGATTTCGCATTATTCCTACATAAATTTTGAATAAAATTGACAACATATGAGAAATCTAGATGAGTGGTTGTAAAAAAGATCATGATTTCCAATCAATTTCCTATAACTAGTGTTGTTTACCAAGTCCCCCATTCAAATTTTGAAATTTTTTTGTCCATTAGGGTGAGAATGGACTTGCAATTTTTCATGCCAAATATTTCAATAGTTCATATGCATATTTTAATTGACTAATGAAAATTATATTTGAATTTTGGAATACTTCAACTCCAAGACAATAGTGAAGTAATCTTAGATCTGTCGTCTTGAATCTAGCTTGTAATTCTTGCTTCACCTATGAAATATGAGCATCATTGTTCCCAGTAATGATCACACCATCCACATACATTACTAATATCACAATATTTTCACCATGTAGATGCACATACAAAGTATCATTTCATTCACTTCAATGAAAACCAACATTGGGAAGGTAATCATCCATTTTAGTGTTCCAAGCTTTGGGAGCTTGTTTCAATCCATATAATGTTTTGATTAATTTACAAACTTTATGTTTTTGTCCTTAGAGCTTAAAAGTGGGTGGTTGAGTCCCATATAATTCTTCCTGCAAATCTCCATTAAGGCACTTTTGACATCCATATGATGTAATTTCTAACCTTTTTAAGCTAACAAATTGATTACCATCCCATTTGTGTTCCACATTGTTTTATGCACAAAAGTTTCTTTATAGGCAATCCCTTGTTGTGCAATATCCTTGGCAGTCCCTTTTTGTGCAATATGAATAAAAACTATGATTATCTATGAAGTATTTGAATTGTTACCATTAGAATCTTCTCAAGTTTCATTATATGAAAAATCCAAAGATTTTTTTGATTAATAATTGTCATTAGTATCGTTTTATAGAAAAGTCCAAGGGCCATTTCAAACCAATGTTATTTACTTGATTTTACATCTCGCTTTTCTCCTTACGCATTTGTTTTTCAAATTTTCCAAGAAGAGATTTAATCTCTATATCACTTCTTATTTTTGTTTCATTAAAGTTGACATATCAACTCATAATAATTTTTCCATTGGATAAAACATGATATCCCTTTTTCTCTTCTGAATATCTAATCATCATACATTTCATACTTTGTGATTCATTCTTAGTTCAGTTTCCCTTAGGAACTGAAGCATAACACATCAAACCAAAGAATCAAAGATGTTTAACTCTTAATTTGAAACCATGTCATGCTTCATATGGTGTAATTCCATCCACATAAGTAGTGGGATATCTGTTCTTTCAATAACCTGCAATATGTGCTACTTCAGCCCCATTGGAGGCACTTAAGCCTTTGAAATTTAGCATTGATCTCACCATTCCTAACAAACAAATTGCATCCTTTTTATCGCTCCATTCCCTTGTGGAGTGTATAAAAAATTGTAAATTTCCTTTCGATTCCCTTATCTCCACAATAATTTTGGAATTCATTTGAAGTTACTTCCCCTACATTATCTATAGCTAAAGTCTCTATTTTTCTTAAATTTGTTTTCAACCAAACATTGAAAATACTTAAACTTGTCAAATGTTTCTAACTTTTCTATCAAAAAATACACCCATGGCATTATGTCATCATTATCAATGAAAAGTAAAAAAATTGTACATCCTCCAAAAAAATTCTCTAGAGGGCCACAAATATCATTGTGAATAAGTTGCAAACGTATGTTTGCTCACCATGATCCCTAGGAAATGTCTCTTGATTTTATTCCCATAAAAGCAAGCTTCACATTTTGAATTTTCCCTTTTAAAAATAGGCAATATTTTAACCATACCCTATTTACAATTGATAGAGTTTGTCAAATTTAAATTCCATGATGTACATGCCATAATTTGAGGGATGAAATATCTCAACTTACTTCTCCTACAAATTCTTGTATCCTAGAAATGAATTTACCTTTCATCCTAAAAAGTTTTCCATCTTAGTAATATATCATGATTGTTTTAAAATTTTGTTTGGTGGATTTTATTTTTTCTAACCCATCTTCCATGAATTTTTTTTGAATGTTGGTACATACGAAACATTTGGAATCATTCTTTCTTTGTTCCAAGGAGAAAAAATTTCACAATATATTTTTCATGAGGTGTGTGGTGTTGTATCATCAACCAAGAAGATTGAATTTATTCTACATTCCTGAAATATCCAAAAGAAGTATTTTTTGAAGGTCATGTGTTCAGTTTCCCCTACATCTAGTATCCATGCATCATCATACTCACTCCTAAAAGAGAAATTGGAGACTATCAAAGCTCTTAATTATGTGTTTTGAAGAGTTGTGAATACATGTTTAGAATTATTGTATTCTTGAACATTTGTAGATTATGCTAAAGTTGAGTGTTGCTTGAAGTTTGTTTTTAATATTCACGGGTATTTTTGTATTAAATGAAGATCTGAAAAGGAGTCAGAGGAATGAAAATTGCAACATTTTGAAAAGTAGTTGATCTCTACCTCTTTTTAAGAGAGTTTCGAAAATGGCGGCATAGGTGCTCCACTATATTCTACATAAAATTCTATGTTATCTTAGAGCCCTTCAAGTGAACATGGAAAATAACTAACCACCTAGAAAGATAAATAAACAATACGTCATGAGAAAATAGATAAAATCTCAAGAGTGGTTTCCTTTTGACTTGAGGAAATTGAATCTCTTCTATGTGGACTTTGCAGAGAACTCATTGATTCTTTGTTTACCTATTTGTTCATCTTTATCTTCTTCTTTGAAGACCTTCTTGTGACTAAGTGGAAAATGATGTCTTTAACTATTGATTCATACTCTTTGACTAAGGTGCTTTGAATATTCCTTTATGAATTTGAAACTAAGAGGTAAGGGTGAGCAAATACACCATCGCTCACTAGCTTGATTTGGAAGTTATTTGAAAGGAATCTGGGGAGATTTTGACCATGTACAACTTGGTATACTGCAATATGATACTAATTGTTGATTCCGTTGGGAGGTGCACACTTTGGAGTAGTTTGAAGGGATTGATTATATATCTCATAGATTTCTTTGGAGGAGAGGATATGGTTTCCTCATCGATGGGATAAAACAACACAACTACACCATGAGAAATCAACTTCAGAAAAGAAGACCCAATCCTACTAGATGTCTAGTCATTTTTTATTGTAAGATGATGTAGAGGAGTTTTTGGGCGAGTCTTCCCTATAATTGACTCACCAATATTTCTTTCACAATACCAAATAGTATAATTGTTAACTTTTGGCTCTAAGATAAGTGGCCTAATAATTACACCAATTAGCATCTCTACATAAGAAACCTTAACTAACAGATCAAGTTAAACATACTAGTTATCAAAATAGTTTGATACTTTGCTCATATGTTGATGATTTGCATCATTTATTGTTTGTGCTGAGGGATGTGAACTTTGGAGACATTTATGAATTTGAATGTGTGTTCCATTATGAAGGGATTTCAATGTTTGTTTGGTCCTTGATTTGGATGGTTCACTGACTTAACAGAGAATGTTCATTGGCATTTTTATCAGCTATTTGATTTTTGTCCCTCAAGACATGATATCCATCCAATCTCTTGAACAATTTTTTTTTCCCCTATTCTCTTCCATATCAAAGTTGAACCTTCATCCACGAGATCATTCTTGAAATCTTAAATTTCCCATTTTTAATTCCCCCATCATAACAACTTCCCTGATGTCATTCTGGAAGAGTAATTGTAAACCCTTCCACAAAGCAAGGGCATTTACTCCATTGTTAGTGTTTTGGCCTAAACCCCGTGCAAAGGTCAAGAAAGTGCCTTCTAAATAATTTTTTATTAGACCTCCTTCTCTTGATGGGCCAGGGATTCCCTTAGAAGCACCATAAAAAAATAGTTAAACTTCCATTGTCTCTTTCCCATTTTTCTAAATCATCCTTGTTTTATCTTATTTCCCAAGGAAGATATTTATTAGTTCTGCATCTGACTATGATGGAAAAAATCCCAAGTTTGAGCCCTCGGAGCCATAAAAGCTCTCTTATGTTGAGGTTCTCCTCCCAATTATTTGGTATTCCCTCTAAATAAGGGGTTTTTCTTTTGCAACTAAGAGAGAGGTTAGAATAAAATTGTTTCTAATGATGGCTTTATTTCCTGCCAACCATATTATCCAACAAATGTATTTTGGAAGGGCCCTTACTAATCATTTTAGTGTTTCTTTCCTTGTTAGAATTGAGTGAAATTCTAGATACCAGGTCTGAAACATAGAGGTCCAATCTTTTGGAATTTCAATGAAGATCGACAACACTTCAAGCGTTGACTCCCAAGTTTTTTTACGTAGTCACATTCCTTGAATATATGGGTAAAGTTCTCTTCTGATTTCTGGCATAGTGCACATCTCGAGGGGAACTTAATATTTCTATTTCTAAGGTTTTCAATTGTTAGGATTTTTCTTTGCACCAATAATCAACAGAAAACATTAACCTTCGGTATTCCATCTTAGTGCCATATTGTTTTCCAAATTTTCCCTGTGTGTGCATTTCCATATTTTATTTTTGATAAATAATAGCAACTTTTGAAAAAGAAGACTTTGTACCCTTCCATCCATCATATTTTGTCTTATATCTACTTACCTACATGGGAGTGACCTTTTACCGTGCTCAAGAAAGTAAACTTAGCAGTCTTTAACTCTTCTAGAACTAAGAGATTGATCCAATTTTTCCAAAGACCGTTATTTTATTCCAACTCAGATATATCCCAAAGAAAAACAAGATTGTGACCTTTCATCCATTTTTCCATAGATTTGATGTCATGTATTTATTTTTTAATATTTATTATTTTAATGTCCTCCCATAAGTTGATTGTATTTCCATTTCTAGGGGTCCAAATTATATGGTTGATTAGTAAGTTTATGCCTTTTTGGCATAATATCCAGATGCAAGTACCAGACTCCTTCCAATTTAAAATATCTAGCCTTTCTACATTTGCATTTTGCAAATATTTCCTTCTCAATGCTTGTGCCCACCAAGAGTTTCCCTTTATTAGCAGTCTCCACACTAATTTTTCTCTTGATGTATGATTCATAAGTATTGAGTCCCTGATGTTAAGACCTCCTTCTTCAATGTAAAAATTGATTGTTTTTGAGTTCACCAATTGACATTTTTTTCCTTGTTGTATTGCCTCTTTTCCATATAAATTTTTTGATGTTTTTGTTGATGTTGTCAAGAATCATCTTTGGTGCCATAAGAGTTGAGGCTTGATATAGATGAAGGTTGGATAAAGTGGATTTCACCATAGTTACTCTTCTTGCTATATTGATCCATTTTTAACCCCAGGAATTAGTTTCCTACTTGATTTTGGAAAAAATGCTTACTCGTTCTCTAGATTTTTTCCCTTTATGGAAAATGGGTAGACCTAAGTATTTGAAAGGAAACCAATAGTTTTCCCATTTGAATCCAAGAATACCTTTGATTTCATACATCTTACTATTTGGGGTGTTCCATCCATAGATATTACTTTTATCAGTATTGATTTGTTCTCCTAATGCGTGAGTGAAGTCTTCCAAAATTTGTTTGAATCTCCTTGCAATAATTGAAGATGCTTTACGAAGCATAATTTTTTCATCTGCAAATTGGGCATGGCTCAATGCTTGAGTGTTGCTTGAACTTCAACAACTTATCATTTGGAGTTAGACAATTTTCTACATAATATCCAATTGTTGCATCATCTGCATATAGTGTGACTTAAATATCGATCTCTTCCATACTTTTGACTAAGATTAGGAGGTATATCTAACTGAATTCTGTTAAAGTTATTAACCCCTACTGAAAATTACTTATTTCTCTTCCCTGATTTCCTCCTCATTATTGATTGCACCCTCATCCTTGTCATTTATAAGACCATTGATTTTGATTTCCTCTTCCGCTATTTTTCACTTAAGTAAATCTACCTCGTGAACCTTTAGTTGATGACTTACTTGAGGTTGTACTATAAAGAAGACATCTTCACCCACTTATTTCTTCTTCCCAAATATTTTATCATTTGGACCTAACATGTCACCTAATTGATCAAATGATGGGTTTTCCAATATCCCCGACAACTATGAAGTCTCTAAGAAGTGTTTGTAAGAGGATGGAAATAGTACAATTAATATAGTTACATCAAACTATCTTCTACACGAGTAAATCCTACCTTAGTGATTTCTTGTCTAAAGTTTTTAAGTCTAGAAATATAATTAAGTGCATCTCCTCCTTCAATTAGTTTCTCTTGAAGCCAATTTAATTGAAGATCCATCCATTTTGTTTTGAGTTGTGTATCAAATAGATGTTTGAAATTATTCCATGTAGTAGATGCATTTGACATGTTTTTAATATGAATGAGCATATCTTCATTTACTGGGGATTTTATTATTGCAAAGGCCTTTTCATCCTTAAATTCTTAGCTAGAGGATCAACGTTGGTGGACTTATTTGGATTTACATCACCATTACATATATCATTCCATAATTCATTATAAATTAAAGTGCTTTGCATATGATGTTTCCATGTTTTGTGATTCTCAGAGCCTTCAAGTTTGTTGAACTAGGAAAACAAATTTACTAATTTAGACACTATGAATGCTTTTCTTGAGAAGAAATCTATTTGCCAAAAAATGAAGATCAACAAATCATGCACCATAAAAACAGAAAACTACCACACACTATGCTAAAAAAAGGACTATAAGGGATTGGTCTTGATTCACATATAATAGCTTCAAAAAATAGCTATTGAGCTTTTTACTTTACTCTAATCAACTCTTTGAGAATTTCATTACAATTTGCTTCTTAAAATTTTCAAATTTTAATTATCAACTTATTTTCTCATAAACATTTGAAAAAATAAACAATTGCAATACCACCTTAAATGAAGAAATTCATAATACAACATATTTTGCTCCTGGTAAAATTTTCATATTAAAAACATTTTCAAAAGTGTTTAAAATGCCATTACTTTTAATTATATGCTTAACAGAGCATAAATATAAAAAAAAAAGATAATGTTAAAAAGAAGGCATTTAAAAGAATATGGAAATCACATTTAAAGATACCGTTTTAACATATCTCATTATCTCATTAAATATATATAATAATAGCACTTTTTACATGAGATACATTAACATGGATTTTTGGGCTTGGAGTATGCCCTAAAATTATGAGTTTTTATTTTTGGGATGTAAAGAAACAAGGTAAAGGCTCAAGACCCACATCTGCTATAAGCAAAAGCATGCGCTCTTACAGACCATCAACAAGGTAATTTCAGGTGATATGGTTTCTCTTAAATAACAATGATGAATCAACCTCTATTCTTGAACAACAACCAATAATAATTGTCCTCATTACTGGTTTGACCACTAAATTATAGTTTTTCAACTATATATATATATATAATTTTTTTAACGGTAAGTACTTGTGGGAAAATGACGCCGTAGGGTAAAAAGCTCGGAACGAGGTGGGAGACTTTGGCAAAAAATTATGCAAGAAACGTTCTACCTACTGCTGTGAATTCAGAGTTTGATACTCGATTACAAACAGAGGATAAGTCAATTGAATAGTTCATGTTCCGATCTGACAATTATCATCAAATCCTCTACCTTCTTCGATCTACAGTTATATAGTTTCCTACGCACAGTGACAGTGGTTTCCATGTGACTCAGTGTAGAGTTACTGCTGACAAATATGGCTCAGGAGAATCGCAATCTATGGTAGGCTAATCGTTAGAGTGCTTCAAGGCACAGTCACATTACTCTAATTACAGAATATGAAATAAAAGATGTGTGAATATCACAAGTAGTTATTTACATTAAATGATAGCATTAACAAATTGTTAAATTTGATTCTAAATAATAACATTTTTCTAAATGTATTCTCTATACTAACAATATTAAATATACATCAGCATAAGTTCAAAATATAATATTAACTTAAGTATTTTTAAGATTATAATATTTAACAATACCAAATATAGTATAAGTGAAAAATAATGAATAAGAGAAGGAGAAAACCATTTTATGGAGATATAACAAACTTGTTAGCTCACCTAAGGTAGAAAATTTTAGTAGTCCTTAGCTTACCAATAGTAATATCAAATTTCATCTAGCTATTGGGATAAATTAGCATAACCAATAACTAAGCAAGAATTAGAGGATGTAAAATTGAAGAAAAGAATAAGTGAGCTTAAGGATGCTCTATGTCTTAGGCTATTATTTACAGAGTGTTTGTCTATGATAATTTCAAATGAACTCCCTGAAGGGACACCCAATTTGAGTTCCAAGAGTAAAAGAGCTATGAACTTATTGAATTCTATAAGAAAATTAACAAATGGCTTAGCAAAATTCTTGAAGCTTGGGAAGTTGTTATGAATTATAAGTGACATGGAAAATATAATTTCTTCTCTTATAGAATATTTCCACAAAGATTTAGAAAATTATAAAAATGCAGTAAGCACTTTTGTATTAAAGGTGTCAGTTATGGATGAGTTCACAATGAAGAAACATGAACTACCTTCTAAAAATAAATTTGATCAAATACAATCATGTTGGCTCGGAAGGACAAATGCACTTCGGCAATTGGTGGCTTGCTATGGGACTTTAGAAGAAAGGAGAAGTGGATTGTTTCTAAAATATATTGATGTGGTAAAGGAACAAAAGGGTCCACACTTGATAAGGGAAACAATGTTGCTAATCAATGATCAAATCAAATCAAAGCTTAATACACTCAAAATTGTGTCAGGTAGTGAGTTGGATAACCTCGCCAATTTCCTAGAAGAGGATGTAGAACTTTGCTGAATAATGAAGATTTATCCACTGAGATTATCCTGGTCACACATTAATTCGAATTCATGCATAACACATAACCTCTTCTACAACTGATCAACAATTTGCGGAAATAGAAACAGTCACATAAACACATAAACACAATATGTAATGGGGAAAGCTTATAGCTGAAAACCCCCAGCTATTTTGTATATTATAATAGAAGAGAACATGTAACAATCTCAGTACAATAATCCTCACAAGTACTCAGTACTGTCTCCAAAAGTTACACACAAACTAGCTCAGTTTTGAACAAGTCACAGGTTCAAAACTCATCCACTAATTGCCTGCCTCTATTGCGCAATCCAATTTGGTTCAATGAGAGATCCAAGTTCGAATATCCTTGGCTTCAACTGCGCAATCATCATTGGCAATCTCCTCCAATGCTTGTGCAAATCTCATGCACAACTGCTATCGCAACTAATAGCAAACTCACCCTTTCATCTACCTCTTCCACTAGTCTCCACTGAACTGTCCATGCACTGTAGTGAACTGATGTGTTCTTGAGTTGAATAATGAGTTAATAATTAGTGAATTAAACAATATTTAATTCACTCCACTCATTACTAGTGTATTAGCTAGTTAAACTAAACACAACTAGTTCAACTAAATTAAACCGAACACAACTCCACCAACTGTCTCATCAACTCCACCAAACTCCGCCACTTGAGTTCTAACTGAAGTCAACCATGCATGAGCTCACCAAACCCCTAGGAATAGTGTAATTCCTTCTCTCAGATGCATGAGCCACATCCGTAGCTCCAACTGATGTGCTGTAAGAGAATAAATTGAAGTTTAGAGTCCAAATATTATTAAGGGCTAATAATATTTGACTGGCCTATTTTTAGACAGGCAGTCTAAAAATAGACTTAGACCTGTATGTCTAAAAATAGAGGTCCATCTATTTTTACCAACTCGACCAATCATCCAATAATAGCATACTGCAACTCCTAGACCATGCTCCATATGTCTAAAAATAGACTTTGCGCCAAAAATAGCACAACGGGCCCACTTAGTAGTATTCATTTCACTAAGCTCCATCATCTTGTTGCATTTTCAACACTCCCTCTCAACAAGATATGGATTATACGCAACCCCTATTATACTGTGGAATTCGAATTCACTCCTGAATTGAGCGCCCAACCCGTCAGGTCTTGACACACGATCCTCAGGTAGAGGAACATATGAAAGTAACATGATCCTCCGCTGCACACAATCTCTGATATGATGGTACCTAATGTCGATGTGTTTGGATCTATCATGAAATACTGGATTAGCTGAAAGTTTAATGCAACTCTGGTTATCACAATAAATCACAGTAGGCTCCAAGTGTGACCCGAACAACCCGACCAAGATCTTCCTCATCCATATAGCCTCGCATGTAGCCAAGCTTGCTGCCATATACTCGGCCTCTGCTGAACTGAGTGCCACGGATCTCTACTTCCTGCTGTACCAAGAAACTGTTGTCGACCCGATACTGAATATCCCTCCAGATGTGCTCTTTCTGTCCGTTGGGCTCCCTCGCCCAATTTGCATCGGTCGGCAGGAGCTTCGCTCATCCTCCTGTCTGTTACCATAGACCATATCTAGATGTGCACTAAGATAACCACAGCCCTTGCTTGCCTTCCGGAAAACCGGCGGCCTAACCATGACAGAAAGGCTGGTTAATAGCATAGCATATGTTGGGTTGTGTATTGACCGGATACATAAGCGACCCCACCAACTGTCGATAAACAGTGGCATCCACTACCTCCGCTGAAGTAGCATCCTCCTTCCTCCATCCACCAGGAAGAGGAGTATCAACAGGCTTGCACCCATGCATGTTGAACTTCTCTAGTATCTCCCGGGTATACTTACCGTGAGAAACAAACAGTCCATCACTGCGCTGCCAAATTTCCAGTCCCAGGAAATAATGAAGGAGGCCCAAGTCCTTCATCTCAAACTCCTTTCCAAGATCATCCTTGAATGAGAGTATCAATAGTTCATCACCTGTCAAAATCAAATCATCTACATAAAGTAAAATGATTAGCAACTTACCCTACACCACAATCTGGTATAGGTTCGGATCCGCCTCACTCTTGGAGAATCCAAGTTCGGTGAAGTAACTGTCTATCCGTGTGTACCAAGCACGAGGTGCTTGCTTCAACCCATACAGTGCTCTCTTGAGTCGGCAAACATGCGACTCACTACTGAAGATCTTGAAACCTTCAGGTTGCTCTATGTACACCTCCTCCTCAATGACTCCATTGAGGAATGCAGTCTTCACATCCATTTGATGGATGTGCCATCCCATCTACGCTAAGAGAGCTAGGATTGTCTGTATGGAAGAGTACCTTGCGACAGGTGCAAAGGTCTCCTCATAATCGATCCGCTCGATCTGTGAGAAGCCACGAGCAACAAAATCTGCCTTGTACTTCCCACCCCACCTCCCCACACTCCGTCAGTACTGCTTCACTTTGTAGATCCATCGCGAACCCACAACTGATTTCCCCTTCGGTCTTGGGACAATCTCCCATGCACTGTTTTTGACGATCAAATCATATTCTTTGATCATGGCATCTACCAATGCGGGTTCCTCCACAGCTTGCTCAAAAGAGGATGGCTCCGTCATGACACATTGACTAATAAGAGCCATGTATCTAGTGTACCAATCCGGTGATTGTCTCTGTCTGCGTTGTGCTGTAGGTGGTCCTACAACCTTCTCTGCATCTTGAGCCAGTTGCTCAGCTTCTGTAGTGCGCTTGCGCCCTCTGATGGTTGGTGTTGCATGAGTGGTTTCTTCCACTGCATGAACTTCCTCTTGTGGCTGATCCACATCCGGAAGCTCCTCCTTAGGAACTAACGTGGCCTCATCCGCATGCAAAAGGGTGGTTCCCTCTCGTTTAACACCGCATGGCTTTCCTCCCCGAAACTTGATATCCTATCGCACAACAACAAGTATCATTCTGAAAATATGATCTATAGTTGGGAGGTGTATTATAAATTCTGCACACATTCCAACCCCGCGATCGCATCCAGCTTTCTTTCACCAAAGTTTTCGTCACATGCATGTAGAGAGGAGAACCAAAAATCCGCAAATGGGAAATATCAGGCCTCTTGCCAGAATAAGCCTCCTCCGGTGTACTCATGCTAAGAACCTTGTGAGGACAACGGTTCTGCACATACACTGTTGTATTGCATGCCTCATCCCACAAGTGAAGGGGTAGGCCCTGATCATGCAACATCGCCCGTGCAGCACCCACGATCGTTCTGTTCTTCCACTCAGCCACCCCGTTCTGCTGTGGGTTATGGGGTGCGATGAGCTCTCTTCGAATCCCTTCTGCGATGAAAAAAGTCTTTGAATTCAGTAGAGATGAATTCACCACCATTGTAGCTCCTAAGAGCCTTCACATGCTTCCCCGATTCCTTCTCAACCAGCGCCTTGAATTCACAGAACTTTGAATATGTCTCGCTCTTCTTCTGCATGAAGAAGATCCAGCACTTCCGAGAGAAATCATCAACAAAGATCACGTAGTACTTGTGCTTTGTTGTCGAAGCTACAGAGAAAGGACCACACACGTCTATGTGAACTCTCTCAAGGATCGTCGTGGCGCGAATATCCTTCTCGTGAAAGGTGGCTTTCACATACTTCCCCAAGGTACACCCCTTGCATTGATCTGACTACGCAAGAGTGCCCTTAGGAAGCCCAGTAGAAATCTGCTGCAGTATCTTCAAAGCTCCATGGTGAAGGTGGCCCAATCGCCTGTGCCACAGCTCGCCATCATCATCCCGGCTCACTACTTCTCCCGCCTTGCATGCCATTTCTGCGCAGCCATCTACTTGCAACTGTTAAAGGTTTTTGACTCGAACCCCTATCTTCCGGGTCTCTCCAGTTGTCTTACTGCGCAGGAAGGCTTTTCCTTCGCTGAAGACCACATCATACCCCTTGTCTTCCAACATCACCACAGAGATCAGATTCTTCATCAATCCTGGAACATGAAAAACTTCCTTCAATACAAAGGTTTTACCAGACTCCCTCTCAAAGGAAATGGTACCGATACCGGTCACACTGTATCTACCATCATCGCCCATCTCGATGTGCACTCCAAGATCTTTCTCCTCCAGATCTGAAAACAAATCTCGATCTCCGATCATGTGAAATGATGCACCACTGTCCAAGAACCATACTGATCCCATCACACTTGAAACCAAGCATGCGATCAGTGAAAAATCCAGTTCGAATAGAGAAGCCAATGCCTCTCCCGCTGCAGATCCAGCAGCCTTCTTATTTTTCTTCTTCTTCGAACAATTTGTGGCATAGTGTCCATGCTAGTGACAGTGAAAACACTTCACCTTGGACATGTCTTGATTCTTGCCTTTCGCACCAGACTGAGAAGATTTCTTGCTCTTCCCCTTCTTTGCTTTGGCAGCCAAAGCGCAATTTTCTTCATCAGATACCTTTGATGAAGATCCATCCTTGGTAGTCCTCCTTATCTCCTCTTGCATGAGATCCGCCCAAATTCGATCCCATCCCGGCAACTTCTCTCGACCATTTACAGAGTCCTGATAGGAATGCCAAGCCTTCGGAAGACCAAGGAGAGCCAGGTCTACCATGTCCTCTTCTTCGACAGTCACCCCCACACTTCCCAGCTCATCTCTGCATTGAGTGAACTTCATGAGGTACTTGGCGATATTGTCGGCTTTCTCCATCTTAATGTTTCTGAGTTTATATTTGAGCGCCAGCTTCCTTTGTTTGCTATTTCTCTGGAATAGATCTGTCAATGCTTTCCACATCAAGTATGGAGAAGCTTTTCCATGCAGGCTGGATACAATGTGATCCTTTGCGCCCTCCAACAGAATCCTTCGACATTTCGCCATATTCTTTTGCCAAGCCTCGACTTCAGCAGGATCAGTGGGCTTTTGGACATCCATATCTACGAAATCCTTCAGCCCATTATCTTCTAATACTACCTCCATCGGATCTTTCCATGCAACATAATTCGAACTGCCTTCAAGGGCATATTCGAGTCGCAAACCGTTGAAAGACATTTCAACTCCGGCACTAAGAAAACAAACTGCTACAAAATTTGAATTCCAAACTCAAAAACTCAACTGCTTCTGGATCTGTGAGAACAAATTACTTCTAGCACAGAGATCAACTGTAAGGGAATTTACTGAATATATCACCTTTCAGAGAAAGGATGGATTCAGAGGCTACCTGGCCCATTACAGACTCTGTCTACCGAAATAAAATTGTAATCACTGTAATAGATCCCGATGATCAATTCGCTCCGATACCATGTAGAAATTTGCTGAATAATGAGGACTTATCCACTGAGATTATCTTGGTCACACATTAATTTGAATTCATGCATAACACATAACCTCTTCTACAATTGATCAACAATTTGCGGAAATAGAAATAGTCGCATGCGCACATAAACACAATATGTAATGGGGAAAGCTTATAGTTGAAAACCCCCAGCTATTTTTTATATTATAATAGAAGAGAAAATGTAACAATATCAGTACAATACTCCTCACAAGTACTCAGTACTGTCTCCAAAAGTTACACACAAACTAGCTCAGTTTTGAACAAGTCACATGTTCAAAACTCATCCGCTAATTGCCTGCCTCTATTGCGCAATCCAAGTTGGTTCAATGAGAGATCCAAGTTCGAATCTCCTTGGCTTCAACTGCGCAATCCTCATGGGCAATCTCCTCCAATGCTTGTGCAAATCTCATGCACAACTGCTGTCGCAACTAATAGCAAACTCACCCTTTCATCTACCTCTTCCTCTGGTCTCCACTGAACTGTCCATGCACTGTAGTGAACTGATGTGTTCTTGAGTTGAATAATGAGTTAATAATTAGTGAATTAAATAATATTTAATTCACTCCACTCATTACTAGTGTATTAGCCAGTTAAACTAAACACAACTAGTTCAACTAAGTTAAACCGAACACAACTCCACCAACTATCTCATCAACTCCACCAAACTCTGCCACTGAAGTCCTAACTGAATTCAACCATGCATGAGCTCACCAAACCCCTAGGAATAGCGTAATTCCTTCTTTCAAGTGCATGAGCCACATCCGTAGCTCCAACTGAAGTGTTGTAAGAGAATAAACTGAAGTTTAGAGTCCAAATATTATTAAGGGCTAATAATATTTGACTGACCTATTTTTAGACAGGCAATCTAAAAATAGACTTCAACCTGTATGTCTAAAAATAGAGGTCCATCTATTTTTACCAACTCTACCAATCATCCAAGAATAGCATACTGCAACTCCTAGACCATGCTCCATATGTATAAAAATAGACATAGTCTAAAAATATACTTTGCGCCAAAAATAGCCTGCGGGCCCACTTAGTGAAGGCGACTTCATTTCACTAAGCTCCATCATCTTGTTGCATTTTCAATAGAGGAGATTAGATGTTGATTGGTTAACTTTGTAAATGAAAAAGAGGACCAAATGGCTTCCATAAAACAACTATGCTTTGAATTGAAAGGTATCAAGGATGGGTTATTTTTGCTATGGATCAAACAAGAGATAGCAATAGCATTGTTACAAGATTACATTGAAGAATGGCTCAAATGTGCATTATAAGCGATAATTGATCCTTCATAACTTTCAAGATGCAAGAAATGGTTGCACCAAATTAAGGCTACATTCCAAGCTCCCTACAAAATGATGTTTATTGAGAATGAAAAAAGGGTCCATCCTATCATTTATGCTTTCATGTTTTGTGAGTATACATCCTTTTGAAGCATTTCCATTTACCTTCCTTATTAATCTATGATCATCCATCTTTACTATTCACTTTTTGTGTGTAAGCTTGATCCATGATTTTCTTATTCTTTTCCTTCTAAGTTTCCTTTTCATACAATATATATGGCCCATAGGAGCTCCATCCCTAATCTGTGAAATTTCATGAATACTCTACTAGAATAATTCGCCACAACAAATCTAATAAAATATTGAAATATTTATTGTGAAGGTTAACTTCCTTTAGATATTAGATTCTTAAGTTACTTATTCTATGCTTAAATGTATGGAAATAGTTGAAACATTAAAAATAGAGAACAATAAATACACACACCATCCAAAATTAAACACAAGATTTACAATAGAAAATCCATATGGGAGAACTCATCTAGAAGTTGAGGCTACTCTACCCTCTTTTCCTAGTATATAAATTGTTGAAAAGTGTAGCGAGAGAAGGTATTCTTTGTGTGTGTTCCTTATCAGGAGAAAGACTGTGATTAGTATTCCTTTTACCATGGAAAAGTTCGTTCTGAATATGATGGGTTTATGGAGATGGTTTATTCATGTGTAGAGTTGGAGGGACATTTAAGCAGACTTCCAAGTGGCAATTATAAATTTTAATAAAATGAATTGGGAGCTTCAGTTTCTAGTTGAGGCAAGGATAAGTTAGAGACGAGCTAACAAGTCAAACATTTGAAGTTAAATAAAAGTTAGAGACAAGTTAAAATCAGTTAAAAATTCAATCACAACTGTTGTTCTAAATTTGTACTCGCCAAAAATAGCATGGATCGAAGAAATAAAATGAGGAAGACATAAGTTTAATCAATGTTTTTTCTGCACAAGGTTGTGATACAATACAATAACTCACGAATTTATGAGAGGTTGCACTAGTTTGTGTGTGAGAGCTTCTTCTTGTTGTCAGTACATACTCTGTAGGATTCAATACGCAGAGGTTAGGGGTTGTGTCCTAGAGAATAGGAGGCTTGTGCATAGATATTTTGGGCCAACCAAAGGAGGCATGTGCACATATATTTTGGGCCAGCCAAAAGATACATATGTGTAGATAATTTGGGCCATCAAGTGGAGACATAGACTTTTGAACAATGATTTCGGGCTAGGAAATGGTCGAGCAAACTAGCAAAGAAGTAGGAGATAGGTCAAGGCTTTGCAAGGTGTTTTCAATCTAGGTTTACAGGTAAGACTAGTGTGTTTTCTAATTGAAATAAATTTCCTTGTAAGATATTCATATGCTCAAATTCTATCAATAAAATTCTATAGCAAGGAGAGGGTTTTCCAATTGGTTTTCCCTAGAAAAACAATTATCTCTTATGTGATTATTCTGTAGCTAATATTTTAATAAATTATATGCCTTGGTGAAAGGAAAAGTATTTTTCATATTTTTCATTCAAACATTTGTAGAATTTTCGTGAAAAATCAACATGATATTAGAGCAGAGCTCAACATAAAGACCGACACCAATTTCATAAGTTTTGAAGGCACAGATCAAAGCTTTGTGAAGAGTGTAGATCATAGTTGTGAAGAGTGCATATCAGAGTTTGAAGAGAGCATATTAGAGTTTGAATAGTAGATCAAAGTAGTCCCTTGGATAACAATATTTCATTCCCATGGCTAAGGCCAGATCACATTCTAGAGGGAGCCTCAATTTTTTTTTCATGGAAGGAGTGAATCACAATAGTGTTGGAATATAATAGGGTGGGAGAGTTTATCAAGCAGACGATAGTGCCACTTCAAGATCCCAAACAATTTTCCTAACATACTAAGAATGAAACCAAGGCAAAGAGTATCATTCTAGAGGGGTTGAGAGATCATATTATTTCTCATTTCTATGAGAATAAGATAGCATATGAGATTTTCGAATCCATCTTGGATCTGTTTCAGGGTACTAATGATGCAAGGAAACTTAATCTCAAGGGGAAGCTAAGAATTTTCCAAATGAGAAAATATGAGCCCATCATCACATATCTTTCAAATTTCACTCATATTTGAGATGAGCTAGATGGTGTGGGTGAGATAGTAGCAAAAATAACCTTGTGAGTCTGATGATTTTGGGACTACATAAGTCTTGGTATGGCTTCCAGGATCCAATAAATGTCCAAGAAAAATTTTCTAGTTGGGAAATTTTATGGAGTTATTGCATTCAAGAGGAAATTTGGAGAGGGACCAGAGATGGTAGATCGATAAAAGAAGAGGATGAGGAGAAAATTTCCTAGTAAGAAAATGTAGCAGATCAAAGGGCAAGAAAGGAAAAGGAGAGTCTGAGTCTAGTCAGAAGGGTGAGAAGAAGAAGAAATATCTAATAAATATTAAGTTCTTCCATTGCCATGATTTTGGACACTATGACAGTAAGTGTCCTAATTGGAAGAAGAAGTCCAGTAAGGATCATGTAGCTGCATTAGTTGAGGTAAATGTGTTTTCTTTCCAGATCGAGTTATATTTCTCATTCATTACTTGCATGGAAAGTCCAACAAACAATAGTGTATGGATTTAGAAACATCCTTCCACATGATTGGCCACAATAAGTACTTCAGCCACCTGAAGGAGAAGGACACGTAGTTTCATATCAAGCTAGGAGATTATGGCATGTATGTAGCTAGAGGATTTGGTACTATCAGTTTTCTGAGGGTGTTAGCTAATCCCCTTTATCTCAATGATATCCTCTATGTTTAAGGCCTTAAGAAAAAACTTGTTTTGGTAGCTAGTGCTACCCTTGAGGAAAATGGTTATGATGTCATATTCATAAGAAGTAAGGCTTACCTCCAACACTTAGATTTTGGATGTAAGAAGAAGATAGGTGTAAGGAATACAAATTTGTACTTAATAAATGTTGAAATATGTACAACCTTTAGCAGCAAGGCAAGACACTCTCATAGTAGAGAGGTGATGGTTGAGTGAGAACATGATAGAGCTCTCAAGATCGAACCTCAACTAGTATCTTAGTTTGAGTTTCAGCTACTTGCCAGCTGGGTTGACCAACAAGATAATGAGGATCATAGCCCCGGGGGAGTGAAGGAAACCACTAATTGAGTGACTCCCAATAAAAGGAGAGTTCAAGCCAATTGGAAAGAAGAGTTGTTTAAGGGAGATCAGGAGAAATTTGGATCTTCCATTATTAACTTTAGCTAGAGGAAGCAACCAAAAAATTACACGATGTACATGACACTTATGACTGAGGTGATGGACTCGAAGAGCACTGTTGGAAACAAAAAGTCTTTAGATCATATTCCGCAGAATGAAGTGGGGAACTCTTCTAGTTTAGAGGTAGCAACTACACCAATGAATAATATGACGGTGTTGAAAATAGATCCAGGTGGACAAGGTTTTTCCAGAAGCACCTTCCTCGCCAAGAGGGAGTGTTGAAAAGTGTAGCAAAAGAAATTCTTCTATTTGCACGTGCCTTATCCAGATAAAGACCATGACCAATCTTCCTATTACCATGAACAAGTTCATGGTGAATAGGTTGAGTTCATGGAGATGGTTTATTCATACGGAAAGTTTGAGGGACAGTGAAGCAGACTTATAAGTGGAAGTTATAAATTTAGATCGAACTAGTTGGGACATTTAGTTTCTAATTGAGGCAAGGATGAGTTAGAGATGAGATAACAAGTCAAACAAGTCAAGTTAGAGACAAATTAAACTTAGTTAACAAGTCAATCATAATTTTTGTTCTAAATTTGTACTCGCCATAAATAGCATGGATTGAATCAATAAAAGGAGGATGAAAGTCATAAATTGAATCAATTATTTTGTGCAGAAGGTTGTGAGACAAGACAATAAGTCACGATTTTGTGAAAGGTTGCACCATTCTGTGTGTGAGAGATTCTTCTCTTTGTGATTTTATACTTTGGATGAATCAATCCACAAAGGTTAGAGGAATCTTCTTGCTACCATGTTGCACAAGGAGTTATAGGTTTCATCCTAGAGAATAGGAGGCTCATGCATAGAGATTCCAAGCCAGCCAAAGGAGGTCTATGCCCAAATATTTCAGGTCAGCCAAAGGAGTTATCTGAGCATAGATTTCGAGCTATCCAAAAGATACTTGTGTGGAGTGAATTCAGGTCATCCAGTGGAGGCATGTGCGGAAGGATTTTAGGCTAGGCAGTGGCTTGGCAGACCAATAAAGAAGTAGGAGCTAGGTCAATGTTTTTCAAAGTGATTTCAAGCTAGGTTTGCAGTGAGGACTGGTGTGTTTTCTACCTGAAATATATTTATTCGTAAGAGATTCACATGCTTAAATTATATTGATAAAATTCTACAACAAGGGGAGGGTTTTCCTAGTTGGGTTTCCCTAGAAAAATAGTTGTGTCTCTTGTATGATTGTGTTCTTTAGCTCTCTAGTTATTCCACTGCTTATATGTTAAGAAATAATGTGTCTTGGTGAAAGGAAAATTAATTTTCAGATTTCTCATTCAAGTAGTTACAGAATTTTCGTGGAAAATCAATGTAAATATGAAAATATAAATAAATAGGTACTCTTTGTGGAGTTACCTCAGACCTATGGCATATACGAATGATATAAAATATTATCCCTTGTGTTTTTTACTCTAACTTCCCTCTCCTATATGTTATTATCAACTATGGAAAAAATACAATGACATAGCATGAAACTCCTTCTACTCTAAGCATCTTAATATTTAACATTGCATGATAGCCATCTAGGGGTATGTTTTTTATTTCCTTAACCATCAGTTTGAATTACAAACCCTCAATTAGTGTTATAGTTTGTTGTAGAATCTTCTTGAAATTACACATGTGGTTAGCCCCATATGCATGAGTAATGGGAGATGATTTGGAATCCTCTTCTACCATGGTGGTCAATATGGTAATTCAACTTACAAGAGGCATAAATTTTTCATATGAACTCCATTTGATGTGATTCTTGCGTCACTCAAAATGTATCTGAGTGTAGATTGATGAAAAAGGGTCATTTCTAAGGACAAGAAAATTTTAACCCAAAAAATGTCATTTTATGACTCCAAATGGCTCTAAAATATTTCAAACCCCAATTTCCCAAACTTGGATGTGCCGTTGAAATGACCCTGCAAGCTGATTCCTCTAATTTTTCCCACCCTTAAAGCATCGAGATAGATGAAAAATAATATATTGGTCCAATATACACAATACCTCCCAATTTTGTGAGGCTTTTGGTCCCCAAAATATTTACTAAAGGAGATGAGGAAATTGCAGAATCTGGATTATCCACAGTATCATAAAACAATGATCGACGTTTCGAATCCCGATGGGGATCCATCTTCAGGACGAGAAGTGAATGAAGAATGAAATAAGGTTGCACAGATCAAGGCATAAATAGTGAAGGATTATGATGATGAGAAGAGCCAACAAAAACAGATTTTGTTAATTTATTTAAAATAATTTTATTTTATTCTTTATAAAAATTTTAATTTTAATTTTAATTTCCTCTACCTTCTTCCTCGAGCACCACTTTCCTTTTCCTAGAAGTTGTCCTTTCAACCCAATCTACCAAAATTCATGCTACCCATGTATTGTATTTCTAGATATCTTGTACAAAATTGTGTCCCTTACTAATTTTTCCTGAGAATATGGTGCTAAGCCCTTTATGGAAGGTAGGACCTATTGGGTAATTTTTATTTTTGGTTAAATTAATTCATTAAATTATTGACCAGTCTTTGTGAAATTGTGAAGTGTATATGCATTATATATGCTAGGAATCTATTTTCAATCAAAGAGAATGAATACAAAATGTAAATTCAATCTATCTATGACTAATCCTTATTAAGTGTATGCACATGTTCTGTCTACAAGTCATTCCAATTTAAATCACTTCAAAGAAAGTTATGCTAATGTTCAGGAATTCAAAAATATTCTAATGAATAGGAATTGAAATATATTTTATTTTAAAAATAATTGATATCTATTCTAGTTGGAAAGAAATGGAAATCTTATCCTATTAGACGATAAAAATAAATCTTTTTTAATTGACTTGAAAAGAGAGCTTCTAAAATGAATTATATTCTAATTCCACTCTATAGAATAAGAAATGAAAGTGTGATCTAATTGACAAGATTCAAATAATTTTATTCTAAATAATTTGAAATAAATTATATCCTAAGAACATGAAATTAAATCTAACAATAAATACGTAAATGAAACTAGCTTAAAGAGAAGAATAAAGAAGAATGAACTGAATGGAATCTGAAATGAAAAATACTCTATAGATTACTAATGTGTGTGTCCTTAACATGAATTAATCTTATCATTTGAAATAAATATGTTATGCAACCAAATCTCAAAACAGAAGAAAAGATAGATCAACGACTTAAAAATTATCCTCTTCGAGGGGGAAACATCATTTACATCACATAAATGAACAATTCTTGGATGATACAAATGAAAATACCTCATTGGTATATATAGGAGTCTAAGGAGTCATAATATAATTAGAGCCTATATAATAATAATAATGTAAGGGCACAACAGTAACAATCGGGGGCTACACTAACAATAACAATAAGGGGGCTACACTAGTATTATAGGGACCTAACATGCCCCTCTCCTTCAAAAAAGTGTTGTCCTCAATGCTTGAGTAGTTATGAATGATTTTGTATAAAATTCTCATCCTTCGATGTGGAATCTTTAGCGGGTAAGTTCTTCCACTTAATGAAATACTCTGAAATTGATCGATTCTGCAATTGTCGGGTTCTTGTTTCTGTGACTACTTTAGGCTCTAATATGATTTTTCCTTCTGCTTCAAGTTCTGGAAATATTGTTTGAAATCAATTCTTCTCACTGATAACCTTCTTTAAGCATGAAACATGTAAAATTGGGTGTACTCGAGAAAATGCAGACAACTCCAATTTGTATGCCATAGTACCAATAGTTTGCAACACCTTGTAAGGACCATAGTACTTGGGTGATAATCTATTATCCTTCTTAGCTTGATTGAGGGACATTTGTTTTTATGGTTGTAGTCGTAAAAATACCCAGTCAACCACATTAAAAATTCTTTCAATGTGATGCTGATATGCCTATTGTTTCAATCTATTTTGCACCGGAGTGAGGTTATCCTTTAAGAGTTGGAGAACTTGTTGTTGATGCTCGATTTCATCTTCCACTGCTTGAACCTTAGAATTTTCTATTTAATATGATGTGATGGACGGTGGATGATATCCATAAAAGTGTCATAAATGACGTCATTTTTGTTGCAGGATGGAAGTGTTATACCACCATTCATCCTGAGGTAACCACTTGACCCATTATTTTTGTTTATTAGATACAAAGAAACAAAGATATCCTTCTATACAAATGTTCACTATCTTTGTTTTTATGTCAGATTGAGAATGATAAGATGAGCTATGAGCTAATTGAGTACCAAGACAAGAAAATAATTTTGTCCAAAAATTTCCAATGAATATGGGATCTTTGTCACTTACAATAATATTTAGGTTTCCATGTAGCTTTTGAATTTCTTCCATAAATTCACTATAAATTGTACTGGATTTAAAAGGATGAGATAATGCACAAAAGTGTGCATACTTGGTAATTATATGTACTACCACCATGATGACACTCTTTCCTTCAGGGTTGGGTAAACCTGTGATAAAATCCATTGATACCTCCTCCCAACGCTAACTTGGAATGGATAAATATTGTAACAAACATGAGACCTTAATTGTCTCAAATTTATTTTGTTGGCAAACTAAAGATTCTGCCACAAACTTTTGAATATTAGATTTAAGGCCATACCAAAAAAATACTTCTTGCCTTGTGGTAAGTTTTTAAAAATTATGAGTGCCCTCCTAAGGGGGAGGTCTAAAATTCCAAAAGAATATTTTGTTTGAGTTGGGAAATCTTACAAAGATATAAATGACATGTGTACCATAATGAATAATTTTTATACATAAATGTATATAATGTAATAGGATCTTGCAGCAATTTTTGAATAAGTATCCACACCTATTTTTCATTCTTCCATGCATTCCTTGTGTCAATTATCCAATCAGGTTGGATAATAGAAATGACACAGAGAAACGCTTCCAAATCATCATCCTTTCTTGAGAGTGCATCTCAACAACAACATATTTATTTCCTTTTTGTAGATGATTTCAAAGTCAATACCCAACATTTTTGTGACCCATTTTTGTTGCTCTTCTAAAGATAATATTTGTTCCAAAAATTATTTAAGACTATCATGATCTATTTTTACCTTGAATTGTCTTCCCAATATGTAAGGTCAACATTTCTTTAGTGTATGTAGTATTTCCAACATTTCCTTCTCATAAATAGGTTTGTGTAAAAACTTTCCCTTGATTGGATGTCTTTCAAAAGCAATGGGTCTTCCTTCTTACATTATAACAACACCAATTCCATTTCTTGAGGCATCAAATTCCACTATAAAGGTTTTGTGAAGTTTGGTATAGCTAAGACCTGTGCTTGGCACATTTCCTCTTTAAGATGTTCAAAGGCCTTAGTTTCTTCTAGATTCCAAGAAAATGTATCTTTCTTTAGCAATTTTTTTAGAGGTGTTTTTATTCTCCCATAATTCTAAACAAAATTTCGATAATACCCTGTCAACTCGATAAATCCTCGAATATGCTTTAGGTTTGTGGGAATTTTTCATTCCTTAATGGCTTTAATTTTGTTAGGGTCTTGATTAACATCCTCATGACATACAATATGACCCAAATATTCAACCTCCTATACTCCAAAGAAACATTTGGAGGTTTTTTCATATAATTATTTCTCCTCCAATAGTTTGAGAACCCTGTCAACATATTGAATATTATCCTTCCAAGACTTGTTGTAGATTAGTATATCATCAAAAAAATACTAACACAATTTTTCTAAGGAAAGGTTTGAAAATTGAATTCATCAAACCTTGAATTGTGGAAGGTGCATTAGTAATTCCAAAAGGAATGACCAAAAATTCATAATGACATTCATGAGTTCTGAATGTTGTTTTAAGAATGTCTTTGGTCTTCATTCTAATTTGATCATATCCTGAACGGAGATCCAACTTGGTGAAGTAAATTTCTCCATGTAATTCGTTCAACAATTCATCAATGATAAAAATGGAAAATTTATATTTAATAGTGAGCTTCTTGAGCTCCCTATAATCTGGACACATACACCATGATCGATCCTTCTTGTGCACCAACACTACTGGAGCAGAGAAAGAACTTTGACTTGGTTGAATTATCGGCCTCTAGTATTTCTACAACCATGCATTCAATTTCTCTCTTTTGGGCATAAGGATATCTGTAAGGCCTGATGTTTGGAGGAACACTTCCTAGAATCAAGTGAATATCATGATCATAATCATGAATTGGTGGGAGGCCTTTGGGAGTCTCAAACACCTTGGAATGATTTTCCAATACTTTTTGGAGATCTCGAGAAATAGATTATTTCGATGTTTGAAATTCTAGTGAGGATAATTGTGTAATTATGCCCTGCTTTTATTTCTTCAAAAAAAAATTCATGTCGTTAGAGTTGGTTATATTCCCCGGTTTCACTGCGATACCCCTTAATTCAATTTCCTTTCCTTCCAAAAAAATCAAGAAAATATCTTTAAAAAACAAAACTATCATCCCCAAAGATTGTAACCATTGGAATCCTAATACAATATCAGCACCACCCATTGGAATGAAAATCATTGAACTATTCAATACATATTCTCCCATGGTTAGCTTGATATTATGGAACTTTCCAGAGAAATTTATAGTTCCTCCATTTCCAACCACCAATTAACACTCTGGTGATAGATATAGAAAGAAATTCAATTCCTTGGCTATCTTACAATGAATAAAATTATGGGTACTACCTAAATCAAAAGCACTATTAAATTTTTATTCTTGATATATCCTTCTATCTTAATAATTTGAGTGATAATTCCCACCAATGAATTAGAAGATATCGTCGGATTCATTTCTTCTTTTTCTAGGGTTGGTTCCTGTTGTATATCCTCTTCTTTTGATGCTTATTGTTCCTCTTCTTCCTCCTCTTCACAATCTATTTAAATAATTTATTCTCAGCACACTTATGACCATTAGTGTATTTTCTATCACAACTGTAATAAAGCCATTTTTCTCTTTTTTCCTCAAATTTTTGTGGTGTCAACCTTGTAGGTTTTGGAAGGATAGTATCAATAACACTTCCATATTTATAGTTGTGAGTGATAGACTTCCTTGTTTCCATAAATTTTCTTTCAACTTTTCTTGCCACCCTGAATGCCTTCTCCAATGAACCAGGTTCCCAAAGGTGAACCTCATGTTGGATTTTATCCTTTAAAGTCCCTATGAAGACATCAATATTATGCTCCTCTAGAACATCATTTACCTTGATATTCAATATTTGGAAATAATCAATGTGTTCTGCCATTGAACCCTTTTGTTTAAGATTAATTAAATGGCTAAAGAAGGTATTTCTTTTTGTATCCTCATAATGTGATACCAATTGTTTCGAAAAAAATTTCCAAGTGAGAATTGATTTACGAGAGAAAATCCATCGATACCAAACAAATAGATTTTTTTCTAAATATAAATATGCAATGAGTACCTTTTGTGTGTTCGACACATCATGTAGATAAAAAAATTGCTCCATATGGAGTATCCATGTCACCGTATCCTTGCCATAAAAATTCCTCATATTGATATTTGGAATGTGGTTAGTCTTAAACCCACTATGGGATTCTTGAAAATCATAATTTGTATACCTTTTATCCTCATCGTGATTTTCGTGGAGTACGTTGTCACCATTAGGAAGCATTCCTCGTAACAACTTTGTCAAACCTTCCAGGTCCCTTTTCATTTATGTTTTTAAAACATCCTTAAAACCTTCCATATTTACATTAATCATTCATTCCATGTCATATTTCAAACCATCAATATTTGTGAGAGTGAAATTTGTTGCATTTAGTCTTGTAATTATGATATATCATGCTGCATTTCTTCCTCTTATTCATGTGTCATAGAAGATATTTATAGTCGCTTACTATGTGTGTCCTTTTTTTTTTTTAGGTATTTAGGAATCAAACAATGATATCTATGCTTCACTATGCCCTTTTAATCACTTCAAACTGGTTTTTCAAACAAAAGTTATACAAAATTAAAAAAACAAATACACACTTTTTTCTTTCTTTTTAGGATCTCGATATTGAAATTGATGTATCTTTGTAATTTTAGATCTCCAATGTATTAAATTTCATCCTGTGGTAACCCTCTAATTATTTTTTCCAACCCCACAAGTTATACTGAGATTGGATTCTTCAAGAAAGAGTTATGTTCAATCTCCTACGATGACCTGATTATAGACAGGTTCAGTAGAGTGAACTTGTACGAAATTCCACATGTCAAGGTTTCGACCTTTGGCCCTGAAAATGCTACATGAAAAACCATAGTACGTGTACTTTAAAAAAATAAAATAAAATTCAAATACGATGTTCAAAGAGAAAGTTATGGCGATTTTCCCTAGGTCACGTGTTTGATATGGAATTCTAAAGCCCACAAAAACCATAACTTCATTAGATCATATCTCCAAAAATATAGCGAACCAATATCTAAAAATTCTACATGAATTTACCAATATTTCAGCTCCACGTGGTTGCAATTTTAGCTTCTGAATCCTAGGCAAAAAAAAATTATAGCGAAAATTCCAAGATGACCCTTTTGAAGAAGAGAAACCCTAGAATCCAAAGCTCTGATACCAAATGTTATGAAACCAACTCTCAAAAAAGAAGAAAAGATAGATCGGCAACTTAAAAAGTGTCCTCTTCAAGGGGTAAACCTCTTTTACATCACATAAATGAACAATTCTTGGATGATACAAATGACAAGACCTCCTTGGTATATATAGGAATCTAAGGGGTCATAATATAATCAGAGCCTACATAATAGTAATAATGTAAGGGCACAACAATAAAAATAGGGGTCTACACTACCGATAAAAAAGAGGGTTAAATTATATTAGTATTATAGGGACCTAAAAAAATATGATACTGAGCATGAAATTAAACATGAAATATATGTTTTTGTAGTTTTTGGTTTACTATCGAACACTCAACCTATTACAAACAAAAGACAAATAAGAAAAATGTGATTGACAACAGAACATTAAACATCTAAATATTTGAGAGCTAATGTGAAATGAATGCTTAAAAAATGAAATTGAAAGAACAACTACCATATCTAACAACTCCATATGGGGCTCTCATGGCGAGGTCGATGAAATAGAAACTAAAATAATTGGATTAAGTCACCAACACAATCACAATTGCGCCATAAGACAGAGTAATTGCATTAATTGTAGAACAAAGTCTTCTCTCCTAAGAGTAACAATAATACTTGACTTAAAACATATTGATCTTGTTTCCAAATCGAAGCAATTTATAATGTTTTATGAACTAAAAAAAATAAGATATTAATGCCTAGAAGTAATTCCATTCAACAACAAGGTTTTGAAATCAAAATAGTAAGTTTAATCTCATGATTCACTACTGGAATATTGAATCATGAGAGGGATTTTGATTGACACATAATCAACTAGAAATTCTGAATTCTAGATCTCATTAGCTTGAATTCTCCACACTCTCATGATGATAAGATTGATTCCATGAAATTATATGTGAGGAAAACCTCCTAAAGCCAAGTTTTATTCTTGGTTTTACCAGCAAGATTCACATATTTTATAAACTTCCAACTGAGCCCAATAGGTGGCTACACATGTGGATGGAATCTTGCATTTGTCCATATGTCCTACTTGTCTTCAAACTCACGAGAACATGTTTAGACTTGGATTTAGCTACAAAAATGCTACTTAGCTGTGGAATGTGCACCTTTCGGTAGTTATAGCAATGTTTTAATCAAATGCACAAAGAAATCATAGACTATGAGTTGTAGTTATGCATGACCTGGATGACCTTATAATTTATGGATGAAGCAAAAATGTGTATAAAATGGATGAAATAAAGGGAAAAAGGTTTTTCAAAATGAGGACAATTCAGAGGTTCAACATTCCCCCTTTGTTGACTATGTTGCATGTCCTCATGCACAAAATTTCAAAACTAAAGTGATATCTTGTCACTAAACTACCTCTAATGCTTGGATGAAGACATCAAAATTTGTTGATGCTCATTTTTTTCATACATTTAGTGACCACTTGGGTTTTCTCATCAAAATATTTCCTTGTAACCCCTTGACTTTATGTCCAAGACCCTTATTATTTTCCTTAAGTTTTTTATTCTTCTTGTACCAGTAGCACATCCTTAACAACATGTCTTCATTTTGAGCTTTCATTATTGCATTTTCATCTTTAATTTGCTTATTCAATAGCTCCAATTCATACACTTCTTGTTTTAAGGCATTAACAATCTCTTTCTCCTTATTTATTTTTGGTTCAGGATCAAACGTAGGAGAATTAACATGTAAATAATCTTCATGAAATTCAAATTCCACAAGAGGATTTACCTTTTTCTGCATTTCCTTTCCCAAGGTCTCCAAGTAGCCATAGATTTGTTGTTGAGAAAGATTGATCTCAGGGGTTTTTCTTGAAGGAATTTAATAACATGGATATTATGTTGTTGTTTCAGTCTCAACATTGTTGCCTTCATCAATATCTATAGTCTTTGATGGTTCCTGATTTATCTGATTGCCTGAATTCTTAATAATTATTTTGCTTCTCCTCAATTTTTGTTCAGGTTCCACTTTCTTCTAAATTTTTTCCTTTTATTGCCTTGTTGTTGTTCTTTTCCTCCATTATCCTTTGATGCCTCTGTTTTTTCTTCAATTTCACAAAGTTTCTTTCTTTTAAAATTTTTTTATTGCTTTTCTTCTTAACTTCCTTCAAAATTTGACTAAGGGGAACATCATCTTCTATTTCATTATGTTGAGTCTCCATCTTTGTTGGTTCATTTTTTGACAAACCCTTGGCTTTGTTTGTTGCAGACTCGGGGTTAGGGTTTCGAAGAATACTTTTGACTCCTTTTAGTATTGATTATTTCTTCTTCTTATTTAACTTATATGAAACGATTTATAATATGAAAGACCTACTAATTCTCACCAATAGTTTTCAAAAGTGCCTATACAAGAATCTTCACTAGCCCATGATGAGACAGGGCCCTATCAATGTTCCTATAATCCCTTTGTATATTGAAGGCCATATTTTTAATACTCCACATCAGATAGTATGGTAAATTTAACTCCTTACCCTTAATACAATCATTAGAATCTTGGCACGGTAAAATAGTAGTGTAACATATCTACCTTCACACGTGAGAAACTTTTGAAGAACCATTAAGAAATTTCTCCATTTACACTTAAAAGAATTCACTCGAATTCCCTTTTTTAAAATTGAAAAATCCATACCTGGATTGTGAAGGAAATTATTCCACTATTCATCTTTGACTTTTTTTAATTTTTGAACCAACTCTCGTCATACCATGGAAGCTCCATTGCCTCTGCTATAAAGGATTGTAATTTTCAACCTTATATCTCTAATATTCGCTTCCACATATTCAAAATCCTGAGAAAAAACCTTGGTGCACTTCAAATTCATATCCATAAAGTTTCTTGAATAGTTTAATCCATCCTACCTTTTGCAACTAATCTCATACTTTTCGGTAGGCATTGAAAAAAATAACTCTGTTAAGCTCATATCGAAAAATTACACCCATCGTGACATATAAGTTTTGACTTTAAATTACCTCTTTTGAAGGGTTTGATGGAAGAATGGATAGTGAAATGGAACGATTAAAATGGAGTAGTGAAGTTAAAATGGTTTGATAGTTGTACGATTAAAATGAGATGGATTTTTCAAAGCAATGGAAAATTTGTGATAGAACTCTTCCTCTTGCGCTAATTATTTCCCATGATTCTACATATCTGATCTTATACGACTGTTGGAATTTGAGTTATTCACATAAAGTGAAGAATGATATATGGATATGAGTAATGAGATATAGTTATGAATAAGGTCATAATGTAGATCATTATTTCTATATATGTATCATAAATATTCAATAAGTCTATCAACTAATAAATATATTGCTTCCTTTAATGAAAATTGATTTGACAACCTATATTCACCTTATAATTCATATCTATTTGGTGTACTAACTTTTCATTTACTTGTAGGTTCATAATGCTTTGTAGGTTCACAGTGTTGGCTGCAAAATGTGAAACCAACTACGGAATGTTACAGATTCTGCAGCTTTGTCTTCAGTTTGATTATTTGCTTCAAAACTTGTTGTTGTTGGATGTTGATGATCTTTGATGATGTTGATGACTGCTGATAATTCTCTTTAAAAGAGAAAAAAAAAATTTCAAAATTATTTATTTGAGCTTGAAATTTGTTATTTCAATGAAAATAAGGGGATAAAGGAAATGGGAAGAAGGAAGGGAATTGTGAAAATCTAAGCTTCCAAGGATCCCTTGGTTTTCGGCTGAGTTATTTTTCATAAGAATGCCAACAGTGCTGGTTTTCATATCTATTCTCTTATTTTATTTTCATTTTTATTTATTTGTATTTATTTTCTTCTAAAGAAAAATAAATCACAATACTTTTGGTGGTAGGGAAGGAAAATGTCATTTTATCACTCAGTTCAGATCATAATTATATTGCAGATTTTTAACAAATTCTCCCCTTTCCAAAGGATTATAATATAGTTTAAATATATTCTCATTGACAAGGATCTTTTCTTCGACAATAATCTTGATTCTAACTACGCCATTATAAAAAATATATCTATCTCATAGGGACCAAACCAATGTGTCTGAAATTTTTCCTAAAAATCCTTAAACTTAGAAAAAAAAAAAAAGAGCCCAGTCACATGGACTGAAATTTTTGACTTTGATGAATTTTTCATGCCATGTGGTTATTTGTTGTTGGATTATGTTTTTTCTTTATATGGCATCATGTTAGATCTCATCTAGCTCATTCAATTGTGCCATTCTTTGCTTTTGTGCTTCAGAGAGATCAAGCCCCAAATTTGCTACTATTCTGAAGGTTTCCACTTGGAATTTAAATGGAAGCAAGATTTGCTTCCCATAGACAAGCTCATAAGGAGTATGCTCAATAATATTTCTCCATGTGGTGTGGTATGCCCAAAGTGCTTCTGGAAGCCTTTCTTCCCAAACTTTCCTATGCAAATGTACAGTCTTGGTAAGTATACCTTCAAGTAACTTGTTGGTAGATTCCACTTGGTTGTTGGCTTGAGGATGATATGGAGTGGATTTCCAGTGTTTGATATTGTATTGCTCCATAATATTATGCACCAACTTAAATGTAAATTGAGCACCTTGATCTGCCACATTTTCCCTTGGGATGCCAAAACGAGTGAAAATGTCCTAAAAAATGAATGTAACTACAAAATTTTCAGTAACAAAAGTAAGAGGCTTAGCTTCTGCCCATTTAGTAGCATAATCTGTACAAACAAGAATATAAGTCTTTTATCTAGATGGAGGATTTATTGGACTAGTGAAATCTAGAGCCCATTTTCGAAAGGCTTTATTAGTACCTGAAGTTGTAGAGTCATATCCTCTGATTGAATGGGTTTTCCCATTCTTTGGAAACTATCACATATTTTGACATATTCTTTGGAATCTATAAAAATAGAAGCCCAATAATATCCCAAAAGAATCACTTTATATGTTGTTCTTTTATCAACAAAATTTCCTCCACATGGTTCATCATTTAAGCTTATTAGTATCTCTTGTACTTCATTATCTCAAACACATCTTCATATAATCAAATCAGACCTTGTTCAGTACAATTCTCCATCCATCCATGAATAGGGCACATTGGATTTAATGAGTTTTTGTTTTTCCTTAGCTAAAAAATGTGGACGAGATTTTCTTGTAGCTAAATAGTACTGCAAAATTGTATTTGTGAGAAAAACTATCTACTAGAGGAGTATCAATATTATTATTTTTCATCCTGGAAAGGAAATCAACAATTGTGTTTTCCTTTCATGGCCTATCCAAAATGGTGATATTGAATTCCTGTAATTATAAAATCGATATAATAATCCTACCATTAGTAATTGGTTTATTCATTAAATACCTAATAGCAGAATTATCAATATGAATGAAAGTCTCATAACTAGTGATGTAATGTCTAAACTTATTAATGGAATGAACAACAACTAAAAACTCATTTTTTCTAAATGTATAATTTAACTTTGCAAGAGTCAATTTTTTACCCGTGTAATAAATAACATAAGGATTCAAGTATTTATGTCCCTATACTGCTCCTAAGGCTATATCGGAAGCATCCGTTGAGATATGAAATGTGAGAGACCAATTTGGTCCTCTTAAAATTGGTTCTTCAGAAATTTTCTATTTCAATTATTCAAATGCCTTTTGGAAGTCAAAATTCCACATAAAATGACAATATTTTGTAAAAAGTTTAAAAAGTGGTGAAGCTGTTTTTGTGAAGTTTTCTATGAATCTTCTATAGTAACTTGTAAAACCAAGAAAACTTCTAACATCTCTTCGACATGTTGGTACTGAAATTTTGGAAATAACTTCAAATTTTGTTATGTCCACCTTATTCCCAACACCTGAAATATGATGGCCCAAAACAATTCCTTCGTTAAACATCATAAAACATTTGTCATGGCTTAATTAAATATTTTCTTCTTTGCATCTATGAGAATTTTTTCTAATTTTTCCATAGCCTCTTAAAAGGTGTTTCCATATACAGTAAAATAATCCATGTAAACTTATACACAATAATGGATCAAGTTAGAAAATATACCTAAAACTGCTCTTTGAAATGTACAAGGTGCACTATATAAACCAAAAGGAAGTGCCTTTTAAGCATGTGCACCCCATGAACATGTACAAGTTTTTTTTTCTCGATCTTCTGGTGCCAGTTGAATTTGGTTCTATTCATTGAAACCATTAAGAAATGAAAAATATTTCTTCCTTGCTAAAGTATCTAATACATCAATGAAAGGTAGTGGGAAATGATCTTTTAGAGTAGCTTTGTTTAATTCTTGATAATCTATGCATAATCTCCGCTTTCCATTCTTCTTAGGTGCAATCGTTGATGGTGAAACCCATTGACTATTTGAAATTGGGTAATTGAAATTCACATTAAGTTTTTTTTTTAATTCCTCTTTAACAAATTCTCTCATATTAGGATTCATCCTCCACTAGTGATTTCTTACTGGTTTGGAATTTTCTTGAATATAGGTGTGATTCATACATGTATTAGGATCAATTCCTTTCATCTTACTGTAATCCCATCCATATGTAGAAGTATGTTTTTGTAGCATATTTATTAATTGTTTCTTTTGAAATTATTCAAAGTTATTACTAATGTTTAATGTTTTACCTGGGTGAATTTCTAGCATAGAATTGCCAAACATTTCCATAGAATGCAAAGCTAATTTATATTTTTGTGATGAGAAATACTCAATGTTACATTATTCTTGAAAAAATTGATCTTGTTCAGAATATGAAGAAGAGTCATTAGTATTCAGCAAATTTATTAGTTGATCTTCTTCATCAATTTGTGAAATAGTAAATACTAGTTGAATACTTTCAAAGTCTTCATCATCATCATCTTCAATCCAAACTTCACTTTGTACTTAAGTTATTGTTTTTGCAAGTGGATATAATGTGAATTTATTAGTAGAACTACCATCAGTAATGTACACATCACTAGATATACAACTTATAAATGTATCAGTTGTAGCAAGCCAGGGTCTACCTAGGATTAATGGATTCCCTCCTAAATTAGTATTGGGAGTTAAAATCATAAATTCAAAAGGATATTCCCATGAATATAAGGATACTGATACATATTTTAATATACCATGAGGTTTAATAACATATCTATCTTCCAATTGCAATAAATTTGGGGTATATTGAAGATTAGGGAGATTCAATTGATCCATAATATGTTTGCTCATAATATTTATGGCTACTCCTAAATCAATCAAAGTGTTTGTAATTTCAATATCATTGATGTTAATTTTTACAATAGGGCTACCTTAATCGAAATATTTTTGAACTATTGGTTTCCCCATCATAATATTTGCAAGTTTTCCTATGAGTTGAATCTTTTTAATGGATTTTATTTTTCTTCTTGGTTTCATAATGCAAAAATCCTTTATTGTTTTTTCTCCTTTATAGCTTGAATTAATGGAATTTTTATGCAAATATTCTTCAATTCATCCAGCATGTTATAATCATGTAGAATAATTTGCCTTTCTATTCCATTATCAACTTGAAACCTTTAAGGAAAAGGAGGTATTTGTAAGGAAATAGAAGGTTGTTGAACTATAAGAATTATAGGAGTTGATTTTATTTGGTTATCACCTAATTTTGTAGGAACATATTACTTTAGAGGAGTATTTTTCTTGATCAAGAGATGCTTACTTTTGGGGAATTTTTTCCTCCCTATATTCTTGGATGACAACTGGTGATGTTTTATTTTGCAAAACTTGACCACGTATAAGTTGGACATCATTTATACCTAGAGGATCTATAATACATGCTTGAAATGCTTTACCATGGCATAGGTGTATTCTAAATGATTTATGGTTGTTCATATAATTGATAATTCATATTGGGATCTTGTACCATAGATATTTGTTGAGGTTGCCAAGGTCTTATGGGGAAATATAAGAAAGTGGTTCAGTTTGACTTGTCCAAGATTCTTCTTTGAAAGCAACCTTAAGTCTAGGTATTAAATGACACTCCTTTGTAACATGATTTTCTCCACATATAATACATATTCCAAAATTGTAAATAGGACATTCTCGTAAATAATTCCCTTTCCTACATCTAGGACTAAAAATAGATAATGAAAAATTATCAGTTTTTTCTTGTTTTGTATCCTTAAGGTATATAGTTGTTCACTGAGATTTCCAAGGATATCAATTTTAAAATTATCAAGAAAGTTTCCTAATTTTTCTCTACTTACTATTCTAGTTGCAAATTTACTTATTCTTGACATGATTGGATCTCTTGGATTCTTACCATATTTCTATTTCCCTCTCGAGATGTGTTTTCGTAACTCACAAATTTATTGGAATGAAAATTGAGAAAAATCTCCCTTTCCCATTAAATTGAGAAGATCAATTCATTAACCCCTTATGGTTTTTAACAAGAGAATTTTTAATGCGTCTTCATCTAAAATGTGTAATTTAGCTCCTCTGACATTGTAGGAAAATATTTCCACCAAATCTTTAAGGTTTTTATCCTCTTTTTGAGCCATCTTAAAAACTCCCTTAAGGTCACGGTGTATGCAATAACCTTTATATTTATGTAGTAATATTATTTTCATATCATCCCATGTTCTAAGGTCACGGTGTATGCAATAACCTTTATATTTATCTAGTAATATTATTTTCATATCATCCCATGTTCTAATAGAATGTGTTCCTAGACCCTTGAACCACTTAAGATCTCCACCTTTTAGAGTGGTAGGAAATAATTTCATTTTTTTAGTATCAAGTAGATAATTATATGATCTGCATAATATTATGAACTCAAAAAGAAATGTTTTTGGATCCTCGGTTCTTAACCCATGAAGTTATGAAGGATATATGGTGAAATAGTTTTCATGGTAGTAGTAGAATCTATATCTAAAATAGGGAATCCAAAAATATCCTTGTCATGAAAGTCTCCACCATATCCTCTTCCACCTCTACCACCTCGACCTCCTCTACCACCTACTATTTTTCCTCTTTGATCAGGAGTTCATAAATTTCGCTCAAAATTGAAAATGCTCGAAACAGTGCCGAACCTAAGCGACCGGGTAGATCTCATATTTCTGATTCTGGTGCCGTGAATAGTTCGAAAAACCGATGTCGTATGAGGGATATATCGTGTTTTGATCGATTTCCCAAACAGCTAAAATTGTGACAGGTTTGACTGGGATGCCCAATCATCATGCAGAGGTACAGTCAACAAAAATGGGAATATTCAATTTTCCAAGCCAATGATATTCTTCCAAGTTTCATATTTTCTTTCATTGATGTGGATGGTACGTTGTTTTCTGAGCCAATAAATGGGTGACATGTGGCCAATCGTGAGGCTACCACGTGTCCCTTGTACAGTTTAGTAAAATTTTGTTAAGTACGGGGGGGTTCGACCTCGCGACCTCTGGTGCACGCACATAACTCTACACCAACTCTGTTACACAAGTTTCTTACCCCTTATAGGCGCCAGAACTATTTAAAGTTAAATATTACAGTTTCACTTGGTGGAGATTAAGTGTGCTTCCAAAATTTCAGAAAATTTCTATTTTTAACTGCAGTTATGTGCAGTTCTCCACATTTAGTGGAGGTTTTGTAGGTGTCATTGGGAAAAAGGCTAGGAGGGTCAATTTTTGACCAATTTGGGTGAGACCATAGTCTACCTAGACTAATTTTATCATTCTGGGTCCATTGGTGCATAGAAAACAACCATTGGAGGCTCGTAAACACATGTGTTTAAATTTTTTTGAGAAAAATGAAATATGGACATGCCATTAGGAGCTGGACCAGTAGATGTAGCCCAAGAGGGGTGAACTGCTTCATAATACCTGTTGTGTAAATTTTATGTGTGGCTTTATTTCTATGTTATACATTGATGTTCAGTGTTATCTAGGCTTATTTTCATGCTTATAATTCACAAATTCATCTATGTTTCATGGTTAAATTCCTCAATCATTATGCAAACAAATGGAGACAAACATGTACATGTTTTGTAACTGAAAAGACACTTAGCAAAAAATAAAAAATATAGTCCTTTCAGATCAAGATGGTATCATAGCTAGAGTTTATTCTCTGGTGTTTTTGTGTGCAAATATTTGTTTAACTGTTTGCAATTTTTCACATGCTTACTAGGCTCAAGCTCAAGAGAGGAGAAGGTGAATTGGTGGAAGCAAGAGGGTCTCAAAGTGAGCCACAGAAAAGGAGGGAAAGATTTCCAGATTCTCCACCACCTATTTCACCTCCTAAAGAATCAGAAGCAGCAATAAGCATGCCTTTAGAGGAAGGATAAATCCATGAAGAAGTGGATCCCAAAGAGGAAGAAAGAGTGTTTAGGAAAGCATTCCTTGACATGACTGAGATGGTGAGAATCCTTTATGAAGAAGGGAATGAGAAACTGTAAGGAGAAGGATCCAAACTTCACAAGGAAGGACAGGGATCATCAGGAGGTCACAATGATGAAGATAATTCAAATAAGGGCAATGGAGGAGATGGAGGCAGTGGAAAGTCACCATCCTCACCCTCATTATATCATCCTCTACTTCACCTTCAGTACATCAGCCACATAAGTCAAATAACACTGGTAAAATTCCTTTTCTAAAACTTGATGTTAAGTTTTAGTTGCCAATGTTTAATGGTGAAGTCAATGCCGAAAATCTTGATAAGTGGATTAGGCAATTGGAGGTCTATTTGAGAGTTCATAGCCTTCAATATGATGATACCAAAATCCAATTAGCTTCATTGAGAATGGAAGGTGCATCACTTGTTTGGTGGGAAGCTAAGACAAAGGAGAAGATCAAGAAGCATGGTAAGATTATTCTATCATGGACTGATTTCATTACTACAATAAAACAATAGTTTTATCCATTAGCTCATATGCAGAAATCCATAATGAACTGGAAAAATTTTAGACAATTAAAAGGATAAATTGTGCAAGTTTATACCTAAGAATTTAGGAGAAGAGCTCTCTTATTATGGGTAGATTTGCAGATCCAATATACTTTTTTCAAGTACATAGGAGGCTTACATAGATACCAAAGACATAATATCCTCATGTTTAGCCCCACAAATCTAGATGAGGTATGTGTTCAGGCCACACATCTAGAAGTTAGAGGGAAAAACATTTCTGATGAGGTTAGAAACAAACCTTTTAAGGGTAAAAACAAAGAGAATACCTCAAAAGTTAAAGGAAAAAATAATGCATTTGTCAATAAAGAGGGATAAAAAGTGGTTTGTAAATATTTTTGAAAATAAGACCATGATGAAAATCATTGTTGGAAATTACATCCTGAAAAGAGGCCCAAACATTTGAACAATAAAGGGAAACAAAAAACTACAGCTACAACTCAACATGACTTAGGAGAGGATTCAGGTGATGAATCTAAAATTACAGCAATGGGATTAAAGAACATGAAGGGGAAAGAAATTGAAACTAAACCCAGTATTATTGCATCAAACTGTCACATACAAGCTCCAAATGAAGAAGAGAGAAATCAACTGTTTCATGTGAGGGTCATATCCAAACATACCAAGATTGACACATTGTTTGACAGTGGGTTACAAGTAAACTTAATCTCTGAATACTTGTTCAAGAAACTTAATCTTGAGAACATTCCACATCCAAAACCATATCCACTTGGTTGGATTTGTAAGGATGAAAATTTATAGGTTTCAAAGAAGTGTATATTGCGGTTTGCAATAACTGCACATTTTGTTGACACAGTTGAATTAGATGTGGTTCCTCTTAACATAACAGGTATTGTGTTGAGAAATCCTTACTTGTATGACAGGAAAGAGATCTTCCATCGCCATGAGAAAAATACCATTTATTCAAAGATGGCAAGGAGTACATTGTTAGATCACATCACAAGAAGACCAATATTGCTATGGTAAATGCTGGACAGGTAAAGAGGCTGGTAAATTCAAGTAAGAATTTTTTTTCTTCTAATGATTAAGCCTAAAGCTGATGTTAATCATGAATCATTTGAGGATTATGATCCTAAGTTGAAATCGGATTTATATGATGTAGTTGATGCACATCATGAGATGTTTTAGGAGCCAACAAAATTACCTCCAAAAAGGGAGATTCAACAAGATATTCAGTTGCAGCAAGATTTCCCTCTTCCAAATATCGGCATGTATCGCATGTCGATAATGGAGAATGATGAAATAAAGAGGAAAATCAAAGATTTTTTGGACAAAGCACTCATAAGGCCAAGCACTTCACCATGCGGTTCACCCATAGTCTTGATTCCAAAGGAAGATGGGACTTGGTGCATGGGTGTAGACTTCAGAGCTTTGAACAAGATAATGATAAAGAATCGATACCCACTCCCAAGGATAGATTATTTTCTTGATCAGCTGAAAGAAGTAGAGATTTTCACTAAATAAGATTTACGAATTGGATATCATCAAGTAATAATTGTAAAAAGTGATATATGGAAGACTGCATTCAAAACCAAACAAGGACTCTTTGAGTGGTTGGTTATGCCATTTGGTTTGTGTAATGCACCAGAAACTTTCATGTGTGTTATGGATAGTGTTTTGCGTCCATTTCTTGATGACTTTGTGATATTTTATTTAGATGATATACTATTTTTCATTGAAACAAGAGAAGAACATGTCTTGCATGTGAATAGGGTGCTTGATGTTTTGAAGAAAGAGAAATTATTTCTTAAGATGTCAAAGTGTGAGTTTGGAGAGACTTATTTGGTTTATTTGGGACACATTTTAGGAGGAGGCCAATTGAGAATTGATCCTTCTAAAGTGGAAGCCATTGTGAATTGGCCCACTCCCAAAACAATAACCGAGGTAAGAATTTTCTTAGGTGTAGCTCAATATTGGAGAGAGTTTATTGCTAATGTTTCTGCCATATAAGCTCCTATGCATGCAGTGACAAGTGTGAAGAAATGCTTACAATGGGGAGGAAAACAACAACAAGCTTTCAAATATTTAAAACGCAAGATCAGTTTAGCTCCATTCCTCGCATTACCAAATTTGAGATAGCCATTCAAGATACAAACTGAAGCTATTTATTATGCCATGGGCGCAGTTCTTTTGCAGCATGGTAAGCCCATCACTTTTTATTATGAAAGATTGAATGGCTTTGGAACTAATTATCCTACATATGAAAAATATTTGTATACGTTAGTACAAAGCGTCAAGAAGTGTAAACACTACTTTATGGGTAAAGAGACAATTATACATACCGATCACCAACCATTACAGTACTTGCAGTTGCGAACAAAATTGCAGCAATTACGACATTTCAGGTGGATGGGTTTCCTTCAATAGTTTCACTTGGTTATAAGGTACAAGAAAGGTATTTTCAATAAATTTGCTGATATTCTTTCAAGGCCAATTATAAGTGCTTCTAATTTACTTAAAAATTATTCTATTTTACATGAGAGTTACATAGAACAATATGCACATGATGTTGATTTTTAAGATGTGTATGCTAGTTTGAGTGAAGAGAATAAAGTTGAGGAAAATGATTATCACATGCATAAAAATTTGCTGTTTCATTTGAGAAAGATGTGTATACCACAAGGAGAGAGGCTAAGTGTCATGATAGAGGCCCATTCATCTCTTATTGGTGGACACTTTGGGGTAAGAAAAATAGTGGCACATTTACAGAGGTATTGCTATTGGCCTCACATGATAGATAGTGTGTCGTGTTTTCTAAGAGGTTGTTCTATGTGTGCAACAAGTAAGCCTAGTAATAGGAACCTTAGGTTGCACACGCCACTACCGATACCATCAATGGCATGGGAGAGTGTCTCCATTGACTTTTTTGGAGTTCTACCTATGTCAAGAAAACAACATGATTATCTTTATGTAGTTGTGGATAGATTCAGTAAAATGTGTATACTTATGCCATGTAAGAAAACCATTACTGCTGAACTTTAATTTCAACATGTGTGGGTTCATTATGGATTGCCTACTTCTATTTTTAGTGACATGGATTCCAAGTTCATTGGGAAATTTTGGTCCAATCTTTGGAAGATGATGGACACAAAGTTTAAAAGGAGTACTGCTTTTCATCCGCAAACTAATGTCCAAACCAAGGTGGTGAAAAGAACCATTGTGAATCTATTGAGAGGATATTGCAGCAAACATACCAAGTTGTGGGATGAGCAACTGCATTACATTCAGAATGCTTACAACCAGGCAAAGCACTCTTCTACAAATACATCACCTTTTGAAGTATGTTTTGGTTATTTTCCAAAATCTCCATTAGAATTCATCTTTGAGAAGGATGTTGCAATTGATTAGCATAGTGATATTGACAAGGCTCGAAATTTCATTGAGAAAATTCAGATTATAAATCAACAAGTTCAAGAACAACTTGAGAAGAGTCAAAGAAAATACAAGGAGAGGCATGACAAACATAGCGTCGATCACAAGTTTCAAGAAGGAGATGAGGTATGGTTGCACGTAAGCAAAGAAAGGATGCAAGGAGAAGGTAAAAAGCTCAAACCCATTTGCTATGGTCCATTCAAGATCATAAAGCAAGTTGGTAACAATGCATTTCAACTTGACTTACCTTCATATATGCAAATGTATTCAGTTGTTAATGTTGAAAACTTACATTTGTATGATCCACCTTTGATTGATGATCAAGGAAGTGATGTTCAGTTGCCTTCTATTAAAGATTTCTCACTATAATTTGTGGATGAGCTCAAGGAAGATACAATTCTTGACAGGAGGAAAAGAGCATCTAAGAGGGGAAGTGTTGACTACCTTCGAGTTGGGCTCAAAGATAGTAAGCCAAGAAAGGTAAAGTGGATGGAAGTTGGAAAGGTGAGGAAGTTTTACCCTCATCTACTTAACAGGTAATCAAGTATTTTGGGGTCCAAAAGCTTCCCAATGGGGAGGTGTGATCAAGAGTTAATAATTTTTTCTCAAAATCGAAAATGCTAGAAACTATTATGAACCTGAGTGACCGGGTAGACCTTGTCTTTCTGATTCCAACGCCGTGAACGGTTCGAAAAATTGATTTTGTATAAGGGAGATATCACGTTTTGATTGATTTCCGAAACAACTAAAATTGCGATAGGTTTGATTGGGATGCCCAGTCAGCATGTAGAGGTACATTAGTCAACAAAAATGGGAATATTCCTGATAATGTTCTATTTTCCAAGCCAATGATATTTTTCCAAGTGTCATATTTTCATTCGTTGATGTGGATGGTACATTGTTTTCTGAGCCAATGAATGGGTGACACGTCGCCAGCCTTGATGCTGCCACATGTCCCCTGTACGGTTTAGTAAAGAAAATTAAGGTCCGGGGTGTTCAACCCCACAACCTTCGGCGCGTGCACATAAATCTACACCAACTCCACTACACAAGTTTCTTACCCCTCAGGGGCGTCAGAACTATTTAAAGTTTACAAACTATGCATATGGGGGGGGGGGGGACCGCTGACGGTCCCAACTTGCCGACGGCCCCAACGGTGGTCACATGTACCGCAAAAACTATTGTAACGCCGACGTCAAACATTAAAACGTGACCCCAGAGCTTATCACATGGAGGGGTTAACGTTAACACTACCACAGTTTACGGAGCGAGTTGTGCTACAATTTAATGTTATCCGTGGGGATTCGGGGGTTGGCATGTGGCCACCCCCTCCCCAAAACATTTAGTATTACGGTTTCAATTGGCAGAGATTAAGTGCACTTCCAAAATTTCAGAAAATTTCTATTTTTAACTGCAGTTATGTGCAATTCTCCACATTTAGTGGAGGTTTTGTAGGTTTCATTGGGAAAAAGTCTAGGAGGGTCAATTTTAGACCAATTTGGGTGAAACCAGAGTCTACCTAAACTAATTTGAGAATTATGGATCCATTGGTGTAGAGAAAACAACCATTGGAGGCTTGTAAAAACATGTATTTGCAAAATTTTGAGCATAATGAAAGATGGAAATGTCATTGGGAGTTGGACCAGTAGATGTAGCCCAGGAGGGGTGAACTGTTCATCACACATGTTGTGTAAATGTTATATGTGGTTTTATTTCTTTGTTATACATTGTTTTTCGGTGTTATTTAGGCTTATTTTCATGCTTATAATTCATAAATTCATCTATGTTTCATGGTTAAATTCCTCAATCCTTAATCAAAGAAATGGCGAAAAATATGTACATGTTTTGTAACTGAAAAGACACTTAGCACAACAAACTAATATAGTCCTTTCAGATCACTCTTCCTCCAGCAATTCTTGGAAATTGGCATTTATACTCCATTGTGTACTTCCCCTTGTGCCTCTCCTTCCATTGCATATTATTCCAAGCTAATATAAGGTTCAATGGTAGGGTTTTCTACCTCTTCTTCCTTTGGTTCATCTACTAATGGTAATTTAGAAAGGTTTTCCTCTTCTACTTCTTCTTTCTCACTAGGTACTTATAACTCTTGTCCTAAGAGTTGTTCACATGTTGAAGAATGAAATGTGACTCCTTCAGCTGGGGTTGTAGGTTCTTCAACTACAACTTAGACTGTAGATGAGGTTGGTGAGTCCCTAGGTTGAATTTCATACCTATGTACTTCAGGGAGTTTATGTATACCTGCTATGGATGGAATGAAAGTGTTGGTGGATGGTATGTCACTACATGGCCTAGTGGTGGTCGTTGGTGATGTTGATATTGAAATATTTCCTCTACTTATGAATCTACCACTATAATATCATTCTCTATACATAAATTCTAAATTATTTTAATATGATTTTTAATTATGCATCTAGAAAATGAATGCATCTACTACGATATGCAAATCGAGATTAAAAAAAAAAAACAAAGTCCTATATACACTTCCCCAACAACGACACCAAAGATGTTGGGTAATTTAATTGTTGGATAAATTACTTCATTAAATTATTGACAGGGTTTTTGAACTTGTGAAGTGTATGTGCATTGTATATTCTAGGAATATATTTTCAACCAAAGAGAATGAATACAAAATGTAAGTTCAATATATCTATGAATAATCCTTATTAAGTGTATGCACATGTTCCGTCTACAAGGCATTCCAAGTTAAATCAACTTCAAAGAAAATTATACTAATGTTTAATAATTAAAAACTATTCTAATGATCTAGAATTGAAAGTTATTATATTTGAACGGTAATTGAAATCTATTCTAGTTGACAAGAAATGGAAATATTCTCCTATTAGACAATAAAAAGAAATATATTTTAATTGACTTGAAAAGAGAGCTTTTAAAATAAATTATATTCTAATTCCAATATATATAATAATAAATGAAAGTTTGATCTAATTGACAAGAAAAAAACAATTCTATTCTAAAGAATTTGAAATCAATTATATCCTACGAACATGAAAGGAAATCTAACTATCAAAAACTGAAATGAAACTAGCTTATAGAGCATAGTAAAAAAGCATGAAATGAATGAAATTTGAAATGAAAAAGCCTCTATATATTACTTGTGTGCATCACTAATTTGAATTAATCTTAGCATGTGAAATAAATTTGATACTAAGCATGAAATTTAACATGAATTTTTTTTTGAGTTTCTGGTTTACTATTGTGTGCTCAAACTATTATAAATAAAAGAAAAATAAGAAAATTGTGCTTGTGAATAGAGCATTAAACATCTAACTATTTGAGAGCTACTGTGAAATGAATGCTAAAAATAATGAAATTTAAAGAACAACTACTCTATCTCACAACTCCACAAGGTTCCTCTTGGTGAGCGCAAGAAAATAGAAACTCAAATCGATGGATTAAGTCACCAACACATTCACAATTGCGCCATAAAAAAAATTAATTTCATTAGTATCGAACATTGTATTCTCTCTTGAGAGTAGCAATATTTCCAAACTTAAAACTTAATTATCTCACTTCCAAATCGAAGCAATTTATAATGTTTTATGAACTAACAATTTTAAGATATTAATGTCGAGAAGTAAGTCTTTCATTCGAAAACTAGGTTTTGAAATCAAAATAGGAAGTTTACTCTCATGATTCGTTACAGGAAGAACGAATCATGAGATGGATTTTGATCGACACGTCATCAACTAGAAATTATAAATTCCAAATCTTGTTCACTTGACTTCTCCATGCTCGTGTGATGATAATATTGATTCCTTGAAATTCTACATGAGAAAATCCTCCTAAATCCAGGTTTGATTCTTGGTTTGACCAATAAGATTCTTGTATTTTATAAACTTCTAGCTGAGCCCATGTGGCTAGAATCTAAAATTTATATATATGTCCAATTTGTCTTGAAACTCACAGGGAACCTATTCAACCTTGGATTTAGTTGCAGAAACACTAGTTAGCTGCAGAATGTGCACCTTTTGGTTGTTATAGCAATGCTTTAATCAATTTCACAATGAAATCATAGTCTATGAGTTGTGAGTGAATGATACCTTTTACTATAGATATGCATGACCTGGGTGACCTTATAATTCATGGAAGAAGCAAACATGTGTACAAAATGAAGGAAAGGAATGGAAAAAGGTTTGTCAAAAGGAGGACAATTCATAGATTGAAGAGGACCTACTCATATTCCTAATCCAAATTGAAGTGCTCATAAAGTTTTAGGTTCTCCACATTCACTACTAATCAATTATGCATGTATGGGGGTATATTGATTTTATGGGTGTTATATTTTCCCTTTTCAAATATCTCAAAAGGACCATACTTAAAATACTTTATCTTCTTACCAAGACCCTATAGTTTTTTTGTATTTAGTTATAAACAAACTTTGTCTCCCACTCTAAATGACTTATATGTGCTATGTTTATCATGTTTGGACTTATATTTTCCTATGAATTCTTCGAGATACCTTGCACTTGCAAATGGATATTCCTAATCTTCTAAAAAAAAAATCTCAATGCATATCCTAAGGTCTTTCGTCTGTCCCTCCTTTTTTTTCATAAACAACATCCAAGGGTGAAGGTGGAAAAAATAATAAGCAAGTTTCAAAATGTGACTTACTAGTAGAAGTGTGGACTAATCTATTACAAAATTGATGTATATAGATAATATTTTCATATGAGGTCTTCATATGATTCTGATTGTAACCCCTTAAATGCTAAAACAAAGTGTAATTGACTACTTATGTCTACTCATATTTTTGTGGATGGAGTTTTGTAAATATTTTTACTTAGTGTCCATGTTCTCCTACAATGTAGTTTAAAATGCACTGAGAAATCTAGTAACCTTGTTTGAGATAATGCTCCACTGATGCTCCATGTTATTCCAAAGTGCACACAAACATATTAAAAGAACATGTTTATTGTTTCCTATTCTTTGATGGTATTTTTGCAAGGCATGATAATGCACATCTTATTGAACCTGCCAACTACCAAAAATAGATTGTCATGAAACTTCCTAATTTTTTGTAAACCTCCCACAATATCCATCATGAAATTCTTTCCAAAAGTCTATTGGATATAGGCAAAGTATGGTATAAGCCTTGCTTCCTATTACTAGGCTTTTTGGTATAACAAAGTATACATCATTTAATATATTATGTTACGTCTTCTTACATTATAGGATTTTACACATACCTTTATAAGTTGTAGTTATATTCCCAACACTAAAATGTCTTGCAGCTTTGGAGGTGTAAGCCTCTCTAATAAGTTGTAATATTCCACCTTTAGGGACATGATCTTGTCCACTGTGTAGAGTAACCCACTCTAGAAATAATAGTCAACCCTGTCATCATCATCTTCTACATGAATATCAGTGACTTTGTAGCTACTAAAATACATCCTTTAAGTCCTCATATTCTATGTATGCCTTTTTGCATGCATATTGGGTAAATGAATCCATATGTGTAATAGTTCCCAAAACTATAATCTTGGTTTCAGGTGGCCTTGAAAGCATGTATTCCAACATGTTTGTGTTACCCTTCTTATACTTGTTAACTAGAATAAATTGTTGTAAAAATCCCATCCACTTGTAATGTATAGTTTGTTATAGCTTACTTCGGGCCTCCAAATACTGTAGTAGTTGGTGATTTGTGTGGATGATGGTATACTTGCTCATCAGATAGTACTTTCACTTCCTCACAGATTGAACCGAGGCATATAATTCCTTTTCATAGGTAGGGCAGTTGAGTACTCAATAAAATATTCAAATTGATGGCATGTATGCCTTCCTCTCTGCATCAAGGTAGCTCCCATGGCATACCTGCTTGCATTTGTCTCCATTTTGAAGGTCTTCTACAAATTTGGTAATGTGAGAACTAGTGCTTGATTGTCTTTCTTTTCAACTCTCAAAAGAATTTCATTGATTATTCCTTCAATGTAAACTCTTACCATTAATTTTTACAACATACAACTATTTCTGAAAATGAAGTTGTGAACTTTTACAAGTACTATGCTACCCCAACAAATCTATAAATTTTAGAGACATTTATATCAATTTCCCATTTCATGATGGCCTCCATCCTTGTGGGATCTATCTTGAGCTCCCTTCCATTGATCACATACACAAAATACACCAAATACTACTAAGAAAACTCATATTTCTTGAGGTTAACCAATAGCCAGTGTTTCTTCAAAGTATCTAACACCTGCATGAATTGTGAGATGTGTTTTTCCCAAGCAGCACTATAAACCATTATATCATCAAAATAAACTATACCCAATGAATATATATATATATATATATATATATATATATATATATATATATGGGTGTAATACATTATTAAGGAATCTCATATATGTAGTTGGTGTGTGGAATTAACCAAATGGCATGACCAACCATTCATACAAACCTTTCTTTGTCTTGAAGCTTATCTTCTAGATTTCTTATTCTTTGACTCGAATTTGGTGGTATCATAATCTCATATCTAGTTTTGTGAAGTACTTGGCATGCTACAATTGGTCCAACAAATCATTTATCTTAGGTAGATGGCACCAATTCATGACTATAATCTTGTTCAATGCTCTATATTCAATACACATCTACTAACTCTCATCCTTTTTGGACATGATAATTATAGGTGACCCACAAAACAAGGTGCTTGGATGAATCACTCCATACTCCAACAATTGTTGCAGCTGCGTCTTCACTTAATTTTCTTCAAAAATAGATTGTTTATACATCCCAATATTTGGTGATGGGAGATAGACAGTAATCGTATTTTTTGATCCACTTCCCTCTGTTGGAAATATGATGCAGAGTGTTGTCCTTGATGGAAACCCACTTAATGAAGATGAAGACATGAGATTGTTGGCATGTGTTGTCCTTGATGGCAATACACCTGATGAAGTTATTCTTGACTTGATGGACTTGGTAAATGATGTAAATCTGATGTGATATGATGTTTGTTGGCAATATGATGTAGCGTGTTGTCCTTGAATGGCAACCCACTTGATGAAGATGATGGCTACCTACTTGATGAAGTTGTGCTTGATAGAATATGTCTTGATGAACCTGTTAAATGATGTAAATCTGATGTATCTATAGTGAGTACAGAAGGAAATGAAGAAAGGAATTAAGTATGTGTTAGATCTATGATGGAAAGAGTATGTCTCAAGGCATACGCGGATTTGTCTAGAAGAAGTCGCGTATGCAGGCGGGAAATAACATGCCAAGTCGCGTATGGGCAAAAGCGCTCATAAAGTGCAAAACCAAGGGTAACCACCATGGTATTGACCCATTGTATTGAGTAATGATTTGTCTATGTGACCCCGTCTAGGAATACCATCGAAAGTAATGTATTTTTGGGCTCATGGTATTGTTTTGGTTCATGGTATTGAAAAAGGGGCTCATGGTATTGAAAAAGGGAAAACCTATATAAAGAGAAGAAATTCATTGTGCAAATCATGAGTGTGGGTGCAAGATGCCTGAGCTTGAATGAATACTTCTCTCTGAAGTATATCTGAATGGAAAGGGTTACAGTTGAATGATAGATCTGAATGTATGATGCACCAATGATGAAGAAGGGTATCTAGATCTGATTTGTATTTGCTAGATCTGTTTATGGAATGCTTAGATCTAAGATGAGGCGAACATCTGTCTGAAGTAAAGGGTAAAATCTGTGTGATGTATCTGTTCTGAAGAATTGCAATGACCTAAATGTCTGAAGAACCATACGCTAGTTCTCCGCAGAGGAAGTGCGTATATACATGGGATTACCAAAGGAAAAGCGTGTATGCGCAGTTAGGGTTTTGCTTGGAAAATACACTGAAGTATACGCGGGTTCGTCTTCTGTAAAGAGCGTATATACGCGGGTTTGTTCAAATAAAAGCGCGTATGATTTCTGATCTAATGGTTGCTGAAGGTTGAATGTGTTTCTGCATATCTATTCTGAAGTCTGGGTTAAATCTGATACTCTGGTTACAGTGGTCTCACTATTCTGTTTGAAGCAATGAGCAAGGTATGATTGTTGATAAGTAAAGGGTTATATTGAAGTTGTTGGATCCAGTGTGAAAATTTGATGAAACGTGGTCCATAGAGGTGCTGAGGGTTGTAGCCTTCAGTCAGGGGGTCGTAGCTCCCTTCCAGGTGAGGCTGGTAAACGAGAGCAGGGGGTCGTAGCTCCCTTCCAGGAGAGGCTGGTAAACGAGTCAGGGGGTTGGAGCTCCCTTCCAGGAGAGGCCGGTAAACGAGCGCAGGTGGGTGCCTGCGTGCTGGTCAAGTCTGCGCCAGCACATATGTTGTAAGATGTTTTCTCTATAATAAAATATTGAAGGCTGAGCAACTGCAGCGGTGGTTTTCTCCCGACTTGGGTTTCCACCTAAAAATCCTGCTGTTCATGTGTGATGCTTATGTGTGATGGTTTTTTCTGTTCTTACTGCACATGTTTACTATTTATAGAACATCTAATGAATGAATGATGGAATGATATAAGTGAAGAACTAATGGCATAATTAGATCTCTGTGTATACGCGAGTTTTATGAAGGATATCCGTGTGTATACGCTAGTTGGCTTCAGCAAAGTGGCGTATGGGTTTTAGAGCATGAAAAAGTAAAAATTTTTAGTTTGCCCTAAATACTGATTCACCCCCCCCACCCCTCTCAGTATTTTTCCCAACACCCTCTTGGGTGGTATCCCTTTAGGCTTTTATAACACTTATATGCATGCATGTAGCAACTCCTCCAAATAATTTTTATGCTCTTTAGTACACATATCTAAGGATGCATTTCCTCTTACTGATTCATCATTTGACTAATTTATTTTAGGTAAAACATGTTTCTTACTAGAACTAATCAACTTCTTTGCTTTGTTAGCACTTACTGGTGAGATATTTGACGTGCCTTTGTGTGTGTTGATGATGTAGGATTTTACATCCTTGATTAGGAAGTATCATTTTGTTCTCCACTTGAATATTTCATCCCTCATAAACATTTAAGTGCTTCAAAACACCACTCCACATATGTTAAGGGTTATTGCGTCCAATTCCACTTCATCAATATAATCAACACTTGCAACAAATTTAATCTTACACTATTTTATTACCTTGATATCTACATCCTTGTTCACTCATCCCAACATATATGGGTTAGGATGATTGAAAACCTCCAATCCAAGTTTTCTAACAAAAATTTCAACTATGAGATTTTCCTATGAATCAAATTCGAGCAAAGTTCTTATCTTAGTCTTCTTGACCTAGATCTTGATGTGGAAGAGTTTGGTCATGTTTTTCTCTTCCTAGTGATGAAGTCTACACAAATGTGTCTCCTTTTATTCTAATTTGCAAACAATATTATCATATATGTTGAAGTTACTTTCAACATAATTTCTCAAATTTGTGGCTAGAGGATTTGTTTTTCTTTGCATCCTTCTTGATGTTCTTTAGGTTCACCTCTAGATATAGTTTATAGCACTTTTCCTCATTGTGCCCATCAATATTACAATAGTTACAATGGTTTATAGGATATTTTCATATCTTATATGAAATGGTTTTCATTTCTTATCCTTTCCCCTTTTCTACTTCTTCTTCCCCTCCTTGGAATTTTCCTTGTGCTCTTTCTTCCTAGAACCGCTTGGTTTCCATTTCTTATGGCCTATGAATTCCAAATACTATGCCTATACGCAGGTCTCATCCACTATCCTAGTATTGAAAATAATAATTTTATTTTGTATATGGCTACGTAGACCTCCCAGATAATTGAGGAGTATATATTGATTATTGGGAGAGATACCTAGCTAGAAAGTTAGGTTGCTATGTTATCTTTTCTCTAGTATGTAAATATGAAAATACCAAGAAAGAGGTACTCTATATGGAGTTAATAGATAGATGTGAGATGTATGACTTCTACAAAACCTTATGACCTTCAATTCAAGCCTCTAAATTCCCACTCCAATTTTCTCTACTCGACTATGGAACAAATACATTGACATAGAATAGAACCCCTTATACTCCTAGTGTTGAAGAGTGTAACTAGGATCGATCTTCATATTGACTATGTAATTATGTATTTATGTAAAGAAGAAGAGAAATATAATAAAATGTATTTTTGATATGCTTGCTTCATGGGTTTCATGAGAAATATTTTCTTTATAGTTCTATAGACTTCTTCTTGATGTCTATTAGGATTTGTCTTCTAGTTATAAATATAATTAAGAGTCATGTACATGGAGAGTCTAGTCAACAAATTATGCTCCAAGACCTTGTCATGATATCATCAAGAAATGGATCCTAAATGATGCTCAAAGAGACACTCACAAAGATGGAATTCAAGCCCTCCATCTTAGCCTATGGAAAAAAGTAAAAGTTGGCCTTCTAGCAGTTTTAAGGGTCATGATGCCTATATATACATAAATCTCTATGGTCATTTGTGAAAGAAAGGTTGGGTAAAATATGAGGTGTTTGGACTATAAGGATTGTGGAACAATTATGAAAAGGAATGCGGATTACTCCAAGTAGAACATGAAAGATAAGCATAAATAACTTTTGGGATAAATCTGGAATAAACAACATAGGTTAATTTGTGTCTGAGTGCGGATTTCCAGACAGGATCGAGTACGGGTTTAAGGTTAAAGAGAAATGTGGATATCAAAACGTGGTAAAGTCTTATATATATATGCAAAGTCAAGGCAACAGCTCACAGTGTTATAGTATTAAGATTGTGGATAATGCTGAAGAAGAGAAGTGTGGATCCAGTGAAGGAGTTTGCAGATTAGGGTTGAAGTTCATATCATATACTGTGATATGTATTGTGAAGTTAATATACTGAAGTCTAATGTGCTACGTATCTAAATAGAAAGTGAGAGAACAGAAGGAAGGTAAATCTCAGATTTACCTTCCCATATTTAGTACTCAAAATAAAGTAACATATCTCAAGTGAATATCAAGGAAGAAGGAATGGTTTGATAAACAAGATAGAATTAGAGATCGAGTTCTCTAATGTTGGTGCAGATCAGTGCAAGTTGGTGGTGAAATGAATGATCATCATTGGAGGCAGATGAATAAGTAGTGACAAGGTCTTGGAGGCATTCCTAGGTCAAGGGTCTGAGACTTTTTCATGGTACTTGTCATTTGAAGGTCTATAAGAAGTATTCCTTATGGGTTTTCCTCTCCAAGAGGGAGAGGTTTTGGCCCTGGCTTAAAGAGCCTAAATTTATGTATCTTGTCTTTTGGAAATTGACTTGATGAAAGACATAATAAGCTAAGAACAGAAGTCATAAGTAAAAGAAATAAGCTCACAAGTTTTTTTTTTTATCAGCAAGTATGGGACTCCTTCTATTAACTGGTTAGGTATTTACATCCATAGATCTGTCGGCTAGCTGGAAACTAGACCTTGTGTTCAAAATATCAAAACGTCTCTGCCCATCATGAGAATCTGGAGGAATATCAAGTCTAATGACCCCTAAAACAGGCAGAAGGGCCAGAGCTTCTACTTGTAACCAACTAAACCTGCTAAGACTTCGAACTATGTGCACTACATGGCTAAAATCCCACCAAAATCTTTTCATATCACAAAAAAGGCACCTGATCAGTCTTGGAGCTAGTTCTCCCCTCTTAGGCTATTTAATTCTTGCATAGTCACAACATCCTTCTCTTCTATGTCCCCGATATCATCTGAGGGAGGTGCACAGTCAGGCCGAAGAATGTCCAGATACCTTGTAATCCTCATGGTGTTTAGCAGCTTATCGATATTGTTGTCTAGCTCTTCACTGATGTTGTGGAGGTTCTCTCCCACATCGTGGAAAATTCTCCTTATCTCACATATCAGGTGGCCTAGAATGATCCGTGTCACCTAGACCGGTTGCACCTCGACCCTCTCCCCATAATCCTTCCGTAGGTATTTAACCAGGTCCGCCTCCAATTTGGAGATGGAAAAAGCATCCTCATCGTTGTTCTTGGAAAAAAACAACACCTCCAAATACAACCTTCTTCCCCCACTCTCCGGCTAAGGCCTGTTCCGCCCACCTTCTCTGCCTATGAATTTCTCTCCTCTGCCTCTACCTGCTCCGCACTCCACCTAGCAGTGAGCCTGAGTAAGGTGACCCACCATTCTCACCTCTAGGATGGAACATTGGTGGAACACTACCACTACTGCTTGTGTCAATCCTAATATTCCTTCCCCCTTCTATCCATTCACCCTATTGCACTAAGCTAAGATTATTCCACCTCATCTCCTTTGTCTTCTTATATACTCGTCCTAAGCTCCCCACTCTACTTTTCCTTCTTCCCTACTCCTATTGATGCCAATAACACCACAATCGAGTGAAATGGGACATAAATGGTACCTCCCTCCATTGGGATCTTGTGTTCCCATTTCCTCTTCCTCCGTTCTTCAATGCTGCACTCCATGAATCGTTTCCACCATCCTTCCCTTGCTTATATTATCCTCCTATGTCATGCCTTCCCCCACGTCGCCTCCTGCATGCCCCTCACATGTGCTCGACCTCCCGGTGGGCCAGCGTGTGTGGTACCACTCCTACCTCCCGTGGGTCATAGTCACCCGCATCTGGGGAGGCTCACAAGTAATTATCAATTAAGATAATTTGAATTAATCACCCTCCCTCCAAAATTTTCAACACTTAGTGGCCCAGTATTTAACATTTCTCAATACCCATCTAGGGATACATTTTTGAGTTCCTCAAACCTCGATTCGAGTTATGATTTTGTACCTTATAAAATATCCTTGAAAGTGCACATTTGGATAGCCCTATATGTTTGAGTAATGAGGTTTTACATGGCATCCTCTCATACCATAATGGTCAATATGGCAGCTCAACTTGTGGGAGTCATAACTTTTTCATATGAGCTCCAATCTTATACCATTTGAAAGGTATTTGAGTGTATATTAGTATCAAAATTTCATGGATAAAGATGAGAAATTCCCCCTCAAAAATGTCATTTTATTCCTCAAAATAGATTTGGAAGGTTTCAAACCCCAATCTTCCAAACTAAGACCTATCACCAGAATGACCTGCAAGCTAATTCCTCCAAACTTGTCCAGTTTGAATGCATTGAGATGGATGAAAAATAATATAATGATCCAATTTGGATCAATCCCAATCCAACAGGACAATAAAATTTCATATTTTATCATTTAAGTGTCACGAATATTTTGTTGTGTTTAATTTCACATGCCATATTTTATATTACACAATCCGTTTGTATTATTCTTTTAATATTTTATAGAAATTTACTATGGGGTTCATAAATTTTTTTATTTTTAACTTTTATTAAAGTATGAAATCTTGAGCATGTGTCTCATTTACATCCGAATGATATGAATGGCATGGAATAATTTAAATTTCTATGAAAATAACCATGTGTTCTTCTCTATGCATATTTTGTTCCTTGTTTCAAATACCAATTATTTAATTTATCTTTGATGAATGTTTATGATGGAATGGACATATATTCTTATATTTATATAGTCAACTTATTATTCAAATTTTCATTTAATTTCTTGGTCCGCTCTCACGAATTACTATGATGGATGGAAAAATCTACTATTTCAAACTAAAAGTTAGCATTTGAGTGAAAAAAGAGAAAAGTACTACATCTATAAAAATGTTGGGGATATTTACATATCCTATAAGGTTTATTCTCTTTAATTAGTTTTAGAGAACAACTATTAGTTTTTATAGCATAAAATGTGTTTTAGTCATGAAACTTGGTGGAGAGGCTAAAATACATGAGATCTCCAAATCCAGAAATCGCTTATGGAAATTCCGCCTAGATATTACTTAATTATATTATTAACCTACTTTTTTAATGTTTCCTAAGTCTAAACTTAGGAAAATTGGTTAATTAATCAGAATTAATTAATTCAAGGTGAGAATTATCTAGAAAATCACACGAATCGACTCTAAGATTATCCTAGCCCTTGATTAATATTTAATCTTCATTGTTGGTGCTCCAATAAATGATTATAAGAAGAATTCGATGAGAACTTGGAGAATACACCAAAGACACTTGAGTAGTTTGATTTCCTTGATAGAATGATTTCCAGAGAGTAGCAATAGTTTTCGGAGAGACAAATAGTGAAGCAGAGACAGTGAGGGACGGGGATAGTGATCTAGAGGAAGTTTTTCAGATTCGGAGAGGCAACAACAAGTGACATAAGTAATCTGTGTAGAAGTAGCATGAGGACTGCGTAGTAGCTGAAGTAGAGTAGTTCGATTTATGTGTGTGTGTGCTATATTTCTCAGTTTCTAGAGTTAATTTTCTTTCACATTTTATTTTTGAAAATCGTAGTGAAAATTATTTTATTTTTTCGTAGCAAACAATAGATAAATTTTTAAATAAATAAAAAATTATCCGGGAAGCTCGAAAGCAGAGAAGATAATTTCTTCTTTTAGAGGGAGAAATAGGCCGAAATTCTCAGAGGTTGTGTAGTATCCAGAGAGGCAGGTCAAGTCATTGGGGCAAGGGTTCGATTTTCACTTGCAGCCTAGCATAAAAGTCAAGTTTTCTCAGATAGTGATTCCAAAAATAAAAAGGAGTTATAACTACTAAAATTTTCACTGAGCATATTCCTAGTTGGATGCAGAGGTTTTTGCAATAGTAGAACCAACGTCAGGTGAAAGAAAAATTGCATATAGAAAGGGATATTTCTCTCAGAGGATTTTTAGCCAAGAAATATGATTTTCCCAGTTGTAGATTGGCAGTATCAACTAGAATAACTATGCATTCCATGAGGGAGTGCGAGTAGCAGAGAAGAAGTCAAGCAGAGGAAGAGGGAGTTCTAGATCATATCAGATATGGCCACAAACGGGCTAAGGGACCAAGACAGATTGGAGGTTTCTTCCAACTATGTCATCTAGAAGGAAATGATGTTATTCTTTCTGGATGAATATGGTTTGAATACCTATGCGGAGAGTGTGGTAGCAGTAACCCAATATGTTGATCAGCAGAAGGAAATATTAAAGGCCAAGAGGTTGACTTTGGATGGATTCTGAGATCATCTCATCTCACATGTGGTAGAGAATTGAATGACCAAGGAGATGTAGGATGTCGTGTCTGAGTTGTTTCAGATTCCTTCCAAGCCACAAAATACGTATCTCCAGGAGAATATTAGGAACAAGAGGTTGTAGGAAAATGATACCATAGATGCCTTTATCACTTGGATTCATGAATTGTGAGATCAGTGGGTAGCTATTGGGTTAGCACCTCAACCCACGGAACTTGTACGATTGGAACTGAACAATGTCTCAAAATACTGGCAGGTATTTTTCCAGAGTATCGTGGGTAGAGATACCTTGTCAAGATGTGATATGATGTGGTCTGATCTGTAGTAGGAAGAGTTGAGGCAGGCTCTATTGATGAGCACCATTAGTGGCATCAACAGTAAGGGCGTGAAGAATGAGGAGGAGAATGTGGCCCTTGCATCTAAGGGTCCCAGTTAGGCACAAGGGGAGCATAAGAAGAAGAATAAGGACCTGTCAAAGGTCAAGTGCTTCAGATGTGGTGAGCTTGGTCGCTATAGCACGTAGTGTCCTCTCAGGAATAAGGACAAGAAATACCAACAGGAAATGTCAGTTGAGATCAACAAGTTTTCCTCTAGGTTGGAGGAAGACTTCACAATGTTGGCAACCATACCTCCAAGAGTGAGGTGGGGTGACTTGGATTTGTAGCCCCAGGGAGCTATAGGTTTGGGTAGGGTCCCTTGATGAGTCCACCTCATGGATCATTACCTTGCTACAGGGGCCCACAATATTTAGTAATAGGGTGGATCAGTGTCATAGATACAGTTACAATTCTAGAGTGACACTTGCAGACTAGTAGCATCCAGGTATTTGGGAGAGTAGTGCATAGTTCCAAATAATTTAGAGTGGCGCAGTGCAAAGTCAGAAACAACACAGAGTCTTAGGTGATAGTGCGGAGGCTAGTAGCAGTCAAGACTCAGGTGACAAATGCATCATATTGAACATAGTTGATTCATTATTTTGGATGCTTCTTATTTCCAATTGTTGCAGTTGCAACAACAACAAATGAGAGGGAGCTGCAGTGTTGGAAAAAGTACAATAGGGTCAGCAGTAACATAGATGTAGCATCAGATTTGTGCAGTAGTTGGTGGGCAAAAATAGTCAGGCATCAGTAGTTTGACAAGAGATGATACAAAAACAGAGTGTCACAGCAATGTGTGCAACACTAGAACATAGTCCTTGCTAAGAGGGAGTGTTAGTTTTTGTGGCATCGGATGTGTTCTAGTCACGAAACTTCATGGAGACGTAAGAATACATGAAATATCCAAAACCCAAAAATCATTTCTGGAAATTCCACATAAAGATGCCTTAATTAGATTATTAGCTTATTTTTTTTATAATTCCTAAGTATAAACTTAGGAAGTCAAGGTGATAATTCTCTAGAAACTCACACAGATCGACTCCAATAAATATTCAAAGAACTAATTCTTCAATAAAATAATATTTGCTAACACGTTAGAACCTACTTTTCAGATAATTTAAAAAACAAATATATACATTTTTCTCTTTAGAAGCCTATGGAACTTGAATTCATTTACATATTATTTATTAATATTGATTTTAATTTTCTTGAAATCTACATTAATGAGATTCCACTTGAATATAAATTATATTCAAGTTATTAATTTGCTCAAATCCCTAATTAGATTATACAGTTTAAATTTTGGAAGGTTATCATTTCTACTTTAACATTTAATTTTAATATAAAATGCCATAAAAATTAATAAAAATTACCTTCAAGCTAACTCTATTTATATATAATATTTTCAACCACTAAAATTTACTAAATAATCATCATCGGCATATTACATATTAAGTTTCTATTTATAAATAAATATAACTAGAAATTGCCCCAAAAGTTGCAAAGATACACCGAAAGAATAGAATATTTAGGAAGCGTTATCAAACCATCTCCCAAAATAGAAGAAAAGAGAGATCAACACCTTAGAAATCAGCCACTTCAAGGGTGAAACCTCCTTTACATTACATAAATGAACAATTCTTGGATGATTCAAATGAAAAAAACCCCTTTCTATATATAGGAATCCATGGGGTCACAATATAATCCTAGTTGACCTAACAATAATAATGTAAGGGCACAAAAATAACAATAGTGGGGTTGTGTGGGGCACAATAATAAAAATATGGTGACTACAGGGGTACAAAAATAACAATAAAGGGACTACACTAGTAATATAGGGACCTTACATGCGCCTCTCCTTCAAAAAAAATTTGTCCTCAATGCTTGAGTAGCTCGGGATGCTTCTGTATAAAATTCTCATCCTCCCATGTGGAATATTCAGTGGGTAAGTCCTTCCACTTGATGAGATACTCTGAAATTGATTGATTTCATAGCTATCGAGTTCTTTTTTCCGTTACTGCTTCAGGTTCCAATATGATTTTTCCTTCCTCATCAACTTTTGGCAATATTTTTTGAACTGGAAGTTTTTCACCTATAACCTTATTTAAGCATGAAACATGGAAAACTGGGTGCACTCGAGAAGAACAAGGAAGCGTCAATTTGTATGCCATAGTACCAATATTTTGCAACACCTTGTAAGGACCATAGAACTTTGGCGATAATATATTATCTTTCTTAGCTTGCTTGAGGGACATTTTTTTGCATGGTTGTAGCCGTAAAAATACTTAGTCTCCTACATCAAAACTTCTCTCATTGTGATGTTTATCTGCCTATTGTTTCATTCGATTTTGTGTCAAATTTAGGTTATCCTTTAAGATTTGGAGAACTTGTTGTTTGTAATATTCCAAAATAGGAAAAGCAACAATATTGAACATAAAATGGAAAACATGCAGCGATACATCAACACCTATAATGTGGGAAGATCATAGATCCTTCTTATTAGATAATATAGAAGAAAATGTGTACAAGATCTTGAGGAAAAAGACACTCAAATTAGGCAAAACAAGCCCTTAGAGACCCAGTACATAAAATATGAAGAAAAAATTATATACAAGAATGTCGGAGGCTAAGACAACGTAGTTTCTACTGGGTTAACTATTGCTGGAAAATTTAAATATATGTATTTTCTGATATAGTGCTTAGAAAATGTCGGGATCAGAGATCTCTAGGCTCTCTAGCACTATTCCAAGACAACCCAGAAAGGGTTTCTGGAAATACACAAAATGTAGAATGTGCCAAATGTGGCCCTAGGGCTGAATAATGCTATGCAACTAGAACACTAGTGGGATGTGGATGATTTGATATGAAAATGGTTGATATCCCTCACAAAATTTTCGGATGAAGGGTTGATCCCTTCACTGGAAAACAAGTTCAAGAACTCGGGTACTTGACCTCGCACTGCAACTGAACTACAAAATAATGCATTTTCTAGAAGAGAATGTGTTGTAGGGGAATCATGTTTCTTGGCCTGATTCTGGATGGTGGAATAAATCTCTAAGAATTTCCTTACCAGCCTCTTGGATGAAGAGCTTCTCCCCTCACTTGAAAACTAGCTTCGAAATTGGGTTTATCAACCCTCCACTGCTACTACCCTACAAAACAACACAATCATGAAGGAGACTGCACTGTGAATGATGGTTGAAGCTTGGCCTGAAGCTTGATATTGGAAATTATGCTCAATTAACCTATCCTCAGTAGGCACTCTATTTCCCCCAAGGATGAGGGTGGGATTTTCGCTCGGAAACACCCTTGTGCTGAACAACACATCAAACTTAGCTAAACAGCTAAAGCATGCAAAAATTCATAAAATACCAATACAATATCAATATTTTGAATGTCTTATATGGCTTCCATCCTCTTCCTTATATGCTTGGTGATATTCCTCACCCTGGGTCGCACTCATTAAATATGCCACTCTCATGCATACACTCATCCTCTATGACTGTGATGTCCTCCATTAACTCTCCACTATCTCCATGACAACATTGTTGATTTTGCCAACTTTGACCCTGTCCACATGCTTTATCCCATGTTCACACCTAAAGGTGATTTATTCAACTGATAAAATGACCCAAATTCACATGAGAAGTGGTTTTATTCCTACTAAAGAGATTTATGGGTCTCGCTATCCACTTATTCACCTATCTTATTATCAAAAGAAAAAATTAATATTCCAACTAGCTGAAAGCTAATTAGGAATATTACAGTCCTCCCCTCCCAAATGTTGCTTGTCCTCAAGAAACTACAAGGATGGATATTGCAAAATCTCTTCTCCTTCTCCTGTAGCATCCTCATCTGATAAAATCCTCCACTGAACCAAATGCTCTCCAATCAATCTACCCCCTAGTTGCTCCTCCCCATTGTACAAGTTAGCCTTTGGTGAAAAAACCAAATGGCCCTCATCATGAAGAAGTGGGATATCCATGGAGGAAACTACATGTTGTCTAGAGGCCTTCTTGAGGCATGAGAGATGAAGAAGGTTGGGAATCTTAACCCCAATGAGAAGCCCCAATCCCCATGCTATCATACAAACAAGATGGATCACCCTGGGTAGCTCATAGGAAAACTCCTCCATCTCTTGATCCTACAATGTAGATGGGTTGTATGGATGAACATGATAAACCAAATTTTCCATCCCACACTGTCTCTTTCCCCATCTATCAACTGTGTACAATCGTTGCTGATCTTGGGCTATAATAATGTTGTCCTCAAGAGGCCAAAAGGAAACTGGACTCTCAAGGATCCACTCTTTGGTTCCATGAACCTTGCTTGCCCAAGCCATCCTACATATAGTGAATAGAACATCATCACAATATGGAATCCAAATGAGGAACATATTAAGTGTCATATGAAATTTTGGATGGTGACAATAGTTCCCCAAATGGAAGCAACGCAGTTTTTCCACTTGCTGCCCCTGAATATAATGTGGCAAGTTGTCTCCCAACCACTTGCTAGTTGTGCATGTTTTCTCATCTACTTGGAAGTAGTAAATGGAATTGTATGTCAACTGAGCATACCAAAAATATAACAATATTTTCCCCAAGCCATACAATAAATGGTTATCTCCATCATTGATGTTGGTCTTAAGAAGACCATGATGTCCAAAGAGAGGCTTTCCCTCTCGTGGAGAAATGCACTGTATATAAATGAAAATAGAATGCAAATACTTTTTTATATGATCAATAAGTACAAATACACAACTCTTACCATGTACTATGGGAAAACTAGTGATGAGGTACATAGATGAGCTCTCCCATCTCTCTCCTGGAAAAATGAGTGACTGTCACAACCTTGCAGAATGATTTTTTTCCTCCTCAATATTTAAGAAAACTACACATCCTCTGACATTCTCAATGCCAAAGCCACATGCTGGAATACTATCACTCCACCTTTGATGTCCTCCTTGCAGTTGATTTTTCTCAAGAGAATATTGAAGTGTATGGTGGTCAATCTTTTCTTGGAAGCTATTGCCCCTCCAAATCTCCCCAAGTTTGGAAAATGCATGTAATAGTGCCAACAAACCCTTACCATAAATGGAAGGCTTCTTCCTATATGGAAGCATCTCCTGACTCTCCAAGGCAAGAATTGGGCCATCATCAACTCTCAAAATATCATGCAAGGTATGGGAGAAATTCATCCCATACTCTCCCAAGAGTAACCAAAGCAACAATGACTCTTGTTGCCTCCTCATATCATCATCATACAAGCCATGGGGTAAAAACATGATGATTTAAATGAAATATATCACATCAGCCCAATATAACCAAACTATTTTCTGCCACATGATGTGAGTGCCATACCATGTCCCAAACAATAACACACCCATTAGCATAGGAGATGTCATGCGATGGCCAAACTCTCTCAAGAGTAGCCAGCGCAGTCATGCCTCCTACTGCCCTATGTCGTAGATCTGCAAGTAGCTAACCAACCACTTGTTCATCATCCTCACCCATCCATCCAACTGTGGGTGATGAATCTTGTCATGATCCAATTTGGTATCCACCCAATGGAGAATACCATCCTCCCAAATATGTTGACTATATTTACACTCCATGATATGTTGAAGTGAAACCTCCTGGAGATCTCTACATGAGTACCTCTCATCAATGACCCGGTAGAACCCATAAGGTTCCAAACATGTTGTAGGAAAAATCTTCTCTTTGAGTTGTGAGCTGCTCATCAAGAAGGATCTATCATAATAATGGAAGATGTTATCCCTCATAAGAGGTTTATCATTTACCATCTACGCATCCAATGCTTCATGAGTGAAGCAGTCATCAGAAAGCTCCAAGAATAGTTGGGCCCCCAACTCATCACTGCTCCTCAGTGACAGCGTTGCTGATCTCCCTGATGGTGCATATGATATCTCATGGCCATACACAATGCTGCACTCATAGCTCGAAATTGTACTGGTTAGGACTATGCTCATCCTATCCTCTGAAACCTTACACTCCAACCCAAAGTTTTTTGTGTAACTCAACAATGAAAAACTAGGATGACCATACATCTCCTCCTTGAACAAGTCAATGGTCCTCTGCGCTGTGATGGTTTGCTGCTCCAAACTAGCAATGTACTCTAACCCTTATTCATGCAATTTCCCTAATGGCGTCTCCCCACAAATCTCAAGTTGAGGTACTGGAATAAGATGGGATGGAAACGTTTTCATACCTTGGATAAGTTGATACTTGGGAACATCTTATATAGCTACAAGGGTTTCTCCTACTAGTGTAATGACTCCTCCAACTACTGGTGATGGTGATTGATCCTCTACTGTTGCACCAACACTGGTATATGTCTCCTCTTCCTCATTCATCTATTGAATCATGCATGGGACTCCTAATGTCAAGAGATCAAGACCATCATGCAAATATTCAAGTGTTTCTCCTCTTGATGTGAGTACTCCTGCAGCTAGTGGTGGTGGAATTTGCTCCTCTTCCGAAGTGATAGTGCTGACAGCTTCCCTGGGATCCTCATCTGCTTTCTCCTCAATGTTGGGAAATGTCTCAATAGGAATTACCTCTGGTTTCCTTCTATCAAAATTATTGATCAGCCTTTGAGTAAAATCTGCATAAGCATTCACTCTTACATGTTTCAAATGGTTGAACCACCAATCCTTAGCTTCACCCCTAAGGTGCAGCGCTGCAATCTCAACAGCTTCTCTTTCTACTATTCGATGTAGCAGGAAGGATGCATCTAACTTCTTCCTCCAATATTTTGATGTGCTTGTGGATGACCCATCAAATGTAGATAATAGGAATCTATTATGTCTTCTTCTCCTACTGCTACTGCAGGGTCTTTGATCTTCTTTGACTTGGATAAACTGCCGAAGACTTAGATTCTCCTTGAAAGACCTTGATTGAGATTTTTACCCTACAAGATAATCACTTAGAGTCTCATGATATAAGTCTCCTCCATCCCCATGCCATTCACCTTCGTCTTCAAATAAAGTGGACATAGTAAATTGTTGTGGAGCTCTATGCATTACCGGTTTATTCTGCTACTGATAGGAAGTACTTGGACCTTCCTCATCCTTACACCTTCTTGAGCTCTATTTTTGCCTCTCCCTTCTCATTTGTTTGAACTCCTTGGAGAGATATTGCATGGATCTAAAGAGAAGTGTGACAAAACTTAATCCTCTTTTCATTATGGATCTCTTCTTTATACTCTTTCTTCCGGTGTCATAAGATGTATTTCCCACAAGCTGAGCCAAATATCATGCTTTGATACCACCGTAATATTCCAAAATAAGAAAAGAAGCAATATTGAACATAAATTAGAAAATATGTAGTGATACATCAACACATATAATATGAGAAGATCATATATCCTTATTATTAGACAATATAACAGAAAATTTGTACAAGATCTTGAGGAAAAAGACAATCAAGTTAGGAAAAACAAGCCCTTAGAGACCCAGTACATAAAATATGAAGAAAAACTGCTATACAATAATGTCGGAGGCTAATACAACGTAGTTTCTATTGGGTTAACTAGTACTAGAAAATTAAAATACATGGATCTACTGAAATAGTGCTTAGAAAATGTCGGGATCAAAGATCTATGCTCTCTAGCAATATTCCAAGACAACCTAGAAAGGGTTTCTGGAAATACACAAAATGTAGAATGTGCCAAATGTGGCCCTAGGGCTAAATAATGCTCTGCAACTGGAACGCTAGTGGGAGATGGATGATATGATATGAAAATGGTTTATATCCCTCCTCAAACTTTCTGGATGAAGGGTTGATCCCCTCACTAGAAAACAAGGTCAAGAACTTGGGTACTTGACCTCCCACTACAACTGCACTGCAAAATAATGTAGCTCCCAGAAGAGACTACACTATAGGGGAATGTTGTTGCTTGGCCTGATGTCGAATGGTGGAATAAAGCTCTAAGAATTTCCTTACTATCCTCTCAGATGAAGGGTTTCTCCCCTCACTGGAAAACAAGCTCAGAAATTGGGTTTATCAACCCTCCACTATTGCTACCCTGCAAAACAACACAATCCTAAATAGTTGGAACGAGGTCCCCTAACCGCATTTTTGGTCCATTTTTGTAATATTTTGTAATTCTTGGTCTAGTGCAAGGGCTTTGGGGTGGGGAAATGCCCCGATGAATTGTAATGGGTCAAAGGGTATACCAGGAGTTCGAAAACCATGGTTTGCAGACCATAGAGTAGAGTAGGCTAAGATGTTATAAATAGATAAATAAATTTAGTCCAAACGTTCAAAAATAAGTAATCTAAGCTTGGATACAAACTTGAGGATATTTTTTGTTGATTATCTGGGTAAGGGGTCCTGTTGGCTGTGTGTGCGGAGACCCCAAAGTCCTATTGTGTGCGGACCCCACTAGCTGTGTGCGCGGGCTGGTAATAGAGTCTATAAGTTGGATTTGAATATAAATGAATGAGAAGGTTGTTGATAATATTTAAGTGTCCTTATGTTATGATTATTGGCTATTCTTATGTTATAAGATTGTGTTTTATTACTGAATACTGACGATATATTGATGCGCACGTGGATGCGATATGATGAATGTGTAGCTCTGGTTAAAATACTCTTCTCAAGTTACCTATTAACTACGATATGTTCTTAGCCGATATATTGTTAAAAGGGTTCTGTATTAGGCTTCTCCCGCACAAGTTTGTTAGATCCAAAGGGATCCACTTTAATAAATTTTTCTCTCTCTCAGGGTGCAGAAATCTAGTTCTAGCACCCTCCCATTCTACTTTGGGTGAGACCTTGACCTGCGTAAGCAGGCCATCTACGAAAGGGCCAGTAGTACTGGGTTTTGTTGGAAAACATTAAAACTGAACATGGGTCAAGACCCCTTAAGACAACAAATGGTTCCATTGTCGGGACCAGGAGAATTTTGAGAGAGAGATTGGGTAATGCCACAGGGTCATTGGTAGCCATTGAAGCCTAAGCTAGAGGACTGGTTCGAGAAATAGATTCAGGAGTTTTCCTTAAAATAGAATAGAAGTAAGAAGATATCTTCTGAAGAGTGGAAAAACAAGTATACTTTTACAGAATTGCACGAAATCTTCTTCGTATCTTTCACACACGAATTACAAGAGTGGTTGGCATGATTGTAATAATTCCAGACTTGCTAGAAAGACGATTAGGTCACACAGTGGACCCTCAAATCAATCCAACAATTGGAAAAGACTGATAACAATATTACCAGGACTATAGAACATTGGGTTGACAGTATCTTGGGAGGGTTCATGACAGAATTTGTAGTTAATCAATTTGTGTCATATTCAGAAGTGGAGTAAAGGTTCTTCAAGGGATTTAGAGGTAAGTTCTTGAAAACCTTGTTGCTATTGATTAAGATGCTATTGAGTCAAAAGGGTGTCATGTGATCTGAATGGAAAATGGCATCCACCCATGGTATTCATCCACCCATGTTATCCATCCACCCATGGAATTTACCCATGGTATTGTAAATGGAACTGACCCATGGTATGCATCCACACATGGAATTTATCCATGGTATTGTAAGTGGTATCCACCCATGGTATTGACACATGGTATCCACCTATGGTATCTACCCATGGTATTGTAACTCAAAAAAATTCTATAAATAACAAGCCTCACTTTGTAAAAGGACAGATTGTCCACCACAATGTAGCTTCTACCGATATTCTCTGTTTTAATAAAACAAGCTTCTTTGTGGTTTTATTTGCAGTGTGTTTTCTCTTTTTTCTAGCATTCTAATTTTGTAGATCTTGTCAGATCCATTTAAAATTTTTAGATCTTGGGGGCCTCCCCTCAAGTTCTGGATCAGTGGTATCAGATTCAGGTTATGCCTCTATGGGAATGAGGGTTTGAAACATATTTCAGTTTCAATGTTTTGCAACAATCTTCAGCAAACTCCATGAATTTATTTTTTTGGGCAGCGAGTTTACAGATCAGATATGAAAATTTTGGTGAAAAAATTACACAAAAAAAGACTAGATCTATATTCCTTGTGATAAAATACTTAAATTCAAAAAAAAAATCGGCCAAATTGGAGTTCGGATGAGGGAGATATCGCTGATTCAAAATAAGCAATGTTGTAGCAATTTTTCTGACGGTAATTCATGGATGACAGATCTCATATCATTTCTTGTAGTTTTTAGTGGGAAATTTTAGATAAATGGTTATAGATATACGCTCCCCTTTAAAAATCACCTGATTTCAAAAAAAAAAATGGTCGAATCGGAGTCCGGACGAGGGATTTATCACTGATTTAAAATCAGTTATTTTTTTGTGAAGGCGGGACAGTTCTAGTGCGAATCTGAGAGTCTAGGTTCTCCAGATATTGATTCCAAACAGATGAGAATATGAAGAATGATCATTCCATTTCCAAAAATAGGTTATAATAAATATTCTGAGTTATATTGACTGATTTATGCTCATTTTAAATTGGAGCAACATTTGAAGCATGTTCTCTTTGGAGACGTGCCCTCCCACCCCGCTTTAGTAGGCACCTGCACCTGCTTCACATTCATTAGTTTCAGCATAGCAGCATTCGGCTTGGGTTATTTGGAGACGTGCCCTCCCACCCCAAGCTATGTAGGCACTTGATACTTCATCAACAATTAGTATCACGGTTATGGGTCAACCGCACAAAATCCTTCTCGTAGAAGTCCATTTGCTAGGCCACACACTGTTAGTAACACAGTTGGTCACAAGAATTACAGGGTATCTCTATCCTCAAATCTTTGTTTTTCATGGTTTTGGTTCATCCACAAACCCACACTTCATCGAAGTCCATTTTCTAGGCTGTACATTGTCAATATCACAGTTGATCACAAGCATTAAAGGGTATCTCTATCCTTGGATATTCATTCATCACGGTTAAGGGTTAACTACACAAAACCCTTCTCTTCAATGGATATTAATATTCAACAAAGGCTTCTCAGGAGGGAACTTCACACAATGGGGACCATTGCTTCTTAAGGAGGGAGGAACGATCCGAATGGAAAATGGCATCCACCCATGGTATTCATCCACCCATGGTATTGACCCATGGTATCCACCTATGGTATCTACCCATGGTATTGTAACTCAAAAAAAGGCTATAAATAACATGCATCACTTTGTAAAAGGACAGATTGTCCACCACAATGTAGCTTCTATCGTTATTCTCTGTTTTAATAAAACAAGTTTCTTTGTGGTTTTATTTGTAGTGTGTTTTCTCTTTTTTATGGCATTCTAATTTTGTAGATATTGTCAGATCCATTTCAAATTTTTAGATCTTGGGGTCTCCCCCCAAGATCCAGATCATCATGTGTGGTCACACCGAGTGAATGACCTTCGACCAAAGTGAGAGCATGACACAAAGCGGTAAATACTACCGAGTTAATCAAGAAGGAGGCAGGTCAGTATACAACCCCTTAAGGGAATCGCCTGATTTTAACCAAGGAGGGGTTGCGCAAGTTGGAACCAGCCCCCCAGCCATGCCAACATCAAACCCGCGTAAGGGTAAGAACTCTCCTAACCCACCTACGCCACCACCTGAGGACAAAATGGCTACGCACATGAAACTACCTACCTTTAAGGGTGTAGGAGACGAAGATATGGATCGATTATGGTTTATAGCAGAGTCTATATGGAATGCGCAGAACATTAATAATGATGCTATCAAACGAGCGCAACTATCAATAGCTTTCAAAGGAAGGGCCCTGGATTGGTTTATGGGATACATTGGTCAACATGTGAATGCACCAATACAATATATTAAGGATTCCCTGAAGCAATAGTTCCTGAAGCCTAAATCATACTCTCAATGTGTAGTCGATGTGAAGGATTTAAAACAGGGACCTAAAGAGTCCATCTGGGAAGCTGACCAATGATTGAAGAAGGCCATCAGTGATGGGGTATTTTTCTACAAGGACAAGCAGCACAAGGAATGGTTTATCGCTATGTTATTTCCACACCTGCATGGACCCATGGGACAACAGAAGATCAGCTCTCAGGAAGAATCTTTGGAGATTTCCATGAAGTTATAGGTTGTGCCAAGAGATGATACATAGTTCGCAGATATACAGATCCAGAGCCAGCTAGAGTAAATGCACTTATAAATTCAGAACTTACGGAAGGATCAAGGTAAGGAAGCTATCCCTAATATCTGGTGCATACATTGTAGGGTGTTGGGTCATACTAAGGATCAATGCCCTTTGTTATCAGATTAAATGCAAGCTGGGGGGTCGAGCCCTCTATAGTCCCATGCTGTGGTGTGCTAACTGTCGGGTAGCAGGAAGACATGATACAGATCATTATCCATGTTTAGGTGCCTATGTTCCAGAACTGAAACAATAGTGGTGTAGATTCTTCTCGTCTATGGGTCATGAAGAAAAAAACTACCGAACACTCGACCTCATGGTAGATAGGGGAAACCTGTACAGGGTGCAATCAGACCCCTCATCAACACTATCTCCTTTGGGCAGGGCAGATCTCCCGCAAGAGGAAGGGGAGGAGGGAGAGGGGGGAGTGCAGGTCGAGGATGTGGACATCTGATCTACTACAATTGTGGGGACATGGGACATTTTTCATGAGATTGCCCGAACCCTGCACGCCAGTCTTGTAGGTATTGCAGGTGGTTCAACCATGTCATTGAAAACTACTCGGTGCTAATAGAAGAAATGCAGGAGAAACATCAAATGCCCACACAGAATGTATAACGGGTTAAGGCAGAGCCACGGGATGATGGACCATGTATCAATGTGATCAGGTGCAGTGGTATTGCCATTGGAGGAGCCGAGGAAAAAGCTGCAGTTGAATCACTAATCTGAAAAGCTGGAGAAAAAATGGAAAGATTAGATCTTAAAAAGGAGAAAGAAACTTTCATAGAAGCTCGGAAGGAGATGGCCAAAGATGAAGCATCTACTTCAAAAGGTATGGTAGATCCAAAAGTAGACGAAGCAATTAAACCATTCTTCTAGGCATGTATGAAGCTATTGCATAACCAGAAGGCAGTGGTGAATCTCCAAGCATTAATAGATAGCTGCGCAGAAAATTTTATCTCACAACCAGTGGTTAAAATGGTGAACAAGCTTTACTAGAACAAAAAAGGGACAGGACGGGAGATGCGCATGACTGCACAGATTGGAGAATATGAAATGGACCAAGTCATCCTTGATTTAGGATCATATGCAAATGTACTGCCCAAGAAAACCTGGCAAAGAATGGGAGAACCTAAGCTAGAATGGTCCACTATTTATTTATGGATGGATAATCAGCAAAAGATTATCCCAGTGGGATGACTGAAAAAAGTTGTAGTATACATTGCAAATGTTAAGGTTTATGCTAATTTTGAGGTAATTTAGATAGTGGATGACGGGGATCCTTACCATGTTCTCTTGGTCATAGATTGGGCTATTGACATGGGCGGTATCATTAATTTAAAAAGGAGGAGCATGATCTTTGAAAGTGAAGGTACACGATTGATAGTCCCTCTAGATCCAGTAGAAGGGGAATGGTACATTGAACCAGTACGAGAGGAGGAGGATGTTGATCACATCTACAAGTTGACTGCCCAGAATGACAACTAGACCAACCCCACGGCTAATGGTATGTTATGCTGGGAAAAAGACAGCGAATGCTAATCTAACTCAAATGGAGAGATAGAAAATTGGCAGAATCGGTTGCATGACGTATCTGCGTTGTGGTGTCTTAAGATTACAAAGAGCTTCTGCTGCATCTCCTCAAAGGTAAAATAACTACCCTACTATGATGGTTCTAGTAATATTAAGGATTTTATTAAATCAATTGAAGCAGATGTCCCCGAAGAACGAATATTTTGGGCCCTTAACTTGGCCATGAGTGTGACCCCCATGCGATGGTGGGAAACCCATAAGGGAGATTTTTAGGACTGGGGGGAATGAAGAAAGATGATGATCTTACGCTTTGACCCTCTAGTCAAACTGCCAATGGAACCCTTCTTGGGAAAAGGGGATCCACGCAAGTATTTTTCTTTATGGATGGAGGTATGGAATGAATGGGTTCATATGTTCATTGATGCGTTGGGACCAATCCCTACCACTTGGTATTTGGATGCATAAATACACCAACGTACCTGACACTAGGGATCATTAGCTGAGGATTTTGTAATGACATTTGGATTGACAGGAGGAACTATGAAACTTGATGAAGCCCTGCAAGATATAGATGCTCTGGTGTTTAATGAGTCCCTCAATAAGAAAGAGTGTATTGCACCAGCCTGGGACACACAAATACATGACATTGTAAACTACAGAAATTTTTCAATATAAGAATGTGATGAGGATCCTCGGAATGTCACTATCTGAGAGTTAGAAGGAGAACAGGTCATTGCAGGCTCATTGCTACAGGTGGTCGATGTTACCAAACCATTGAAACTGAAGGAAGTCAACATTGGCACGGAAGAGCAGCCCAAGATGGCCAAGATTGGGGATTACTAAGATGATGAAATGGTGGGAAAGATCACAGAGTTGCTGCCCAATATCAGGATCTATTCCCCACAAATTTCTCTAAACTCAAAGGGATCATAGGGGATATGATAATTATGAGGATTACCTTGAAACTGGATGTGTGGCCTGTCAAACAACAACCTTATCGCTTGAACCCTAAATACAAACAGAAAGTTAAGGAGGAAATTTAGAAGATGGTGGCCGTAGGTATCATTGAACCAGTAGAACAGTCAGATTGGGTAAGCCTTATGGTGGTCCAGGAAAATAAGACTAATTGATAAATAAGGATCTGCGTATACCTACTCAAGTTAAATGATGCTTGCGTACATAATCTCTTCCCTACATCATTCTCCGATGAAATTTTGGATAATGTGGGAGGTCAGGAAGCTTACTCGTTTAATGATGGGTTCTCGAGGTACCATTAGATCTGCATAGCACCTGAAGACTGCAACAATAAAACCTTCGCAACTGAGTGGGGCTCGTTCCAAAAAATTGTCATACCATTTGGACTAAAGAATGCCCCTGCCATATTTTCACGCATAGTTGTAGCAGTATTCAAGAAATTTATTCACAAGTTTCTGGAAGTCTATTTTACCGATTGGACAATTTTTTGGTTAGTAAAGAACCATGTGTCCAACCTGTGCATGATGTTGGATGCCTGCAGGAAACACCAAATTTCGCTAAACGTCAAGAAATGCATATTCTGTGCCCATTTTGGATTCTATTGGGACACATGGTGTGTCAGCAGGGATTGATGCTTGACCCAGGAAAGGTCACGATTATCATCAATCTCGCACTTCCCACTACTGAGAAACATTTGCGCTCCATCCTAGGCCACACTGGTTACTACAGGAAGTTTATTCAGGGGTATGCTTTGATCACCGCCCCGATGGAAAAATTGTTAAAGAAGGATGTCTCGTTTTTTTGGAATGATGAGTGTCAGAAAAGCTTCGATCTATTAAAATAAAAAATGGTAACTGAACCTATTCTTATATTCCCTGACTGGGTAAAGGTCTTTCATGTACATGTGGATGCCTCGGGGATCACATTAGGAGCTATCTTCTCACAGCCTGGAGAAGGGGACATTGATCACCCAGTGGCCTTCTCTAGCAGGAAGTATATCGAAACTATTCTACCATGGAGAGTGAAGGGTTAGAAATTGTGTATGCCCTCCAGAAATACAGGCACTATTTATTAGGTGGGCACTTCAATATGTTCACAAATCATTTAGCTGTAAAGTACCTAGTTAATAAGCCTGTGTTGGGGGGGGGGGATTTGTAGGTGGTTACTATTGTTTCAAGAGTATGATTTTGAGATTGTTGTGAAACCTGGGAGGTTAAACGCCAGACTGAATCACTTGTCTAGAATCGAGAATGGGGAAGAGCCAAATAACCTTGAAGAAGGATTTCCTAATGCACAAATATTTTCTATCAAGATGATTGACGAGCACTTTGCAGATGTTGTGCAATTATTGACCACAGGCAAGGTGCCCGATGGCTACTCAGTACCACATAAAAAGGAATTGTTCGCCCGTGCAGCTTATTTTACCATAATCGAGGGAAAACTCTACAAGCTAGGCACAGATGAAGTACTGTGAAGTATGTACTAGAACACGAGAGACAAGATATCTTGGCTGAGGCCCATGGATCAATTGTTTGAGGGAATTATGCAGGTAAAGCCACTGCACAGAAAGTATTAAGGGTTGGGTTGTGGTGGCCCACATTGCATAGTGATGCCCATGTGTACTATCGGGCCTATGACATGTGACAACAAACTGGTAAGATCTCACTTCGAGATGAAATACCCATGCAACCAGAGATGGCTCTGCAAGCATTCGAAAAATGGGCCATAGATCACGTGGGACCCATCAATCCCATGAGAAAGAAGACAGGTGCTTAGTATATCATCACGGTCACTGATTATGTAATCAGATGGGCAGAAGCACAAGCTGTCAAGGATTGCACTGCAGATACAGCTGCGAATTTTATTTTCAAAAATATTGTGACCAAGTTTGGTTGCTCAAAGATCCTAATGAGCAACAGGGGTACGCATTTCGTTAATGAAACTATTTCATCTCTGACTGAGGAATTCCATATCCACCATGCGAAGAGCACCTCATATCACCCACATGCGAACGGGGTCGTAGAAGCCTTCAATAAAATCTTGGAACATGCACTCACTAAGGTATGCAATGCTGACAGAAGTGACTGGGACATGCACATCCCCTCCGTACTCTGGGCCTATAGGACCACATGTAAGAAGATCATGGGAAAAACACCCTTTTGAATGGTCTATGGGAAGGAAGTTTTCATGCCTATGGAATAGATCATTCCTAGCCTACGCATCTTATATTTTATGAACATGACAGAACCAAACATCATGGAGGAATGTTTGGCACGGCTGGTGGCCCTGGAAGAGGATCGGTTCATTGCTCAGTTCCACTATTAGGTTCAGAAGGCTCGCGAAAAATATTTGCATGATCGGCATATTCGGCAGAAAATCTTTAAAGAGGACGAATTAGTATTACTTTACAATAGTTAGTTTGCACGACACCTAGGGAAGTTCCGTAAGCACTGGTTGGGCCTGTATATAGTGAAGGAGATTATCGATGGTGGTGCGGTCAGATTGAATACACTGTGTGGAGATTTCATGCCGGAGTACGTAAATGGAAGTCATGTGAAACCCTATAATGAAAAACCAGTGCCAACAAAATGACTATAAGGCTGAAGTAGCTATGTAAAAGATGTCACGCATGTCAGGGCATGAAAATGAAGGCTGGGTTGATGGCTATGCAAGGATGATGCGCAGGGCAGGAGGTATAAGGGGTATGATATAGGCGCAGGGGTCGTGTGAGGTGGAGAAAACTAGCCATTGGAATGGGGAAATTGCGTGGAAAACTGAGTTTACCGTTGAACAGAATGGACAATTGGCAATTAATTTGGAAATTTGAGAGGATTTTTTACCATTTCCGTAATGATAGATTGTAATTAGGGCTAATTTGGTCGTTCTCCATCATCATGAGCTATAAGACGAGGGACATCGGTCACAAGGGGTTTTTTTATTGTCTGAAACTCTCACGCCCTAGGTACCTCGATAAATTTTTCCTAGTCTATACAATTTTCATTTGCATGTCTGAGTGAGCTACCCCTTCTGATAGTAGCAACCCCGAATTTGTCTTCCGAGCAAGGATGAACACTACTAACACTGTTGAATCATTTTCTTTCACGGCTTCCTGGGAAGTAAGGTCTAAATATGTATTCAAAGTAACCCCAGAAATGGAGGACTTCATGTCCACGCTGGCCAAGAGAAAGGGCAAGGGGAAGGTATAGGGAGTAGAAAAAGGAAAAGGAAAAGAAGCGAAGTGGACCAAGGTGAAACCACGCACCTCCCCTCGAATTGTGTATTCCCCCTGGAAGGTGCCTAAGGGGCATTCTCCAGATTCATCGAAGCGGCCTATGATGACCACAGAGGAAGCTCTGCACCCGACTCCACTATCTTGGCTACCACTATTGAGTAGCTCCAGGAAATGATGAATACCCCGCTAACGCTGTGACTCGGGACGAGTCACAAGATTGTGTTGGGGGATTGTTGGAACAAGGTCCCCTAACTGTATTTTTGGTCCAGTTTTGTAATATTTTATAATACTTGGTCTAGCACGGGGGCTTTGGGGCGGGTCAAAGTTCAGATGAATTGTAATGGGTCAAAGGGTAGACCAAGAGTCCGCAAACCATGGTTTGTGAACCATAGAGTAGCGTAGGCTAAGATGTTATAAATAGATAGATAAATTGAGTACAGAGGTTAAGAAAGAAGTAATTTAATTTTGGATATGAACTTGTGTATATTTTGTGTCGATTTTCTAGGTAAGGGTTCTTGCTGGCTGTGTGCATGAAGACCCCGAAGTCCTGTTGTGTGCGGACCTCGCTGGCTGTGTGTGCGGGCTAGTAATAGAGTTTCTCGGTCGGATCTGAGTATGAATGAATGAGAAGGTTGTTGATGATATTTAAGTGTCCTTGTGTTATGATTATTGGCTATGCTTATGTTCTAAGATTGTGTTTGCTTACTGAATACTAACGATATATTGATGCACGCATGGATGCAATATGATGAATGCATAGCTCTGGTTAAAATACTCTGCTATAGTTACCTGTTAACTACGATCTGTGCTTAGCTGATATAAAGTTAAAAGGGTTTTGTATTAGGCTTCTCCAGCGCAAGTCTGTTAGATCCGAAGGGACCCACTTTAATTAACTCTCTCTCTCTCTCAGGGTGCGGAAACCTGGTTCCAGCATTCTCCCATACTAATTTAGGTGAGACCTTGACTTGCGCAAGTAGGAAATTTCTGAAAGGGCCAGTAGTACTGGGGTTTGTTGGTAAACCTTAAAACTGAACCTGGGTCAAGACCCCTAAAGCCAACACTGAAGGAGACTATGCTATGAATGGTGGTTAAAGCTTAGCTTGAAGCCTGATAGTGGAAATGATACTTAATTAACCTCTCCTGAGTAGGTGCTCGAAGTCCCTCGAGGATGAGGGTGGTGTTTCCGCTTGAAAACACCCTTGTGCTAAACAACACAACAGACTTAGCTAAACAGTTGAAGCATGAAAAAAGTTATAAAATACCAATACAATATCAATATTATGAATGCCTTTTATTGTTGCCATCCTCTTCCTTATATGCTTGGTGAGCTTCCTCACCATGGGTCCCACTCATTAAATATGCCACTCTCATGCATACACTCCTCCTCTATGACTGTGTTTTCCTCTATTAACTCTCCACTATCTCCATGACAACAATGTTGATTTGGTCAACTTTGACCCTGTCCACATGCTTTAGCCCATCTTCACACCTTAATGTGATTTATTTAGTTGATACAATGATCCACATTCACATGAAAAGTGGTTTTATTCCTACTAAAGAGATTTATGGGTCTCTCTACCCACTTATTCACCTATCTTATTATCAAAAGAAAAAATTAATATTCCAACTAGCTGAAATTTAATTAGGAATATTACACTGTTGTTGCTCGATGTGATCTTACACTGCTTGAACCTTAGAATTTTCTCTTAAAGATGATGTGATGGATGGTGGATGATATCCATAAAGTTACATAAATGGGGTCATTTTTGCTTCATTATGGAAGGAAGTGTTATACCACCATTCTGCTAGAGGTAACCACTTGACCCATTGTGTTTATTTATCAGATACAAAACAACAAATATATCCTTCCAAACATTTGTTCACTATCTCAATTTTCCCGTCTGATTGAGGATGATAAGATGAGCTATGGGCTATTTGAGTGCCCAAACAAGAAAATAATTCTGTCGAAAAATTTCCAGTGAAAATGGGATCTCTGTCGCATACAATAATCTTTGGGTTTCCATGTGGCTTTTGAATCGTTTCCTTAAATGTAGTAGAAACTGTACTTGCTTTAAATGGATGACATAATGCACAAAAGTGTGTATACTTGTGTTATAGGTCAATTTGGGAATCATCCCCCATGACCTGGTCATATTGTACATCATCCCCAGGACCAATGAATAGGGTCTATCATCCCCTATCATTTCAATTGCTACATGCCCTAAGAGAAGAACAAATAATTCATGACTTCTATTGTGATATTTCCAAGGTTTGAAGTATATGTTATATCACTTATGATCTCACCAAAATTTCCTCTCAAGGGACTAACTACGTTGCATATGCAGCTCCCTCCATTCAACGGTGCATTGCAATGCACTTTCAGACATTCAAGAGTGTGTTGGTCAAATGGGAGTGAAATTCTCATTGTTTCAGAATCCCCACATGGCCAGTGCTTTCTATAAAGTCCATATGTATTAAAATTCAAATCCAAGTGTCCATATAACACCTCTGAGCTAGGGAACATGTCTTGCCTATTATTATAAAGTCATTGATTGAGAAACTACCTTCATTTTCCCTATAAATTGAGCATAGATCCTAGTGCTAGAAAAGGAATAATTTTGGTAAAGAAATGTTGTTGGATTCTGAATTGAGAGAGTGATATATGTGATATGTTGATGGGGATATTTTTATTGTGATGAGGCTGGGATGAAGCTGGAGCTGGTGACATCAAATCGATCATTGGTTGTAACCTCCCCCTTCTATTCTTTAATAAATATTGTTGTTAATTTTACCATATATGTATCTATTTATGTTTCTATTTCTCATGCAATGGACTCTTGAATTATATATATGTTTCATGTTCAATTGGTTTAACTGATTAATATTAATAGGAATATTTATATTGCAATATCTTTGTTGTTACTTGTTTATACTTGCAGGAATCAATTTGGCGATCTAAGTTGGATTGGAAGCTACAACAAAAGCGACAGAAGGAGAATAGGAAGCACTTGGATTACAAGTAGGTTCTTCTATATTTTTGTGTGTCTATTTACTCTTAGAGAAAGTGATAGAAAATTCTTTGATCTTTTTTTCAAAATTCATAGCACCACATTTAGGGAATTTGATTTATTCATAGATCGTAATTCAGCATAACAAATTGGCGACTCCACTGGGGAGTTTCCTTTCATTCCGGCATTTTTCCTCTGCTTATCCACCCAGTAGCATCTATTTTCAGTTATTAGACTTTTGAATCAAATAATTTCATTATAAGTGTGTTCTGTAGCTTGAATTTTCAATATCTACTGCATCCAATGCACTGTTGATCAAAACACAGTGCACTGCAGTGGATTGTCTCCCAGTCAGGGGTGCATTGCAACGCACTGTCTCACTTTAGAGACTATGTTGCCCCCTTAGCCAACCAAATTCCATTTGAGTTTTTCATTTCCATCTTTCTCAGCCATTTTTTTGTTGTGTTTTCAATTATATGATACCTCATAGAGACCAGTGAATTTTCTTGATTCTTCCTCCTTTGAAAAGTAAGTTTTTTCAATGTCTCTTTAAGTGTTTTTATTTATCATTGCCCAAAAAAATTCAAAGTATTTTATTTCTGCATTAGATCCATTTGTTTTCGTAAAGAAAATTGTCGTTAAATTCTTCGTTTACTGTAGAAAAAATTGTAGTTCCATTCTTTGTTTTTCCTAAAAGAGAAAGTGTTGTTAAATTCATTATTTGTCAAAGAAGAAAGCATTTGTTTTTGTTGGTTTGATGCTTATAGTTTCCTTTTTGCATTCACATTAAGCGGACTGAAAATAAAAACCTGCATTTTCATATAGTGAATTGTGTGTTTTGCATAGGAACAAGTTAGGAAAGTTGCATATTAGTTTGTGCTCTTTGTTGTTCGCTCTGAAAACTGATTTCTCTTTCCCTTTAGTAGTTAGGATTTTCATTGAAAAAGATTAAATTGAAAATTTTGCTTATCGTTTTAGTTTTCATTTTTAGGAATTTCCATCACATCATCGCGGTGAACCTCAAAAGGAAAATTGATAAACAAGATCAACTTAAAAGTTACGTCAATTTACCTAAAAAAGCATTGGAACCATAACGATAACATTTAGAAGGTCTAGGCTAGAGACGTTTTCTGGCATCATAAAATAGAACAACTATCGTTAATTATCTGCGATACATTCCGAGTGTGATACCTCACTCCACATACGTAAGTATATCAGATCTCTTCCATGTACTTTCGGGTATATTGGGCGGTGTTCTAGTATGAAAATTATAAAGGGGTGTTCTCACTGTGTGGTTTTTCATTATACAACGCTAATATGGACTTGGGCCTCCACGTACCTTCGGGTATATTTGGAAGGAAAAATTTAGGTTGCTATCCATCCATAGTGAACTGAGTCAGCCACCTTGTAAATTGTGATACACCGAACACAACATTTGGGGATATTTCCTTCCCATACTTGGTTTGCCGGGAGGTATTCTGCAGTTCACAGTTTCTTGGTAAATATTTTTCCTAGAATCACCCCTTTATTTTGTTTATTTGTTTTTGGTCATAAAATTAATCATTCACCATGGAAAAATAACATCCCTTTCCCCATCGTTCGTGTAGAATAGCACAAAAACCACATTTACCATCAGAAGCCACTTTTGGTCTATGAAGGCGACATTGCTCTACTGAAACTAGTACTATCAGTACCTGTAGTGCGACATCATCCTCACATATACCAGATTCGGCACAACTTGTTTCTACAAATCATGGTTCATCTACTGTTGTCAATACAGAGTCATCACAGCTACCCGTTTTCACGATCCATCCAATCAGTGAGACCATACCTCTTGAACTCATCGTTGTTCAACTGGAAGTCGATCCAGATCCTATCACATTTTTTCCAGAACATCTGAATCCTGAAGTCGAACGACCGGAATTTGTTCCTATATCGGTCACCCCACAATCTATTGTAGCCATTGAGTCTCCCATATCATGCAGTCAACCTCCTGAAATGTATTTTGGGCCTGATGGTGAAATCCTTCCACCTGGTTTAATTTTGATTGAAGAAATACCACAAGATGAAACACCTTTAACTCCAACTCATTTTGGGTAGGAGCTTTACGTGTATGAGTATTTTCCTTAATCACCTTACTCTGATTTTGTTGATCATGTTTCACTTTGAGTTCCCGTAGATCCTATAGGGTATACATTGAGTCATTTGACCATGGCTACGACAACATCTACTATTGCTTCATCTTCGACGTTTTTTCCATTGGCTTCACCCATCATCTGGAATCCTATCTAGTTACTCCCTTATGAGTAATGAACGGCTTGATCCTTTATTCACATCTTCAGTGAAATATCAAGCTGACCCCATCATTTATTCTCCTTGGTGGCCAATGATACCTCATAAATTAACCTCATATATTCCTAAGTTTATGTTGAGATTCAACAAGATGATGAACTTAGTGAAAAGAGTCGCCTTCACTAAGTGGGCCTGCAGGCTATTTTTGGCGCAAGTCTATTTTTAGACATGATGATCATATTTCAAAAATTACAGGATGCTATTTGTGGATGGTTGATCAAGTTGGAAAAATAGATGAAATTCTATTTTTAGAATATTGGGAAAAGTCTATTTATAGATCACTGATCTAAAAATAGATGCATGTCGATTATTATTAGCTCTTAATAATAATCAGACACTAAACAACAACTTATTCTATTGGATCACTTCAGTTCAGTGCACAGATGTGGAACATCAGTGGACTAAGGGAATTATGCAATTCCAAAGGGATTTATAGAGCTAATGCATGGAGGACTCAGTTAGAACTCAAGTGGCAGAGTTATGACACAATTGGAAGAAGTAGTTATGGAGTTGTATTCAGTTTAACTCAGTTAGACTTAGTTGAGCTAGTTGTATCTAGTCTAACTGAATGATACACTAGTGAGAGTGGAGTGAATTAATTAGTTAATTAATTCATAAATAATAACTCATTAATCAACTGAACAATACAGTAGTTAACTATAGTGCATGGAAATTTCAGTGGAGACCCAATGGAGAGATAGATGAAAGGGCAAGATAGACTATATGTTGTGACTATAGTGATGCATTGATTGCATCACACACATGTTGGAGTTGCCAATGAGGATTGTGCATTCAATCCAAGGGTAATTCAAATTCATTCAGAGCTATTATTTAGCAGGGATTGCGCAGTGGAGGTAGGCTAGCAGGAGGAAAAGATCGGTGCATGGATTTGCAAGATTGGTCCTGATTAGTGTATGACGATCGTACTGTACTGAGAGCTTGTGATAAGATTTTTATGCTTTGTATGATATTGTCATATGATTCCATGTTACATAATATATAGTTGGGGTTTTCAGATTCAGGCTTTCCCGGTTAAAAACTATGTTATGTGCGATTGATTATTTTTGCTTATGCTTCACATGTGTGTGCAATTAATTTTTCTGGAAAAGATTAACAAGTGGAATAGATTCAGTATCTTGCATAAAGGTAAATAGTGTGAGATCAGGTGGATCTAGGACATATGAATTCTTAATACATATAATTTCTACATGGTATCAGAGCATTTTTTATTTAAGATTGCAATTGTGAAGTGAGTTTGTGCTGGTGGACAATTTTAAATTGTTACATAATATTCTTGGTGCAGAAATCGAGTATACATTGAAATGTCTTTCAACGGGTTGAGATTGGAGTATGCCCTTGATGGGAGCTCGAATTACATAGCCTGGAAGGACAGGATGGAGGCGGTGTTGGAGGATAATGGGCTGAAGGATTTCATTGATATCGATGTTCCTAAGTCGGGATCTAGCGATGTTGCATTACTTGATGCATGGAAAAAGAAGACAACAAAGACGAGAAGGATTCTGTTGGAAGGTGTGAAGGACCATATTGTGTCCAGACTTCATGAGAAATCCACTCCATTCTTAATGTGGAAGGCTTTTACAGACTTGTTCCAAAGCAGAAGTGACCAGAGGAAGTTGGCACTTAAAGACAAGCTCAGAAAAATAAAAATGGAGAGAGGCGACAGTATTCCAAAATACCTCACGAAGTTTTTCCACTGCAAGGATGAACTGGGAAGTGTGGGGGTTATTGTTGATGAAGAAGACTTGGTGAGCTTGGCTCTCCTTGGGCTTCCAAAGAGTTGGCATAGCTACGAAGACTCTTTTAATGGACATGAGAAACTGCCAGGATGGGAGCGACTTTGGTCGGATCTTGTGCAGGAGGAGACAAGGCGGGGTACCAGGGATGGATCTTCATCGAAGAATGAAGATGAAGAGAATTTCACTTTGGCTGCCAAATCAAGGAAAGGGAAGGGGAAGAAAAATCCTTCAAAATCTGATGCTAAAGGCAAGAAGCAGGATTTGTATAAAGTGGAGTGTTTTCACTGTCATGAGCATGGACATTTCGCCACTAACTGTCCACAGAAGAAGAACAAGCAGGCTACTGGATCTGCAGCTGGAGAGGCCTTAGCCTCGCAATTTGAGCTTGATTTCTCCTTGATCTCTTGCTTGGTTTCAAGCTGCATGGGATCGGTGTGGTATCTTGATAGTGGTGCGTCTTTCCATATGATAGGAGACAAAGAGTTGTTTAGTGACTTGGAGGAGAAGGACCTCCAGATGCATATAGAGATGGGCGATGATGGTCGGTACAGTGCGACTGGCATTGGGACCATTACTTTTGAGAGGGAGTCCACTAATCCATTCTTTTTGAAGAATTTCATGCATGTTCTAGGTCTGAATAAGAACTTGGTCTTAGTCGCAATGCTGGAAGACAGAGGTTATGATGTTGTTTTCAGTGAGGGAAAATCCTTCCTTCGACATAAAACAACGGGTAAAACCAAGAAGATAGGGGTTTGAATTAAGAATCTCTACAAGCTGTAGGTATATGGCTGCGCTGCATTGGTGGGCAAAGAAAAAGAAGTGGTGAGTCGGGATGAGGGTGAATTATGGCACAGGAGATTGGGCCATCTTCACCATGGCGCTTTGAATATTTTGCAGAAAATTTATACTGGACTTCCCAAGGGTACTATTGCACAGTCAGATCAGTGCAAGGGATGTACTATGGGTAATTTTGTGAAGACCACCTTTCATGAGAAGGAGAACCGTGCTTCAATTATCCTGGAGAGAATTCGCACAGACGTGTGTGGACCATTCTTGGTTGCTTTAACAGCAAAACACAGGTATTGTGTGATATATGTTGATGAATATTCTCGTAGATGTTGGATCTTCTTCATGTATAAGAAGAGTGAAATGTTCTCAAAGTTCTGTGAGTTCAAGGCATTGGTGGAGAAGGAGTTGGAGAAGCAAGTGAAAGCTCTACGGAGCGATAATGGTGGTGAATACATCTTGGGCGAATTCAAAGACTTCTGTAGAAAAGAAGGAATTAGAAGAGAACTCATAATGCCTCATAACCCACAGCATAATGGGGTTTCAGAGAGGAAGAACAGAACGATCATGGGTGCTGCACAAGCTATGCTTGAGAGGGAGCTAGACTTGCATGCAGTGAAGGAATTGCTTGTTTCGAAAGATGAGCCTCTGGATGTGGTTCAGCCACAGGAGGAGATTCATGGAGTGGAGGAGTCCACTCATGCAAAACCAAACATCAGACAAGGCAGAAAGTGTACCACAGAAGTTGAGACACTGAACCTTGATGTGGCACAGAAGGTAGGAGTCCCTACATCACAGCACATACAGAGATAGTCACCTGACCGATTTATTGGATACATGGCTCTTATGAGAAAGTGTATTGTGACAGAGCCATCTTCTTTCGAAGAAGCAGTGTAGGAGCCCACATGGGTAGATGCCATGGTGGAGGAGTATGACTCCATTGTCAGAAACAGTGCTTGGGAGATTGTTCCAAGGCCGGTGGGAAAATTGGTTGTAGGATCAAGATGGATCTACAAGGTAAAGAAAGTTGCTGATGGGAGTGTCGAGAAGTATAAGGCAATATTTTTTTCCTGGGGCTTCTCACAGATTGAGGGGATTGAATATGAAGAAACCTTTGCACTTGTCACATGGTATTCTTCCATACGGACCATCCTTTCTCTCTCAGTGCAAATGGGTTCGCACATTCATCAGATGGATGTGAAGACTATGTTCCTTAATGGGATCATTGAGGAAGAGGTGTACATTGAGAAGCCTGAAGAATTTGATATCTTCAGCAGCGAGTCGCATGTGTGCAGGCTCAAAAGAGCATTGTATGGGCCGAAACAAGCACCCCATGCTTGGTACACTCGGATCGATAGCTATTTCACTGGACTTGGCTTCACCAAGAGTGAGGCGGATGCAAACTTGTACCAGATTGTGGTGTACAGGTGATGAGCAGTTGATACACTCATGCAAGGCAGATCTTGCAAAGGAGTTTGAGATGAAGTATTTGGGCCTCCTTCATTATTTCCTTCAATTGGAAATATGGCAGCGGGAAGGTGAATTGTTTATGTCTTAAGGCAAGTCTACCCGGGAGATACTGGAGAAGTTTCACATAAAAGGCTGCAAGCCTATTGATACTCCTCTTCGAGGAAATTGGAAGAAAGAGGATGCTACATCAGGAGAGGTAGTGGATGCCACTGTTTATCGAGAGTTTGTGGGTTCACTCATGTATTTAGTCAATACAAGACCGGACATATGCTATGCGGTGAACCAGCTTTCACAAGCGATGGTTAAGCCTACCAAGCTCTTTTAGAAGGTAGACAAGCATGTCCTAAGATATCTCAGGGGCACATCTGAGTATGGTTTATGGTACAGACAGGTGGATGAGGTGAAGTTTCATGGCTTCACGGATGCAGATTGGGCAAGAAGCCCAACAGACAGAAAGAGCACATCAGGGGGGATTTTCAGTATCGGATCTACAATAGTTTCTTGGTACAGTAGGAAACAAATATCCATGGCACTCAGTTCAGCGGAAGCAGAATACATGGCAGAAATTAAAGCTACATGTGAGGCTATCTGGATGAGGAAGATTTTGGTTGGTTTGTTTGGTTCACATTTAGATCCCACAGTGATACATTTTGATATTCAGAGTTGCATTAAACTCTTGGTTAATCCTATGTTTCATGATAGATCTAAAAATATTGATATCCGGTATCATCATATCAGATATTGTGTGCAGCGGAAGATCATGTTGCTTTAGTACATTCCTACGGAGGATCAAGATGCAGATATTCTGACGAAGGCACTCACCAGGAGAAAATTCGAATACCATAGAGGCAGGATCGGGGTGAAGGATAATCCCTATCTTGTTGAGAGGGAGTGTTGAGATTCAACAAGATGATGAGCTTAGTGAAAAGAGTCGCCTTCACTAAGTGGGCCAGCAGGCTGTTTTTGGCGCAAGTCTATTTTTAGACTATGTCTATTTTTAGACATGATGATCATATTTCAGAAGTTGCAGGATGCTATTTTTGGATGGTTGATCAAGTTGAAAAAATAGATGAAATTCTATTTTTAGAATATTGGGCTAAGTCTATTTATAGATCGCTGATCTAAAAATAGATGCATGTCGATTATTATTAGCTCTTAATAATAATCAGACTCTAAAAAACAACTTATTCTCTTGGAGCACTTTGTTTCAGTGCACAGATGTGGCACATCAGTGGACTGAGGGAATTACGCAATTCCCAAGGGTTTATTGGAGCTAATGCATGGAGGACTCAGTTAGAACTCAAGTGGCAGAGTTATGACACAGTTGGAAGAAGTAGTTATGGAGTTGTATTCAGTTTAACTCAGTTAGACTCAGTTGAGCTAGTTGTATCTAGTCTAACTGATTGATACACTAGTGAGAGTGGAGTGAATTAATTAGTTAATTGATTTACAAATAATAACTCATTAATCAACTAAACAATACAGTAGTTAACTATAGTGCATGTCAGTTTCAATGGAGACCCAGTGGAGAGATAGATGAAAGGGAAAGATAGACTATATGTTGTGACTATAGTGATGCATTGATTGAATCACACACACATTGGAGCTGCCAATGAGTATTGCACAGTCAAGCCAAGGGTAATTCGAATTCATTTAGAGCTATTCTTCAGCAGGGATTTCACAGTGGAGGCAGGCTAGCAAGAGGCAAAGATCGGTGCATGGATTTGCAAGATTGGTCCTAATTAGTGTATGACGATTGTACTGTACTGAGAGCTTGTGATAAGATTTTATGCTTTGTATGAGATTGTCATATGATTCCATGTTACATAATATATAGTTGGGGTTTTCAGCTTTAGGCTTTCCTGGTTAAAAACTGTGTTATGTGCGATTGATTATTTTTGTTTATGCTTCACATGTGTGTGCAATTAATTTTTCCGCAAAAGATTAACAAGTGGAATAGATTCAGTATCTTGCATAAATTTAAATAATGTGAGATTAGGTGGATCTAGGACATATGCATGCTTAGTGCATATAATTTCTACAGTTTAATGGAAACCCTCGGGAAGACCCATTGATGCATGTTATAACTTATCATTTTTGGTGCTCATCAAACTCCTTAAATGATGAATTCGTTAGACTACGTATTTTCCAGCGCACACTCACTAGTCCAACTACACAATGAGGATAGTTATTTTACTGTGTCAACCTCATTAAAAAATGAAATGGGTATTGAGTATAGTTCTTTTCCTGTGTCAACCTCAATAAATGAAATAGGTTCCCTTGAGGATAGTTCTTTTCCTGTGTTAACCTCGATAAATGAAATAGGCTTCCATGAGTATAGTCCCTTTTCTTGTGCCAATCTCATTAAAAAATGAAACAAGGTTCCATAAGTATAGTTCTTTTACTATTCCAACCTCGTTAAAAAATGAAACAGGCCATGAGCATAGTTATTTTTGTGTCAAGCTTGTTAAAAAATGAAACAAATCCTCTCCTTATTCAGACGAGTCTTCCATTTGATCTCGTAAATGAACCTTCATTCCATCCAACTATTAGTAACCAGTAGTCTACTTAGGTGAATGGGATGAAGCTTGGGGGGCATCTTCTTTTTCAGGGGGCATTCGACATGTGCTCTTACAGGGGGAATTCAAAACATTCTTACCAATTGCATGTAATCGACTGTTAAAGTTTGGGGGAAAAACTGGTTCAGAGCTCCAAAATCCAAATGGTAGATTTCAAATGGTAAAAATGAACAATAAAACTCTTTTAATTAGTCATTTGATTATTTTTCAAATCGTATTTATTGCTATGAATATGGTTTTATTCAATTTTTATCATGAAACTAGTATTTTTAATCCATTTGACGTTGTTTTGAACATGTTTACTGCTGACATAGCAGATTAGTCATGCACACTTATTTCAAGAATGATTTGACTACAAATCATACTTTTATCCTTATTTTTCGAGCTTTGATAAAAATTAAAGAGGACTTGAAGTGCACTTTTATCTCTTTTTCAAGCTTCAAGAACAACGAAAAAGGAACCCTTGGAGTCTTCTTTTAGCTCTTTTCAGACTCTGATAATGTGAAAAGATTGTCGAGCACTTGTCTTTTCGAGCTCGTAAAATTAAATGAATTAATATCTACTCAGTATAAGTTTAACCCTTTTCTAGAATGAGATAGATTATTTACGAAAAAGGAAAACCTTAGTCGAACATGGCTAGGAGGTTCTATCAGATATTATTTTACACTTTTCTAGATCTGAGAGACAACTTTACGAAAAATTACTTACGGAGTTTTCTTTGTACTCTTTTTCAAACTCTCTAAATATGAAAAAGGACTGGGTTTTCACTGTCGTTAGGCTCATTATAACATAAAATAGCAATGAGCTTGTCGATCATGGAAAGAATCGAGTTTCATTCATCACTAGACTTGTTAAATGATTAAATAGCGATACACTGTTCACCCAAAGGGTTGAATTATAGATCAAGAATACGTTATCCTACTCAAGCTTGTTAAAAAATAAAGAGGTACTGGTCGAAAAATGACCGGGGAAAATTTGGAAAAGTGGACATAACTTTTACGATAGTAGGTCACTCTTGAACATGACACTTCACTCCATCATCATGACTATTTGGGTTGGGTAATCTTATTGATGGTTCATTCATACCTATGGTCCATCATACCTTCACTTTAGTTTTGGGTTAATGTTCCAAACTCATCTCAGTGTCGTTGATATGTTCAAGAGAATTCATCCAATGAATACTCATCCTTCTACAATAATCATAAACCTTCATTCTCATGACATTCATCCCTGAACATTTCTATATCAAGTCATATTTTGTCTATGAAATTATTAACTCTCGTTTCGTGATATAGTGACATCCTATCGACATCAAATCATCATCCAGGAAGTTTACTTGGAAACATCATCTTCCAGTACCATGAGGCTTGTGACAGCATCGACAAATTCCTCGCTTCCGGACCTTTGAACGAAAGATTTTGTTTTGCGTTTGACATCAAATCATCTATTCACGCCTTACGAAATGTACTGTAGTTGCTTGAGAGCCATTAAAATCAATGGTGGTTCTCTTGCGTTTGTTAACAGTTCAAATCATTAGTTGGTAATCAAACGATGTCTTACCATGTTCAACTACAAATCATATATTTGCATGGCTAGAATTGTACCCAAATGATTGAGTGAACGAGATAAGAAGACACCGAATCTAGTTTCAGCCATCCGAGCTACAATTTCAGGATTTTTGTACATATAGATCGTCATCCTAACATAGGCATATATCTTTAGGCATGTCTATATTGGGAAACATTCCAATGTAGATGACTTTCTGCATTATGTACATGTTATTGGATAATTTATGTGTTGAGCATGGGAATGCCTCCCTCAGCAATTCATGATCAAGATGAAAATATCATGATGTAATTTATTGTAATATTGATGCAGGTCGTCACTCCACTTCAGTTCCAACTCATCATGTGGTAAAGCATCTCATTCCAAATATTGTTATTATTCTGACTTCATGCTTTAGGGGGAAGCTATTATAGGTAAATTATTGCATCATCCCCCATGACCTGGTCAAACTAGACATCATCCCCAGGACCAATGAAATAGGGTCTATCATCCCCTATCATTTCAGTTGCTACATTCCCTAAGAGAAGAACAAATCATTCATGACTTCTACTGTGAGATTTCCAAGGTTTCAAGTATATCTTATATCACTTATGAGCTCACCAACGCTGCCTCTCAAGGGACTAACTGTGTTTCATATGCATATCCCTCCATTCAAGGGTGCATTGCAATGCACTTCCCGACATTCAAAAGTGTGTTGGTCAAATGGGAGCAAAATTCTCATTGTTCCAGAATCTCCACATGGTCAGTGCCTTCTAGAAGAGTCCATATGTGTCAAACTTCGAATCCAAGTGTCCATATGACACCTTTGAGCTTGGTCACATGTCTTGCCTATTATTAGAAATCCATTGATTTAGAAACTACCTTCATTCTACCTATAAATTTAGCACAGATCCTAGTGTTAGAAAAGGAATAATTTTGGTAAAGAAATGTTGTCGGATTCACAATTGAGAGAGTGATAGAAGTGATATGTTGCTAGTGAGATGTTGATTGTGATGAGGCTGGGATGAATCTGGAGCTAGTGACATAAAATCGATCATTGGTTGTAACCTCATCCTTCTAATATTTAATAAATATTGTTGTTCATTTTCCCATATATGTATCTGTTTATGTTTCTTTTTCTCATGCAATGGACCCTTGAATGATATATGTGTCTCATTTTTAATCAATTTAACTGATTAAGATAAATAGGCATATTTATATTGCAATCTCTTTGTTGTTATTTATTTATACTTGAATGAATAAATCTGGCGATCTAAGTTAGATTGGAAGCTACAACAAAAGCAGCAAAAGGAGAATAGGAAGCACTTGGATTATAAGTAGGTTCTTCTATCTTTTTGTGTGTCTATTTACTCTTAGAGAAAGTGATAGCAAAGTATTTGATTTGTTGTTCTAAATGCATAGCACCACATTTAGGGAATTTGATTTATTTTTATATCATTATTCTGCATAAAAAATTGGCAACTCCACTAGGGATTTTCCTTTCATTCCTTATGCTTTTGCCTCTGCTTATCCACCCAGTAGCATCTACTGTCAGTTATTAGACTTTTGAATCAAAGAATTTCATTAGAAGTGTGTTTTGTAGCTTTAATTTTCAATCTCTATTACGCCCAATGCACTGTTGGTCAAGACACAATGCACTGTAGTGGACTGTCTCCCAGTCAGGGGTGCATTGCAATGCACTGTCTCCCTTTAGAGACTGTGTTGCCCCCTTAGCCAAAAAAATTCCATTTGAATTTTTCATTGCCATAATTCTCAGCCATTTGTTTGTTGTGTTTTCAATTGTCTGATACCTCATAGAGACCATTGAATTTGCCTGATTCTTCCTCCTTTGAAAATTAATTTTGTTCAATGTCTCTTTAAGTGTTTTTATTTATCATTGACAAAGAAAATTCAAAGTATTTTATTTCTGCATTAGATCCATTTATTTTTGTAAAGGAAATTGTCGTTAAATTCTTCTTTTACTGTAGGAGAAATTGTAGTTTCATTCTTTGTTTTTCCTAAAAGAGAAAGTGTTGTTAAATTCATTGCTTCTCAAAGAAGAAAGCATTTGTTTTTGTTGATTTGATGCATATAGTTTCCTTTTTGCATTCACATTAAGGGGACTGAAAAGAAAAAACTTCATTTGCATATAGTGAATTGTGTGTTTTGTATAGGAAAAATTTAGGAAAGTTGCATATTAGTTTGTGCTCTTTGTTGTTTGCTCTCAAAATTGATTGCTATTTCCCTTTAGCAGCTAGGATTTTCATTGAAAAAGCTAAAATTGAAATTTTTTATTATCATTTTAGTTTTCATTTTTAGGAATTTCCATCACATCATCACAATGAACCTCAAAATAAAAATTGATAAACAAGATCAGCTTAAAATTTACATCAATTTACCTAAAAAAGCATTGGAACCATAACGATAACATTTAGAAGGTCTAGGCTAGAGACGTGTTCCAGTGTCGTAAAACATAGTAGTTGTCATTCATTGTCTGCAATACATTCTGAGTGTGATACCTCACTCCACTTATGTAAGTATATTGGAGCTCATCCACGTACTTTTGGTTATTTCAAGCGGTGTTCTAGTACGAAAAGTATAAAGGGGTTCTCTCACTGTGTGGTTTCACATTAGACAACCATAATATGGACTTGGTCCTCCACATACCTTCGGGTATATTTGGGATGAAAACTTTAGGTTGCTATCCATCCATAGTGAACCAAGTCAACCGCCTTGTACATTTTGATGCACCGAACACAACATTTGGGGAGATTGACTGCCCACACTTCTTGGCTCGCCAGGAGGTATTATGTAGTTCACAGTTTCTTGGTAAATATTTTCCCTAGAATCATCCTTTTATTTTTTTTATTTGTTTTTGGTCATAAAATTAATTAGTCACCATGGAAGAAGAACATCCCTTTCCTCGTCGTTTGCGTAGAATAGCACTAAAACCACCTTTACCACAGGAAGCCACTTCTGGTCGATGAAGGCGACATTTCTCTACCGAAACTAGTACTATCAGTACCTATGGTGCGCCATCATCCTCACATATACCAGAGTAGGTACAAATTGTTTCTACAAATCCTGGTTCATCTACTGTTATTGAGATGGATTCCTCACAACTACCCGTGGTCATGATCCATCCAATCAGTGAGACCATACCTCCCGAACCTAACGTTGTTCAACTAGAAGTCGATTCGGATCATGTCACTTTTTTTCTAGAACATTTGAATCCCGAAGTCGAACGATTGGAAGTTGTTCCTGCATCAGTTGCACCGCAATCTATTATAGCCATTGAGTCTCCCATATCGCACATTCAACCTCCTGAAATATAATTTGGGCCTGACAGTGAAATCCTTCCACCTAGTTTAATTTCGATTGAAGAAATACCACAAGACGAAACACCTTTAACTCCAACTCATTTTGGGCAGGAGTTTACGTGTATGATTCTTTTCCTCAATCACCTTTCTCTGCTTTTGTTGATCCTGTTTCACTTCGAGTTCCCATAGATCCTATAGGGTATACATTGGGTCATTTGGCCATGGTTGCGATAACATATATTATTGCTTCATCTTCGATGTTTTTTCCACTGGCTTCACCCATATCATCATCTGGAATCCTATCTGGTTCCTCCCTTATGAGTACTGAATGACTTCATCCTTTATTCACATCTTCAGTGCAATATCAAGCTGACCCCATCATTTTTTCTCCTTGGTGGCCGGTGATACTTCATAAATTACCTCGGATATTCCTAAGTTCAATGAAAACCTTGGGGAAGACCCTTTGACGCATGTTGATCCTTTATTCACATCTCAGTGCAATATCAAGCTGACCCCATCATTTTTTCTCCTTGGTAGCCGGTGATACCTCATAAATTACCCTCAGATATTCCTAAGTTCAATGGAAATCCTAGGGAAGACCCTTTGACGCATGTTATAACTTATCATTTTTGGTGCTCATCAAACTCCTTAAATCATGACTCTGTTAGACTATGTCTTTTCCAGCGCACACTCACTAGTCCAACTACACAATGAGGATAGTTATTTTACTGTGTCGACCTCGTTAAAAAATGAAATGGGTATTGAGTATAGTTCTTTTCCTGTGTCAACCTCAATAAATGAAATAGGTTCCCTTAAGGATAGTTCTTTTCCTGTGTTAACCTCGATAAATGAAATAGGCTCCCATGAGCATAGTTCCTTTTCTTGTGCCAAGCTCGTTAAAAAATGAAACAAGGTTCCATGAGGATGGATAGTTCTTTTACTGTACCAAACTTGTTAAAAAATGAAACAGGACATGAACATAGTTATTTTTCTGTGTCAGGCTCGTTAAAAAATGGAACAAATCCTCTCATGATTTAGACGAGTCTTCCATTTGATCTCGTAAATGAACCTTCATTCCATACAACTATTAGTAACCAGTAGTCTACTTAGGTGAATGGGATGAAGCTTAGGGGGCATTTGCTCTTTCAGGGGGCATTCGAAATGTGCTCTTGCAGGGGGCATTCAAAAAATTCTTACCAATTGCACGTTATCGACCACTGAAGTTCGGGGGAAAAACTGGTTCAGAGATCCAAAATCCAAATGGTAACCTTCAAATGGTAAAAATGAATAGTAAAACTCTTTTGATTAGTCATTTGATTATTTTCAAATCATATTTATTGCTATGACTATGGTTTTATTCAATTTTTATCATGAAACTGGTATTTTAATCCATTTGATGTTGTATTGAATAGGTTTACAGCTGACATAGTAGATTAGTCGTGAACACTTATTTCAGGAATTATTTGACCACAAAGAATACTTTTATCCTTATTTTTCGAGCTTTGATAAAAAAAAAAGGACTTGGAGCACACTTTTATCTCTTTTTCAAGCTTTGATAATAGTAAAAAAGGAACCCCTGGAGTCTTCTTTTAGAACTTTTCAGACTCCGATAATGTGAAAAGATTGCCAATCACTTGTCTTTTTGATCTCGTAAAAGTAAATGAATTGATATCTACTTAGTATAAGTTTAACCCTTTTCTGGATTGAGATAGTTTATTTACGAAAAAGGAAAACCTTAGTTGAACATGGCTAGGAGGTTCTCTCAGAATTTATTTTACACTTTTTCGAATCTAAGAGACAACTTTACGAAAAATTAATTATGGATTTTTCTTTTGTCCTCTTTTTCAAACTCTCTAAATATGAAAAAGGATTAGGTTCTCATTGTCGTTAGGCTCATTAAAACATAAAATAGCGACGGGCTTGTCGATCATGGCAAGAATTGAGTTTCATTCATCACTAGACTCATTAAATTATTAAATAGTGATACAATGTTCACCCGAAGGGATAAATTATAGATCAAGCATATGTTATCCTACTCAAGCTTGTTAAAAAATAAAGAGGTACTGGTCAAGAATTGGCCGGGGAAAATTTGGGAAAATGAACAAAATTTTTACTGTAGTGGGTCACCCTTGAACATGACACTTCACTCCATCATCGTGATTATTTGGGTTGGGTAATCTTCTTGACGGTTAATTCATACCTATGGTTTAACATACCTTCACTTTAGTTTTGGGTCAATGCTATCAACTCATCTCAGTGTCGCTGATATTTTCAAGAGAAGTCATCTAATGAATACTCATCCTTCTTCAATAGTCATAAACCTTCATTATCATGACAGTCATCCCTGAACATTGCTATATCAAGTCATATTTTGTCTCCCAAATCATTAACTCTTGTTTCACGATAAAGTAACTTCCTGTCGAAATCAAATCATCATCCTGGAAGTTTACTTAGAAACATCATCTTCCAGTACCATGATGCTTGTTACAGCATCAACAAGATCCTCGCTTCTGGACCTTTGACCGAAATATTTTGTTTTCCGTTCGACATCAAATCAACTATTCATGCCTTAGTAAATGTACTGCAATACCTTAAGAGCCATTAACATAAATGGTGGTTCTCTCACATTTGTTAACAGCTCACATCATTGGCTGGTAATCAAACAATTTCTTACCATGTTCGACTACAAATCGTATATTCACATGGCTAGACTTGTACCTGAACGATCGATTGAACGAGATAAGAAGACCCCGGATCTAGTTTCAGCCACCCAGGCTGTGATTTCAGGATTGTTGTACATACCATCTATATGGTGACCTTACATATAGATCGTCATCCGAACATGGGCCTATATCTTTAGGAATGTCTGTATTGGGCAACATTCCAATGTAGACAACTTTCTGCATTATTTACATGTTATTAGATAGTTTATGTGTTGAGCATGGGAATGCCTCCCTCAACAATTCATAATCAAGATGAAAATATCATGATGTAATGTATTGTAATATTGATGTAGGTTTCCACTCTGCTTCAGTTCCAGCTCATCACGTCATAAAGCATCTCATTCAAAAATATTTTTATTATTCTGACTTCATGCTTTAGGGGGCAGCTATTATAGGTTAATTTGGGCATCATCCCCCATGACCTGGTCAAACTAGACATCATCCTTAGGACCAATGAAATAGGGTCTATCATCCCCTATCATTTCAATTTCTACGTGCCTTAAGAGAAGAACAAATCATTCATAGATTCTATTGTGATATTTCCAAGATTTGAAGTATATGTTATATCACTTATGAGCTCACCAATGCTGCCTCTCAAGGGACTAATTGCATTTCATATGCACCTCCCTCCATTCAAGAGTGCATTTCAATGCACTTCCCGACATTCAAGAGTGTGTTGGTCAAATGGGAGAGAAATTCTCATTTTTCCAGAATCTCCACATGGCCAGTGCCTTCTAGAAGAGTCCATATGTGTCAAGCTTTGGATCCAAGTGTCCATATCACACCTCTAAGCTTGGGAACATGTCTTTCCCATTATTATAAATTCATTGATTGAGAAACTACCTTCAATTTCCCTATAAATTGAGCACATATCCTAGTGATAGAAAAGGAATAATTTTGGTAAAGAAATGTTGTCGGATTCTCAATTGAGAGAGTGATAGAAGTGATATTTTGTTGGTGAGATGTTGATTGTGATGAGGCTGGGATGAAGCTGGAGCTGGTGACATCAAATCGATCATTCGTTGTAACCTCCCGCTTCTATTATTTAATAAAGATTGTTGTTCATTTTCCCATATATGTATATGTTTGTGTTTCTATTTATCATGCAATGGACACTTGAATGATATATATGTTTCATGTTCAATCAATTTAACTGATTAAGATAAATAGGCATATGTATATTGAAATATCTTTGATATTATTTGTTTATGCTTGTAGGAATCAATTTGGTGATCTAAGTTGGATTGGAAGCTACAACAAAAGCAACAGAAGGAGATTAGGAAGCACTTGGATAAAAAGTAGGTTATTCTATATTTTTTTGTGTCTATTTACTCTTAGAGAAATTGATAGAAAATTCTTTGATCTGTTGTTCTAAATGCATAGCACTACATTTAGGAAATTTGTTTTATCCATAGATAATAATTATGCCTAACAACTTGGTAAGTTTATCAAATACCACCATGATGACACTCTTTCCCTTGGACTTAGGTAAACATGTGATAAAATCCATTGAAACCTCCTCCCAACGTTGAGTTGGAAAGGGCAAAGGTTGTAGCAGACCCAGGGTCTTAATTGTCTCAACTTTATTTTGCTGGCAAACCAAACATTCTGCCAAAAAATTTTGAATATCAAATTAAAGTCCATCCCAAAAAAAAGCTTTCTTCACCCTGTGGTAAGTTTTTAAAAATCCTGAGTGCCCTCCTACAGGAGAGTTGTGCAATTCCAAAAGAATCTTTTTTTTAGTTGGGAATTATTACGAAGATATAAGCGATATTTGTACCATAAGGAATCATTTTTCCAAATAAATGTATCATATGTACGGGATATTGTTGCAACTTTTGAATGAGTGTCTACACTTCTTCGTCATTCTTCCATTCCTCCCTTGCTTCGGTTATCCAATCTGGCTAGATAATAGAAATGGCACAAATCAATGCTTCCACCTCCTCGTCATTTCTTGAGAGTGCATGTGAAACAAAATTTAGCTTCCCTTTTTTTGTAGATGATTTCAAAGTCATAACCCAAAATCCTTGTGACCCATTTTTGTTGCTCTTCTGAAGATAGTCTTTGTTCCAAAAAGTATTTAAGACTATCATGATCAATTTTTACCTTGGAGTGTCTTTCCATTAGGTAAGGTCACCATTTCGTTAGTGCATGTAGTATTTCTAATATTTCCTTATCATAAATAGCTTTCTGTAACTAATTTCCTTTGATTGGACAACTTTAAAATGAAATCAATTCTCCTTCTTGCATTAAAACAAGACCAATTCCATTTTCTGAGGCATCACATTCCACAATAAAGGTTTTTGTGAAGTCTTGCGTAGCTAAGACCTGTGCTAGGAACATTTCCTCTTTAAGATGTTCAAAGGCCTTAGTTGCTTCAGGAATCCATGAAAATACATATTTCTTCGATAATGTTGTTAGAGGTGCTGCTTTTCTCCCATAATTCTCAACAAACTTGTGATAATACCCTGTTAACCCAAGAAATCCTTGCAACTGCTTTATGGTTGTGGGAACTTTCCATTCCTTAATGGATTTAATTTTGTTAAGGTCTACCTTAACACCTCTTGAGATACAATATGACCCATATATTACACTTCTTGTACTCCAAAGAAATATTTGGAGGTTTTTGCATATAATTGTTTCTCCTCCAATAATTTGAGCACCTTGTCAACATGTTGAACATAATCCTTCCAAGACCTATTGTAAATTAGTATATCATCAAAAAATACTAACACAATTTTTCTAAGGAAGGGTTTAAAAAAGGAATTCATCAACCCTTGAAATACAGAAGGTGCATTGGTAAGGCCAAAATGCATGACCAAAAATTCATAATGACCCTCATGAGTTTGAAATGTTGTTTTTAGAATATCTTCAGCCTTCATTCTAATTTGATGATATCCTGAATGAAGATCCAGCTTGGTAAAATAAATTGTTCCGTGTAATTCATCCAATAATTCCTCAATCACAGGAATGAAAAATTTATATTTAATAGTGAGCTTATTGATCTCCTTATAATCCGGACACATGTGCCATGATCCATACTTCTTGTGCACCAATACTACTAGAGCAGAGAAATAAATTTGACTAGGTTGAATTATACCAGCCTATAACATTTCTACAATCATACGTTCAATTTCAATCTTTTGAACATAAGGATATATGTAAGGCCTTATGTTTGAAGTAACACTTCCTGGAATCAAATGAATAGCATGATCATTATCATGAATAGGTGGGATTCCTTTGGGAGTTTCAAACACCTTTGAATGATTGTCCAATAATTTTTGGAGATCCATAGAAATAGATGGTTTTGATGTTGGAACTTCTAGTGAGCATAATTGTGTAATAATGTCTCATTGTTATTTCTTCAGAAGATTTTTTTTGACATCAGAGCTTATTCTATTTCCCGGCTTCCTTGTGATACCCCGTAATTCAACTTCCTTTCCTTATGAAAAAAAATTCAAGAAAATTACTTGAAAATTAAAAGCTACCGTCCCCAAATATTGCAATCATTGTACTCCTAGTACAACATCAACACTTCCCATTGGAATATTCAATACATATTCCCCCATGGTTAGCTTGATATTATGGCATTTTCCAGTGCAATTTATAGTCCATCCATTTGCAACCATCAATTGACACTCTCGTGATGGGTATAGGAATAAATTCAATTCCTTGGCTACTTTATAATGAATAAAATTATGGGTACTACTTGAATCAATCAAAATTATTACATTTTATTCTTGATATGTCCTTCTATCTTGAGAGTTTGAGGAGTGGTGATTCCTGCCAATGCATTACAGGATATGGTTGGACTCATTTCTTCTTTCTCTAGGGTTGGTTCCTGGTGTATGTCCTCTTCTTTTGAAGTTTCTTGTTCATTTTCTTCCTCCTCTTCACAATCTATGTAAAATAATTTCTTCTCACCACACTTATGACCTTTAGTGTATTTGCTATCACAACTGTAGCAAGGCCCTTTTTCTCCTTTTTCTTCCAATTTTTGTGGCGTCAACCTTGCAGGTTGTGGAAGTCTAGGAGTAGCAACACTTCCATCTTTATAGATGTGAGTTGTAGGCTTCCTTATCGAGATAATTTTACTTTCAATTTTTCTTGCCAACCTGAATGCCTTCTCCAATGAATCAGGTTCCCAAATTCAAATCTCATGTTGGATGTTATCCTTTAAAGTCCCTATGAAGACATCAATTGTGTGTTCCTCTAGAATATCGGTTACCCTTATATTCAATTTTTGGAAGTCCTCTATCTGCTCCACCACTGAACCCTTTTGTTTGAGATTTATAAATTGGCTAAAGAAGGTGTTTCTCTTCAAGTATCTTCATAATTTCCTATCATTTCCTCCGTAAAAAATGACGAAGTGAAAAAAAAAAATACGAGAGAAAATCCATCGATACCATACAAATGTATTTTGTTCTAAATGTAAAGTTGCAATGTGTACCTTGTGTGTTTTTCACATTATGGAGATAAAAATAATGCTCCATCTGTAGTATCCATGTCACAGGATCCTTGCCATCAAACTTCCTCATATCGATATTCAGAATATGGTGGGTCTTGAATCCAACATTAGAGTTTATGAAATCATGATTAACATTTATTTTGTTCTCATTGTGAGTTTCCCGTACTACCTTGTCGCCATTAGGAATCATTTCTCTTATCAACTTTGTCAAACCTTCCTTCAAACCTTCCATGTCTAGTTTTAGATCCTTATTCATGTCTTGCATATTGTATTTCATTTTTTCATCTATTATAGCTTCCATGCCATTCTTCAAACCATCCATTTTATCTTCCACACCTTTCTTCAAACCATCCATATTGGCTTCCACGCCCTTCTTCAAACCATCCATATTAGATTCCACGCCTTTCTTCAAACCATCCATATTAGCTTCCATGCATTTCTTCAAAACTTCCATTTCATTTATGTTTCTCTTTGCGAGAGCGAAATTTGGTGCACTTGGTCTTGTAATTTTGATATATGATGTTTCACTTCTTCCTCTTCATGAGCCATAGTAGAGCCTTATGAGGGCTTAATGGGTGTTGAATTATTTTAGGGGCCATTTTAGAACCCAATACTGATATATATGCATCAATATGCCCTTGGAATCACTTCAAACTGATTTTTCAAAAAAGACTTATGAAATTTGAAAAAAAATACACACCTTTTTCTTGATTTTGAGGAGTTCAATATTGAAACTAATTTATCTCTAGAATTTTAGATCCTCGATATTTTATCTTTGGTCCTTTAGTAGCCCTCTGAATCTTCTTCCCAATTCCACAGGTCTAACTTGATTTGGATTTTCACGGAAAATTTATGCCTAATCTCCCACAATGACCTAATTATGGATTGGTTTAGTAGAGTGAACTTGTACGGCATGCCACATGTCACTGTTTCCTCCTTCGTCTCTGAAATTGATACATATTAAACTAAATTCCGTGTACTTTCAGCTACTTTTTCCATAATTCCAATCCAATGCTTAGAGATAGAGTTATGACGATTTTCCCAAGGTCACCTCTTTGAGATGAAATTCAGGAGCCTACAAAAGCCCTAAATTCCATAGATCATATCTCTTAAAATATTGCTAACCAAAATCTTAATCTTTTACGTGACGTTCATCAGGATTTCTTCACAAGTGGGTTTTTGTTTTAGCTTCTGAAACTTCTTATACAAAAAATTATACCGAAATTTCCACGATGACCTATTTGAAGCAGCGAAACCCTAGAATCCAAAGCTCTGATACCAAATGTTATGAAACCATATCCAAAAATAGAAGAAAAGAGAGATCAACGCCTTAGAAATTAGCCACTTAGAGTGGTAAACCTCCTTTACATTACATAGATGAACAATTCTTGGATGATTCAAATGAAAAAACCTCCTTTCTATATATAGGAGTCCATGGGGTCACAATATAATCCTAGACGACCTAACAATAATAATGTAAGGGCATAACAATAACAATAGTGGGGTTTTATGGGGCACAATAGTAACAATATGGGGATTACAGGTGTAAAAAAATAAAAATAATGGGTCTACATTAACAACAATAAGGGATTACACTAGTAATATAGGGACCTAATAGGAATATCATCTCCCCAAGAATAGAACAAAAAATAAGCTCATAGTTAAATTTTATGATTCGAAATCAACTACATAATTTAGAAAAAAAATAAAAAATTAATATCACAAATAATCATAAATTTTTATTTATAAAGCACAAATAACTAAATATTTTAATTACATTCAACATAATAATGAAAAACAAATATTCATTTTTACTAAAACTTTACATCCACATAAAAATTGTAATAAAAAAATTTAAATCTTACACCCTATTTAATTTTAAATACAGCCCCAAGCAATGGAAGTGTGACAAATCCTTGATTTATTAATATTAATATTTCATATCTTCTAGCCACCAATTTAGTATTTGATAGTGTGTTTGTATTTCTCAACATTCACGAGATATATTGAATATGTACCTGTCAAGTTTCCAACCATGATGGATCAATGCAGATATGACTCCTTATGTAGAGGAAAAGGCACGGGACCATTCACAAAACATTGTTGAAGATCACAGAAAACTGAAGAAGTGGGGGTTGCATCTTCATATTTTCTCGTTACCTCTTGTTCGTCATGTGTTCGAGCCCTTTTCACTCTCTACGGTTTACTCAATTCTCATTAGACATCAACACGAGAGATTTCATTTGACGCGGATGATTTTCCATCACCACGGGAGCATGCCCAGTTTTAGATCATGGAATGCAAAATTTAATTGTGATTGATTTAAGATCGAATCTTTGGATTATGTAGTGAAAGGAATTTTGGATTTATTTGTTGATAATTTTGTCAGCACCACCGTTTTGTTTCTCATGGGGAATTTCGTTGTAGATCCGAAAGTGGTTAGAAATAAAAATGTTAAAAATGGAAAGGAAATATCAAGTTATGTTGAAACCAATCATTTAGGTTAAGTAAAAATTTCTTCAACAGAAAAAATGGGAAAGTGGATTTGGGTAAATGCAAATCAATGTCAGCGAATTTTAAGGCGTAGGCTTGCTCGCCTCAAATGGGAACAAGGAAAAATACAAATAAAAAGAAAAAATTTCCGGAGAAAGAAAATAAAGAAGAGTCAACTAATTACAGTCCCATATCCACACCTCTTACTTGGTCATCGGATCTCTATGTCGAAGAAATGATGAAGACCAGGACAAGGCTGGAGATTTTGGAAGCCAAAGAACAGGAAAATTACCATAAAATTTCAGAGATCACATTTGAAAATCGGTGTTTAATGAAAGGTAATAGATTTTAAAATAACATGTAACAATGTTACAAGAGGCTCTAGAGACAGGAAAACAAGAATGGAAAAGCATGAAGACAACATGACAAACCATGACAGAATCAAGGGCAACAAACAAGGATGTGATAATTTCTAAAGAAACTCAGGTAGATACACAAGTATCTCAACAAACAGATCTTTTGAAAGAGAAGACAAATAAGAAAAATAGGGAAGACAGTCCAAAAGAAATCATATATAGAGTTGAAAATGTTAATTGTTACATAAGGACAGAGGAAGAAGAAGATGTAAGGGCTAGTAGAGCACATGAAAGAGAACACAAAGAAATAAAATACAGGGAAACAAAATTTATTATCAGGAGAATAAGAGATTATGGGAGGAATGAAAGTACTCTCAATTTGACAAGGGACTTTCTGAAAGAGAAACTACATTGAAAAGGGAAAAATTTCCAAGCAAGGAGTTTGGGGAAGATATGTGAAGAGAGACCTGATCCCATAAAATTCACCATGGCAAGCGTGCAAGATAAACACCATATCTTGAGCAAAAAGAAACTCTTGAAAGGCTCACGCTTATTTTTAGATGAATATTTAACCAGCAAACAACAGGAGGAGAGAAGGGAATAAGTGAAGAAAATTAGGGCAGCCTGAAATGAAGGGAAAAGGGCATGGTTGTACAATGGAAAAGAAGTTGTTGCAGTCATTGGGACTTAGGAAAAAACAGGGCAGCAAGCTGGCAATGAGTAAAAAAACAGAGAATTCGATAATAAGGAGGAAAAAAACAAGAGCAACATGGATGAAAAGGGGCAAAGACTCAAATTTGAGTCTTGTGTGTCAAATTGCGTAGCAATCAAATCCTACCAAGGTCTACCTAATTTTAGTTTGTTGGAATTGTAGATCCTACCCTTGGAGGAGGGGACCTAGGTTAGAGCCTATTGCAGAAGGTAGAGACATAATTTGTCTCAAAGACACTCATGAACATTATGGTTGAAAAACTCCTGTGTTTGATGGTTATTTTAAGTTAGAAGTTTGGAACAAGGTAGCAGAAAATGGCAAAGGGTATGCAGGAATACGAGTTTTAGTGAAATAACAAGAAGGTCATCACATTCAATTGATGAAAGAATATTCAAAGAAACAATATTTATGGTTCAAAATATCAAAGAATGAGAATCACATAAGAATTGCAGCATGTTATTTTTCCCCTCAAGTCTCAAAAACTTACAAAAATAAGGGGCTAGACAGCAAGGATCCGTATGCAACTTTAAAGCAAGATATTTTCGCGTACTCTTAGCAGGGAGAAGTTCTTTTATTGGGTGATTTTAATGCTAGAACAACAAATCAGCAAGCTAGTATTATTTTTTGCAAAGAGGATCACAATCCTATTTGGCTCACTGAAGAGGATAATCCCCAATGGGTGAGATGTTCAGAAGATGACAAAGTTGTTGAGAATTTAGAGGGATGGTGATTAATTCAAATTATATTCTTGATAATTTCTTTTGATCTTACTTGAGTTACTTATGTCTTGTCTTCTTTACCTTAGTTAGTCTTTCATCAAGTCAATTATCAAAATACATGAGACACAAAATTAGGCACCTAGAGCTAGGGAAAAACCTCTCCCTCTTGGAGAGGAAAACCCGCAAATAATTCTTCTTACAGATATTCAAATGACAAGTACCATGACCAAGACTCAGACCCTTGACCTAGGAATGCCTCCAATACCTTTTCAATGCTTCTTTATTTGCCTCCAATTCTCATCCTTCATTTCTACACTAGCTTACACTAATCTGCACCATCCTTAGATATCTCGATATCTAATTTGATCTTTGAACTCATCTTATTGCTCCATTTTTTTTCTTGACCTATATTTTCTTTGTACTGAAGATAGGAAGGTAAATCATAGATTTACCTTCCTTCTATGCTTGCACTTTTGAGTGTCATCATCATGAGAGAGTTACTACTTCACTGTATCCGTACTTCTTTCTGTCCTATGTATGCACTGATTCATGACCTGTAGAATGTCTTCAAACACATATTTACTTCAGGACAATCTGCATCTTTTCACTGCCCTTTACTTAAACCAAACTTATATATGTTATAACCATCATAGATATATTTGCACTGATTTTGTCCTGTGATCCACATTGTTTTCAGCCTTATAGTTTGTTCCTTTATCCTCTTTGTTGACCGTGGATATACCATCATTATAACCATGTACTAAACCACTGAAATCCACACTTAAACTCATCCTGGAATCCGCACTTGAACCTTTCCTGAAATCTCCACTATTTCAGAGTGATTCAGATTCTTGTCCTATTCAAATGATCCGTATATTCTGAGTTTATATAGTGGTGTCATCTCTGCCTTTAGGCCAACCGTTCATCTAGTGGGTAGGCCGACTTTAGCTACTGATATATAGGCTGACATGAAGTTTATTTACTCTAGCATTTAATAAGGCATTTCTTCATTGTATTTGAAGCTTATATTCCATCATTAATGAAGGTTTTCCATAGCCATTTCTTCAAGTACTCGTGACAAGGTTCATGACAAGGTTTGGAGCATATATTGATGACTAGACTCTTCATTTACTTGACACTTAATTACAAATGTAACTAGACGACAACCCTAATAGACATCAAGAATAATTCTATAATAAAATCTTTCTCATGAAACCCATGAATCAAGTACAACCAAAAATACATTTTATTATCTTTGTCTTCTTCTTTACATAAATACATAATTACATTATCAATATGAAGACCGACCTAGTTACACTTTCCAACACTCCCTCTTAAATAGGTAGGTATTCATATGGGTACATGGTCACTTTCAAACTGAAGAATCTCATAAGAAGAATCAGACTAGTAATTGCATCTATATAACATCATATCAACCAGCATTGTCCTAGTGCAAGGGCTTGACTAACAACCCCATCCCTCAACGAGAGAATGGACTACAATGCTGGCAAGACACATGACTAATAGACACCATAGTCATTTTCTCTCTAAGGTACATACCCCACCTAGGTGTTCCCAGAGCATAACCTTCTTGGACTATTCTTCTCTTGGGTAGCCAACCCTAAAAGAATATTGGTCCTTGACTACTCTTATCTTGAATGCCCTATCTCATTCTCAAAGAGTATCGAATGCCAGATGATTACCCAATCCTCCATTCTGTCTTCCAGTTGAAGACTAGAATGATGTTTCTATCCATTCTCTTCACATGGCCTTCACTAAGACTTACGGTTATTAGTCCTGGTCTAGTGCATGACACATGTAATAGAGAATCACATATGTCACTCCCTCTCAACACAGGAAGGACATACTTCAAGTTTCTTCCAGGCAAGAAACTTACCACCAGGCTCCCTCTCAACCAGGGTCGTGTAGCAGCAATCTGGCTACTCATGAAGAATTCCTCCCCTCGATGTCATGGATTTTGATATTTAGGAATCTTAAACTTTTAGCTTCATAGGGCACAGATCATCCATCACTTTCAGTCACCAATCATGTCCATTATCAAAAAGTGATTCATCAGTATTTCCCATCTGGTACACCGTTATGCCATGTTGCTTTCCTTCGAATCATCTCCAAGGATCATACATCCTTTCTCATGATTAGCAGCCTTACACAAATTCATCCAGATAAACATATACATATGAACTTTAAAACAAAAGGTACCTCGATGGTGATATTTCACAATGACATCTTCCTATAGGCATCATCATCCTTTATTCAGATTGACACATCTCTTAATGATATGTTTTGTCAAGGGTCTTCTTCTTTACCATACTTCAGTTAGAGACTACATATCCTCCCAGGAGATCTCCTAGTCACATCTTCTTGGCCTATAGATGATAACTGCCTCTTGACATGGCTGTATTTCAAGATCTCTTCCTCTCTTCACATTCTTCATTCCCGATATCTTACAAATTTTCCAATTTCTTGTTCATATACAACCACCTCATATTCCATGAGGATATATATATATATATATATATGTTGATTTCATCTGTCAGTGCACCGATAGATCCTCCTTCATAGATCATACTTCTAAATATGGATGTCTATTACCTACAACCATATGACATGACTTCACAACATCCAGCGTCAACATATAAAAATATACATACCTCATACCTTTATCATTTAAGTCATCCTGTAGCAATTTTACCAGAATGAAGAGCTTCATTCCCTTGACCCGCTTCATTCATATGTCATCACATCCCATAATTTTGTTTCCATGTTGACCCTTGATCTTGATGACTACCTTTCATCAGTAATGTTATCAGAGAGGTTTTCCTGTAGCTGCTTCACTAAGAGCTCCTATCATACTTTTGTCATGATGCTATAATTTACATTTCTTCCTATCATACTATTTTAGAACCAACATAAATATCTTAAAGGAGAATATGATCTAAATCATAGTGGAGATCCCTCGCTCCCTCTTTCTTAAATTTCTTTGCATCAAGTTCTTCTCTTATATATGAGACATGGGCTTCTTCCTTTTTCCTCTTGTCCTTTCTAAATGTAGGACAATCTCGTTTATAATGCCCAAGATCATTACATCCAAAGCATCGTGCTTTGTTCAGATTTCCTTTCTTATTATGAGGACAAAATCTACCGAATCTTCCTTTCTTCCTGAACATGGAGGCAAAGGCTTGATTCCCTACACTTGATCCTACTTTCAATATTCATTCTTCTATCTTACCTAGACTTTGGAATGACGTGGCTTCTTCTCTCCCATCTATGCTGGAATTGGAACCTCTCCATTCTTTTGGTAAGATATTTTGTACCATAGTGAGTATTTCTCTATCAGACATTACTTCACCCAACTTCAATAGTTTTTCTCGTATTGCGAAAATGTCCATCAGATATGGAATTATTCCTTCCTTTTACATTCTCAATTTGTATAGTTTTTGTCTCAGGGATATTATTTCCTTTGTAGAACCTTTCGAGAACAGTTCCACCAATTTATCATATATTTCTTTCGAGGATTCTAGCTTTGATACATAAGGAGTGAGTGAGTCTTTTATGGATTCTATAAGAATATTTCAGGCTCTTATGTCTCCTTGCATGTATTTGGTATATGCTATAATGTCTTCTTTTGGAGGTTGAATTGTAGATCCTTCTATGAAACCCATAACTTCATTTTCAATTAGCTTTAGATCTATCCTTTTATTCCATGCATTAAAGTTTGATAACCCAATCAGCTTGTTGCTATCTTTACAATAATTCATCTTGAAAGATTTTAAGTAAGGTCATATATACTTACTTGAGTAGAGTGTTTTGCAACTTCCTTGATGATGATGAAGATGAAGTTAGGAGCTTCTTCTAAGATAGGAATCCTCAATGTAGGTGATCTTGAATCCTTGATGATAAAGGATATCTTCAAAAGATGATTTCCTCTTCTAACAATGTCTTGAATGTAAATCTTTGATGGCAAAGGTTACTTACTTGAATGAGTTGATACCTTTTGAGTAGGATAAAAGGTTTTTCTTGAAGTAGCTAGAGAGTCTTCCTTGCAAACTCATTTGATTATTCAAACCAAACTTTGATCTTTGCTTCCTGTAATGTCTCCTTTTTCAAGCACCCCTTGCATTCAGCACCTTAGCTTTGATTCCAAGTTGAGAATTTAGAGGGTTGGTGATTAATTCAAATTCTCTTCTTGATAATTACTTGTGAGCTTACTTGAGTTACTTATGTCCTGTATTCTTTATCTTAGTTAGCATTTCATCAAGTCATTATCAAAATACACGAGACAAAAAATTAGGCTCCTAGAGCCAGGGTAAAACCTCTCCCTCTTGAAGAGGAAAACTCGCAAATAATTATTCTTATAGGTCTTCAAATGATAAGTACCATGACCAAGACTCAGACCCTTGACCTAGGAATGCCTCCAAGACCTTGTCAATGCTTCTTTGTTTTCCTCCAATGTTGATCCTTCATTTCTGCACTAGCTTACACTGATCTGCACCATCCTTAGAGATCTCAGTCTCTAATTTGATCTTTGAACTCATCTTCTTGCTCCATGTTTTTTCTTGACCTATATTTTCTTTGTACTGAAGATAAGAAGGTAAATCATAGATTTACCTTCCTTCTATGCTTGCACTTTTGAGTGTTATCATTATGAGAGAGTTACTACTTCACCGTATCCATACTTCTTTCTGTCCTATGTATGCACTTATTCCTAACCTGTAGAATGCCTTCAAACACATATTTTCTAAATCGGCCCATGGATTGCAGATGCACCTATATTCCCTTGAGCATTTTTGTAGAGCAGTGGGGATGCAAGTCAATATTAGCAAGACCAAAATAATGATTTTCTCTAATAAAAGGAAGTAGAGTCAGCATGCGTCCTTCTTTGAAGGAAACATTCTTGAAGAAGTAAATAAGTACAAATACCTTGGGATTGATTTTAAAAAAAAACTTAATTGGGAGGACTGCAGAAAGAAGATAATATTAGGAGGGTGGAAAGCATTGTATGCTCTTAAAAACAGATGTAGAGAGGCAGAGTTATGGGATTGGAAAATGATTAAAGTTCTTTTTGGACTCCTAGTTTGTCCAGTGATGCTATATGGGTGTGAATTATGGGCTAGCAGCACCCCTGTCTCCAAATGGAAGCAAATTGAGAAATCCAAAAATGCCTGATCATGAGCAAGTTCAAAATAAAAAGTTCGGTACCTTATGAGATAATGTTGAGTGAAATAGGATAAACTCCCATCAAAGCAATTTCTATGATGCAGCTCATAATATATCTAAAAATAATTGAGAAAATGTGAGTAGGTAGATGGCCCAATGTTATCTTCAAGGAAGGCATGAGTGAAAGAAAGAAAACATGGATGAGAAAAAAATACACGTGGATGCAAAAATGGAATATATGCCTCAATGCTTGTCCCACAAATAACAAGGGGCTAAATAATTTTTTTATGGAGAAGTTTCATAAACAGGTTTGGGGAAAAGAGTTGGGTGGAAATAAGAAGTACTACATTGAATAATTCAACCCTACTTATGATATTCAACAAAAAGAGTACATTGGAGCTAACATTCCATGGAGGGCAAAGGTTCTTATTGCTCGATTAAGAACCAACTCGCATAAAATTTGGTGTGAAATAAGACGGTGGAAAATGCCTAAAGAAGCTTGGGAAGAATGGGTGTGTACATTTTGCACGTCTGAGGCAGTAGGATTAGAAAAACATTTCATTTTGGAATGTGATGCGTTCAAAGACATCAGAGAAAGTTATGGAAATATGTTAGCATCGATTTCTTGGCATTGTATTTTCAAGGTTGGGATTATTGGAAGGTTGGGCCAACACATCATCAATTTGAATAAAAAAAGGAATGAAATGAAAAAAGGTGAAAAACAGGGAACTCATAGTCCCATAAACTATTTTTAGTCTTGTGGACTTTAAAATCTCATTTCATTTATAATATATTACAAATATTCCATGAAAATTATTTGAAATTGTGCTTTCAATAATATCCATATTGTTCATTATGATAACACTGTAAATTAAATGTAACTATGAAAATATTCGCATTGATTGTCATCTATTTCTATTATTGTAATATTATTTCTATTTTTATTATTGTAATATTATTGACATTGAGTTTAAACATTATTGTATTTTTATTTGAGAAATAATTATATTCACATTTAATGTTATCTACAATTTTCAACTATTTAACTCTGCACATCTGAAGCAAAAAGGAATCATAGAACCAATTTAAATATCACCGAATAATCTAGCAAAAAATAGTGAGCTCAAAGGATAAACTTAAAAGATAGAAATTTACTTGAATATAATATTCAAAAAATGACTTTTTTTTTTTTTTAAAAAGAGAAACTTGAATATAATGTTTTATGTTTGGCATACGTTTCTTTATTTAATAGATTTATATGGACAATTTTCCTTCTTTACTCAATATACCCTTCTTTTCCTAATGAATTAATATGGAAACTTGTCCTTTCTCTTCACACAAATATTTCAAGTTACATCACCCTTTACTTAAATCTCAATGATTTGGTTAGAAATCCTCGATTCAAGGTTGCATCAAAGTGACTAATTCCTAAGAAATTTCTTTCGCTGGGTTCATGAGAAAAGACAAAGGGCTAGCCAAAATGTAGAGGTATCTCAGTGGTTAGAATATTCATTCTCAAGACATGTTTTTAGCCAATCCAACTCCAATAAAATGTTTCCTACTAGATTGAGGTCCAAGGCCTCCAAATTTTTACATGCGGTATGAAACGGATGAGACTCTCCGGACATTAAATTAACACACTGAAAAATCATCCATTTTTTCTATTTCATAATATCAATAAATATCAATTGTTAATGATTGAAAGAAATTATTATGATTTCAATCAATGTGATATTTTACACGTCGCAAAGATTACAAAATCTAGATTTTCTCAGCAAAGTGAATGAACAGGTTGGTGTTTTTGTAAGAGTTTTATGCGTGCCATTTATCTACATTCGTAAGCAATAGGGGATCTGTGAGTGGTTTTTCTGGTGATTGGATGTGAGCTCTTCCCCTGCATCTGTATATTTTTGGGGATTGAGTGTGGGCTCCTGCACAGCATTTGGTGTGAAATAAGATAGAAAGTTGGGGGTGCATAGAGTTCGTTTGTGAATGGGCTCACCGTTGCTTTCACATTGGAGCATTTTCATAGGATTGGTTTGTGATGTTCTTGGGAGGTTTTTTTACTACCCACAAAGGTTGTTTGCTCATCTTGTTCCATATATTGATTCAAACTCTGCTTAGGTGCGCAGATGCCAGATTTGATGTGCATGTGAATGAATGTACTTATGATTGGGAGACCTAGTGGTATAAGTGTTGCGCAAAAGAAATTGGTAGAGTATAAGACTGTAATTACCATGAAATTTGAAGAAGAGAGTTTGGTTCATGGTGGAGAGTTTGAGGGGAAACGGATTCCCAGGAGAGTGAAAGTTATTAGCAATGACCCTGATGCTACTGATTTGTCCTCAAATGAAGAAAATGGTGATGGAAGTGGTAAGCCACTGTATTTTAGATTAGTGAAGCGACATATACAAGAAATTAATATTGAATTGTCGTATGGGTCGCCTTCATGTTTTGAGGTTGAAAGAGAATAATTTCAGTGGATGATGAAATAAGTAGAAGAAATAGGAGGAGGCCGAGGATCTAGGAAAAGCCTTCATCTACCAGATTTCCTGCAGAAAATGAGACCGAGAGTTCTTCCAAGGATGCTCTGTAGAATATTCAGAAGAGAGATAAGACATGCAACAAGAAAGATGATGTGTTCGAATTTGGTAAGAATAATTTCAAGGAAGTTAGGTAGAGGCCATGGGGAAAATGGGTTGCAGATATATGGGGCAATGATAAGGGAGTATGACTCTGTTTAGGAACATTTGAAACTACAGAAGATGTTTCCGGGGCCTATGATAATGTTGCCCAAAATCTTAGAGGTCCTGCGACCGAAACTAATTTCCCTGGCACTACCACTTCAGCATAGTAGCACAGGTCTGCTCCCAGCAATTGGAGAGCATGTATTCCACGCTCCTGCACTTTTGGGAGCTTGTAGCAAACTTTCCAAAATTGTTGAGGGCTTCAAAGGGTGCTTTGAATCATTTAGGGAGCTTCACTACAACAAAATTTGAAGCTTCGGGTACCTATTTTGAGCAGAGAAGTGACCATTTGTTTATTTTCTAAGTGATACATGATAGGTCAGGGGGCTGGACTACATGGGATCTGTGAAGCTATAAATGTGTGGAGATGTAGTAAAGGTTTCAAAAAAATATAGACAGTTTTAGTCATTTCTTAGTAGCTTGAAGTTCAACAATTGAAAATAAGTCTACTTTCTTGAAGTCTATGCTGAAGCTTTAATTATAAGATTCAAAAATTACAATGATGGTCAGAATGAGAAATAGTAGTGTGTTAGTAAGTTTTATTTCTAAATTTCTAAACTTGAATATAATATAGTGTTGCATGAAATCACATAATAATCAACTAATAATAGCCTTTTTTCGTCTAGGAATTCCACATGTTTCTTTGCTGGAAAGGAATTTCATTGGCAAGTTGTTAATGGATTAATATTCTGATTTTTTGTGACAGTGTTTCAAAATTCAATTTTTTACATATTTCATTACATATTTTATTGCAAGATGAAATCTGCAAGATGGAATTTAATTGGCAAGTTTTGGATGGAAATAAATAAATCATTTTATTTTCACTCTTAATATATATTAAATTTTAAAATATTATATTATTACCACTCCTATATATTTGAGCAAAGCTCTAGCCGTAGGGATACTTTTTCCCCGAAGTACCCACGTACTGGAAACTAGTGCAACATAACACATCAGGGATTAAACATAAGAGAGCTCCTCGCACATCCGCGATAATCAAAATCAGGTCCAATAACACGGCCATGGCTACCACTAAATTATCTGGAGTTGTAGTTAATAAAGGGAAGATCTCCCCCAATTCAGTTGCACCAGTCAAGAAACGCTCCAGACAGGATTTCCTCTCCTCTGCAGGGACGAGCATTGCTTCTGGCTATGACGAGGAGTCCTATGGAGAGAATGGCTTGTTAGTTTCCTTGCCAACTTCGATTCTCAGATACTGCCTGTCAAAGGCCTCGATATTTGTATATTGTTGTAAAAGGATTTTTTCACATGCATGCCAATTGACACTGGGCCTATCCCTTGGTTGCTCAGATATCCACAACCACTTCAAAATCGAATATTAAATTGTCTCATGAATTTTTTTCTTGTCAATTTGCAATTAACAATCCAATATGAATGGCATGCCGGAAAAATGCATACACCTGTAAAATCTCTTGTTTAATCGGCTTGACCTGCAACAACATGCGAAAACTACATCAATTAGAACCGGAATAATTTGGCATAATCAAGTCGAGAAAATTTTTTGCCGGGTTCTCAAAATATATGATGCTCACACTTAGTTGTCCCACAGTAACAATAATACTCATACTTAGTTGTCCCCACATAGTATGATATTCACTTTCAAAGAGATTTTCAAGGAGATACTCACTTTGATGGGGTTGATTGGGTAGAGAATTAGAGAATTGTTCACCCACTTAATTACATAATGTTACATTTAAAAATTAGAGTACAACCATTCTACATCCATAACATGATAATAAGTTAATTTTTTCAACTCTTTCATAAGATTCTCACCCAATTTTTGTTTTTTTTTTTAAATTATCTAGCAATACTCTCACTTTTCTTATAAACAAGATTTCTTTTTATTTTTATTAATCAATAACTTTAAATACGTCAAAAAAAAATAGTTTTGAAATTTAACCCTTATATTAGGTTCTAACTGTTATGACCTAATAACATTCTAGTGTTAAAGGAAAAAACCAAGATATGTACTTAAATCCTTATTTATAATTTGAACACTAAAATTGAAAAAAAAAAATATATCTGTTAATCTTCGTTAATGCACTCGCGGCAACTCACTATGTTCGCTGCGATCTTCACGTACTGACTACCAACCATGATCACGACACCTCGAAACTTAATGCACAATTGACCGTTTTCCGAAATATGTATATTTTTTTAAATGGTGAGAAAATTTATGATAATTTAAATAATTTATAGATATATTTGTATTTGGAGATTCCTTCTTGATTATTCGTCACTTAAATACGGGTTCTCCTCCCAAAGATAATACCCTTTACCTCTTATTTCAAGAAATAAATTGAATCCTTCCTTCTTTCTCTAGTTCCTCCTCCTTCCATATTCTTTGACCTATGAATTTTGAAGCTGATGCCCAAGCCAATATATCCTACCAAATTCCCAAAAGGCATACTAAAATTAATGGAGTTTTCAATAAGGTTATTATTCCTTAAGGTCCGCAAATGTTGATTGTCCTTGATGCAGGGATTCTGCTATAAAACATATCCTAGCATATAAAAACACAAGTACTTCACCCAGCATGAAAACTCTCAATAATTCTTCATTAAAACCATACAAATATTCAGCTCAAAAATGCACATGAAGGGAAAGAGAGCCATACAATAAATATGCCAATATTAAAACATAAAAATTCTCTAGTCAAATATTACAATGGGCAGCCTCTTGGCTCTCGGCCCTTCAAACCATCTCTCATTCTCTCTCTACTCCTCACTTGTATCAACTGTGTTTTATCCTCACAAAACGCTCTTTTTTATACATAAATAATGAATTTATTTCACTCCATAAATTTCTCCACACAAATCTCAACTTAAAATCTAATTTAGATTTATGTTTTTTTGGACCCAACTAAGTCTCGTTTATGGAATTCCTCATCCTTAGATTATCTACCTAATTCAACTCCACTCATATCCTTAATTATTTAAGGAATATTTACATAATCCTCTCATTTATAATTTCTCTTCTAATTTATTAAAAATTGAGCAAATTAATTGATAAAATAATTAAAATATCTCACCCCCTTATTTACATAATTGAATAATGAAAATTTAGCTTTGATGCTCCTGCGTCAGACTCCCCATGTAGAGAAGTTTCCATAGACTCCTGTCTATGAGGTCCGTCGCTTTTATGTAACAATGCGACAGCCACAAGTCCTGATGACTTGCTCCCTCCAGGATTCCAAACTTTGTTCTGTCGCTGGTCCTTCAAAGTATCAACTCGATTTGATAACTCATCGTCCACTCCGTCGATCAGATTTCATCAACTTCTCCAACACTTTCTTTCGTCAATTTCTTGAAGTAATTCATCTTTGTCAAATTCTTTCATCTCTAACTGAATTGAATACTCAACTGCCTGTAATGGAAAATAATCAAGAACTCCTTCTTGATTACTATTGTAGTCTTTTATTGCTTTTATAGCAACAATTATCTCATTTGGTATTGTACCTACGTTCACCAACAAACTGTTAGTTTTAAAACGACAAGACCTTTCGGTCTCTTTTGATGCTTCCGGCATTAATCTCCCATCATCAAATTTTAGGACTTCAATAGATTCTGTTTCGAACTGCTGGCTGCTCCCGTCTTCATCCTGTTGGATCAATATTCCTATCTTCTTTTTGTCTTTATGGACACAACTCCTTTGCTGCTCTTGATCTTTCATCTCAACTCCAAATAATTTCCGCTCAACTTCTCTGACTTTGAAATCATATATGTTAATGTCACTTTCTGTACATACACTTACATCATTATCTGAAAAGTTATAACATTCATTCAACTCCATAAATGTTAAAAAAATTTCATCTCTATCATGCATAGTAACTGTAATTTCTTCTGGATCAGGTTCTGCAAGTTTTTCTTCCCCATCAGGTTCCTTCAGCCATCCTTCCAAAAACTCGATTTCCATATGAAATCTTTTCAGCACTTCATCACTACCTTCACTCTTCCTCTGACAATATCCTTGAGTTGTCATGGCTTCAACATCATTACATTGTAAACTTTCATCAGCAATTTCATTAAACAAATACATTTGTTTACCTCCTTGGAATTTTTCTTCGGCATTTCCATTTTGCTCCTGCTCCATAACAACTTTGACTTGTTGTCTCACCCCAGACTTTACCTCAAGAGTTTCATTCTCCTTTTTAACAGTTCCATTATACTGCTCACCATCTTTCACACATCCTGCAAACATACATAAACTATGAGAAAAAATGCAAGGCTTCATAGCCTCATCTGCTTCTCTCGCCAACATATCTTCAGATGCTTCTGAACTATCCCAATAGTTCATGAGATCTTCCTCATTGATCTCTTCACCTAGAATTTCACCCTGCTCTGGACCACAAATGAAAACATCCATTTTTAACTTAGCCTCTCTGAGTTCTTCACAATTCAACATCTGTTCAAGCTTCTTCAGCTCTTCTACCAACTGTATGTTTACCTGCTTTTCCCTCTTTGTGTGTAGCTTCTACCACTTTACCTTCTTTCTCATGGTCTAACCATGTGTCTGGTCTTTCACATTTTCCTGCAACAACTCCATTAACAATTCAAGGTGAATTGTTACCTCAGCCTTCTCACGCTCGTAATCTTCATCTGTCAATTGTTCACATATGCCACTTACCTTGGAATTTACTTCTTCTTTCTGTTGAGGTATTTTTCAGAACCTTTGAAATGACTATCAGCAGTCATTTTCTCCTCCTGCATTTGGTTTCTCTTGGTTCTCTGTCTTGGAACCAATCTCTGGCAACCCTCTGCTTCATTTTGCTGCAACAACACTTTAGTAACTCATGTGTTACAATGACCAATTCTTTGGGTTTCGAGCTTCGCTGATCATGCACCTCATTACATTAAGACTCTTGGATTAACTTACGACTCTTAGACTTCAGACTTACACCAATTTTTAATCTTGGATGAAAATACTCAATCTCATCTCAAAATATCTAAACTTCCATTTGACTCTAACATATGTTTTCACTTCAAGCTTTTCCCAAATGATAGTGGATATTTTGACTTAATTGAAATAAACATACACCCCTAATACATTTTTAGGATGTAAAATCTTCACTTTCTTTCATTCTTCATTCTTATGAAAAATCATCAGTTTCCCCTTATCATTTTACATGATATTGAAGTCTTTAGTCGAAATGAAATTCAAGTTTTTCAAGATTTATTTTAAGGTGAAAATAAATAAACCATTCAATCTTCAAAAAAAATATCTTCCTGAATTATCATACCTCATGCCCTGTTAAGTTTATTAATAAACCTTTCTCTTTGCAGTCTCAATTCTTTGGTTTCCACTCTTTTGTGCCATCTTTGTCATTGTAAACACTCGCATGCCCATAAGCTTGTCATCTTAATGCAACCATTTCCCTGCACTTTTATACACCATGCAACATCAATTCACATCTCTTCACCTGTGTACAGAGAACAAGCTATTCATATTTCAACCTCTTCGATGAATGATGTACAACTCGTACATTGTGTTCATCCTGAATATCACCTCCTTAAATGCCATCACATGATGGTAAAAACAAAGGTTTTACAACATCAAGCAATTGTGGTGTGTTTTCAACCATAAACACAAATCACAAAGTCCTCTCATTTCCAACTACAAACTTTCATCCAAAGTGATGCAACTAAAATTGCGAAGACCCACACTATGCATAATAAATCACCCCATATATTATAAGATGCATGCTTCTCTTTATATCAAGGTTTAATACCCTTTTGTTACTTGAGCCAAGTGAAAGTTTTTTTTCAATAAACCTTACCATAAACCTTTGACATACCTCAACTTTATATCTATAAACTCAGACTTCATAAATTTAAAACCCAAACATTTGCCATATTTTAGGTTAAACGCATACCTCCGCTTTATTTCTAGCCCATATTACATCACAATCCTTTACTGGATTTCATTTAGCCCAAAGTTTATGTTATAAATTCAACATAATACTTTATGACTTACCCATCCATCAATCCAATGATTTCATGATCAACATGCCACACATATCTCGAGGCTCTTCTTCCAATATCCACCGTAAATTTTGACTTTCATGCTCATCAGATATATCCTCTCCAAAGCTGTGTGAAAACTCTTGTTGGTTTTCAAAACCGTCTTCACACCTTTTCACATTGATTGCACAATCTTGAACAACATGTGAGAAAAAAACTCAATAACACAAACATATAATTTATTAAATTAATTTTCTCACCACTTCAAAACAATAATGCTCCTAGCACAGTCTTTGTGTCACTGCAATTTTCTTCACACAATCTCTTTCTTTCTTTCACCTGGCACCACCCATAGCTCGCTCTTTAAGCATACCAAACACATCTCCACCTCACAAATCACACACCATTCGGTCACGATTTTCTTTCCAAGCCTCTCAGGCTTTGCCCTTAGAAATTTCATGCTAGCTCTAGTTTTGTCGGATCCAAAACTATTTCTAATTCACACTAATTGGAATCACACACAGATTCATCCTTCATACCATAACTCCAAGGGAAGACCCTAGAAATACTATGACCGGTTCTTCTTTGGCAAGCATTGCAGAAATTTCAATATCATCTCTTATATCTACCAAGCCAGATATATTTATCTTCACCGTCACAAACATGGAACCTTCAGGTTTGACTGGACAATACAAAACATCAAGTTTTTGAATGTGATCATAACATATATGAGCTGCATGGCCCAATAATTGCAGCGTCTACTAAAAACAATCTTTTGGTGTTTTCTCTATGATATTAGGGCGCATCACATTTTGGTGGGTGAGTGGAAAATATCACAAATTCTCTGCGATGATTGCTATATATTAATGAAACTAAGAATGGGGTACGACTTGGATTCAGAAAAAGCTCGTCTCTTAAGCTTGGCTTCAGAATTCGGTTTCGACGAATTTGTTGCAGAGACTTGTTTGGATGAACTAATTTAGCTTTACGCGGATGATGGGCAGGATTTCATATCAGTAGAGCACTGTGGTGACGACTACCTTGCAAGGATTGTAGATTGCACACAAATTGATGAAGACTGAGGTGTTTTTGGAGGTTCAGATGAAGTTAGTCCACCTATAAATAATATCATCGAGGGCAACTTTGAACGTGAAGACAATAGCAACCATGAATCAGAAGATAAAACAATGGATGAAGCAGTTGTTCCTGATAGTGACGAAGATTTGTTTCCTAGTGATGGGAACAATTCAAGTAGTGAATCAGATCAGGGATATATGGAAGAAGGGACTTATGCTAGTGATGATGACATCATGATAATTGAAAACCCATCAAAATGCAGCAAACATTCTACTAGCAAGGTTCCCTTTTCTGTTAATAGTATCCAGGTTCAATTTTCTACCAAAGAATCAAGTACACAATCTGCAAAGATCACGAGTGAGGGAAACAAGAGGAAAAGTGGGCTTATTTCATCGTATTTTCCGAAAAACGTAAACATGGAAATGTCAAGTGGTGAGGCAGAAAGTGTGACCAATGAGCAAAGAAATAAGATAAGATGCCTTACTTATGAACAGTTGAAAAATCTAGATGAGTTTGAACTTGCAAATCTTGTTGTCTTTGGGAATGAAAACTTTTGACCAATACAGTGTCAAGCATGTGAGGCAGCTATGGATGGAAAAGATTGTTTTATTCTAATGCCCACTAGGGGTGGGAAAAGCTTATGCTATCATCTCCCTGCAGTTCTTTCCTCGGGCGTGACAGTTGTAATATCACCCCTACTTTCCCTTATTCAAGACCAAATTATTACATTGGTTGTTAAATTTTCCATACCAACAACATTCTTGAACTCTGAACAGACAAGTGCCCAAAAATTTTCCATTATGAAATAACTAAGGAAAGTTTGACCATCATGCAAGTTATTGTACTTACGCTCCTCACCACAGGTACGAAAAACCCCAAATAGGTTCTCCACTTAGCTTTTATCTGTGGCTCTGATACCAAATGATGCAAGGATTCTGCTATAAAACATATCCTAGCATATAAAAACACAAGTACTTCACCCAACATGAAAACTCTCAATAATTATTCATTAAAACCATACAAATATTCAGCTCAAAAATACACATGAAGGGAAAGAGAGCCATACAATAAATATACTGATATTAAAACATAAAAATTCTCTGGCCAAATATTACAATGGGCGGCCTCTTGGCTCTCGGCCCTTCAAACCATCTCTCATTATCTCTTTACTCTTCACTTGTCTCAGCTGTGTTTTATCCTCACAAAACACTCCTTTTTATACATAAATAATGAATTTATTTCACTCAATAAATTCCTCCACACAAATCTCAACTTAAAATCTAATTTAGATTTATCTTTTTTTGGACCCAACTAAGTCCCGTTTATGGAATTCCTCATCCCTAGATTATCTACCTAATTCAAATCCACGCATATCCTTAATTATTTAAGGAATATTTACATAATCCTCTCATTTATAATTTCTCTCCTAATTTATTAAAAAATGAGCAAATTAATTAATAAAATAATTAAAATATCTCACCCCCTTATTTACACAATTGAATAATGAAAATTTAGCTTTGATGCTCCTGCATCAGTCCTAATGACTATGCACCACACTCCCCACCCTATTGAGCCCTTGGGTAAGTATTTCAGTTTCATCAATCCTCGTTTCCTCATTATGGTTATTTATTGCAACTTGTTATCTCCCCAAGTCCTTTCAATGTTGTTTTGTTTCCAGCCTAGCGCGGCCTTCCCTAGCCACACGGTCTATGTAATCGTGCTTGTATTTATTTCATTCATGTTGAATCGCTTCAGGATTTTCCTTGGGTACACTAACAGATCTGCTCTCAGTCCCTCAGATCATTTTGCAATGATTTCTCAGATAATGTATACACAAAATAATTATGATGAAGAAATGTTTTGGTGGCACTTTGAATGGGAAAGAAGGATATATGGTATCGATATTTTTGGAGCTAAAGCTTAATTAATGCATTGAGGAAGTATATGTTTACATTTGAATTTAGGAAAGTTCAAAATCCAAGGGTTAACATTTATTTCCCCAGTGCATTAATGAAACTATAGCTCCAAAAAATTGGTTGCCATATATACACCACTTCTACACCTGTAGCTCACTCATTTTGATGTGTGGAGAGGGTTTGTTCTCAAAGAAATTGGAGACAATTGCTTCTGTTTTTTCTAGTGAATAGGGTGGCGATGTGTTTAAGAGTTTTTTGGAAGCTTTACGATGACCTTCAGCATGGCTAAAGGTGTTGGAAATGTTGTCATTGATGGAAAAGGAGGCAGCAGAAGCAGAGACGAGCAGAGGACAGCAGCAGAAGATTGCAGGGAAAATTTACAGGGAGCATAAGAATAACTTATTCAACAACAGAGTAGGAGGATAATGGCCACTGAACTGAATATCTAGCCTGCCATGAAATTGTAAGTGATTTCTTTTGAGATTGACCGCCTGTATGTATATATATCTATTTATGGAGAATTGTTTATAAGTTCCATGTGCAACTATATGTCTTCTTGATTGAATTACATGGAGACTCAGTAAGTAATTTCAGTGGTGTATAGAATATAAGTCGTTTCAGCATTGTATTGATATTGTTGGTTTAAACTCTGGCTAAACAAACCCTGTGCGTCATTGAAGAAATCGGCTCTCTTGTTGGTGTTGTGTCCTGATTGTATGTGCCTTGATTGTGTTGAGTTCTGCGCAAACGAAATTCTTGAATCAAAGTCTGGCGTTGAATTATTGGCAAATAAGTGGAATCCTTTGTACAATGAGAGGAACCCCTGTCCTTATGAGCAGAATGAAGGAGGGATTTCCCTGTACAGCAGAGTAAGGGTCGAGCGGTCATTAGGGCTATGTGAGGCGTTACATCAAGAGTAAATAAAAAGGAACAGTGCTGTGAGCTTAACGCTTAGGGCCGATTAGGCAAGTCTTGTCAAATATACAACCTCCCATGGAGGAGTGAACTGAGTTGATTGTGAGGAACGTTAACTTTGTAAAGACGTGCATATAGTGTTGTTGGAGTTAGATGGAACCGAATCACGGAAGGACGTGGAACCTTGCAGGAGTGAACAGTAAAGGAAGGTTTCCGATTTTGATCACACTGCCTTCATAGGGTGAGCAGTATTCAAGAATTTGGAGTGATTCCATTGACTGCCTAACACGTGGCCTCAAGCGGCCTGGAGAAACTGCTCTCATCACGCATTATTGTTGATGTATCTAAGCCAAGCGATATCCTTCGGATCACACGGGGCAAGGCGACGTGCTCTCCGTCGTCGGATGAGAAGGGCGACATAACGCCAAGGTACGTTATATGTTTAGTGGGACCGGCATACCTTATGGCCTATTGGCTTGTTTAATCCAAAGTCGAGATTTAATTAAGGTGCGAATGTTGTACACATATGAAGGTCAAGTGTTGAGCACTATATATATCGAGTTGTTGTGATTATGTGCATTTTATTATTATGGTTTGAACCATTGCAAAGATTATTCGTACAAGGTTTGAACAGACACAGTCAAAGAAAAGACAAAGCCAGCAAAGCCAAAAGCCAAAAATGGGCTGAGTAAAATTTGTCTTGATGTAACTAAAAATGTGAAAGTAAAGTTAGCCTTCGATTAAGAGTTGGAGAAATGAATTTGGCTATGGTTTTTCACCATAAGTTTAATTAGACATCTTTTGTATGTAAAATGACTGCATTCATGAAATGGGCGTTTACCACAGATTTGAAATAGGCGCATACAGAAGAGCTGAAAGCCGGGTTGATTGGGTTCTTTATATATGAGAACATATTATATGTGTGAGTGTTGCAGCTATGGGTTCATAATCAGTTATTAACGGTGGAGAGGTCTTCATGGTAAGGATTTGTAAGAATAGATTTCATGTAATTAATTTACCCTGTATCATAAAACAGGTACATATGCAGCAGATACACAACTACAGTGAATTTGGAGAATATGGACCTGACAAAGGTAAACAAAGATTGCAGAGTTGAAGAGATGTGCAGCAAAGGGATTCAAAAGTACAGTGAACAGGTGGAATATGTAGATGACAGTGAACAACGATGCAGGACAGTTGCATGACTGCTACAGAAAGGACAAAACTAGCAAGCCAAGGGCTGAGTGAAGTTTATATATTGAAACTGAAAATGTAAATGTTCAATTTTTTTTTATTGTTTGTGATGAAAAGGCAAGTATCCTACGGAAAAGAAAAAATCCCACTGTAACATGGAAATTTGTACATATTGTTATAATTTTAAAATGAGTTGGACAAAGGAATGAGAAGACAGAAGTCAAAGAGTCATGGTTGCTCACTCCAAATTCCTTGTGGAATACAAACAGTCATGTAATGAACTCTATATATAATATCAACTTGATATGCATAAATATGTTAGAGAGAGTAAGGATAGAGAATGCAGAGTATAGAAGATTGAATCAGAGAAGATAAGGAAGAGAGGAGCAGAAAGAGATGCTACAGAACAAAGCTAATATCTGAGGTAAATAAGCAAACATTTATTTAGATAAATTGAGGAAGTTGGCGCTTCCCTATCAAGTTGAAGCTTGATAGTTGTTAGTTGTAATTGACTAAGGTTGGAGCTTCTTGTAGGTTGGTGCCTGCAGAAAAACAGTGGTGAGAGGGAGTTGGAGCTTGCCTTTGCATCACAACAATAATAAGATGTGGTTTTCTCCCTTTATGGGTTTCCACTTACATCTGTTGTCTCTATGTGTGTTGCTTACATGTTGATATGATCCACTCAATCTGTTTATTTGTTTGCTGCTCTCACAATAAGGTTGATGTCACATTAATTTAATACTTGTTGCTACATTGTAAGACTGTTCACATATTAAGCTGTAAATAAGTTTGATGAAAATTTAAAAATCCAAAGCTTGTGTTAAACTGATTCACCCCCCCCCCCTCAGTTTAACCAAATATTCAAAAATTGGTTTCAGATCCAGGTTCCTTTGTACCATTTTAACAACTGAAAGGAGATCCTAGGTTCCCAGGATGGCTAGTAAAGAAGGATGCTCAACCAATAAAGCCCCTTTTTTCACTGGTGCAAATTATGCCTTCTGGAAAATCATAATGAGGACATACATAATGTCTCTAGGAATAGAAGTTTGGGCTGCTGTGGAATTAGGATATGCCCCAAAGGCAACTGACTCAGAGAAAGAAACCAAACAAGATTTTGTAGCTAACGCAAAAGCCATGAATGCCATCTTAAATGGATTGTGTGAAGCAGATTTTATCAAAGTAATGCACAAAGACACTGCCAAAGAGATGTGGGATACTCTAGAGAACATCCATGAGGGAGACAAGAAGGTAAAGACTGCCAAACTTCAAATCTATAGAGCCCAGTTTGAGAACTTAAAAATGAATGATGATGAAGACATTGCTAGCTTCTTTCTAAGGGTTGCAGAAATAGTAAATAACATGAAGGCTCTAGGTGAAACCATAAAAGAAGATGTAATTGTACAAAAGATTCTAAGATCTCTTCCACCCAGTTTTAACCCCAAGGTGTCTGCAATAGAAGAAACAACTGATTGGGAAACCTTGACCATGAACCAGCTACTAGGAAATCTAACAGCATATGAGATGAGATTCCCACAGAAGAAGCCAAGTACGAGGGAGGCAACCTTTAAAACAGAAAAGAAGAAAGAAGAAAAGGAAGACATATGCTCTTGCTTAGATGAAGAAGAGGCTAAATTTGTCAAGAAGCTGGATAGAGGCTCAGGTAAATACAAAGGCAAACTTCCTTTCAAATGCTTTAACTGTGGAAGAGTTGGACACTATGCTGCTAAGTGTCCCCACAAGAAAGTAAAGAATCAGGCTCAAGAATCAGGGAAAAATACATCAAAGAACTGGCAGAAAGGAAATAAATTTAGTAGAAAATCCTTCTATGCTCAACAAGACAGCAATGCATCTGAAGACTCAGATGAACCCTCAAGTGAAGAAGGAACCTCTGAATTTTTATTGATGGCCATAGAAGAACTTGAAGGACTCCTGCTAGAATATGAAGAAGAAGAAGGTGAAGTCGACCTTGAGGGGGAGCTAAGAAGTGCCCTTGAGGAGATTGATAGACTCAAACTGAAGTGCAAAAAAAAAATGGACATTCTCCTCAAGTATGTACGAGAAGAACAGAATTCAGAAATCCTCATGCAACTAAAGATAGAGCTTGAAGAAGCCAAGAAAATAGAAGACATGTTACTTAAACAAATCAAGGAGAAAACTCAAGAACAAGAGAAGTTGGAAGAAGAAGTAGTATGTCTCAGGAAGAAATTAGAAAATGCTCAAAGGAAAGTGGCTATAAATTCTTCTCAAACAACAAGCTCTAGTAAGTTGAACGAGATTCTGGATGCTCAAAGATCTCCTATGATAAAAACTGGAATATGATATGAAGGAGAGTCAAGTAAAAGCAAAGAAAAGGAAAACAGAGATATTATTTTTGTAAAAGCAAAGAAGGCTGATGAAGTAGCTCAAATAATTCCTACAAAAGAAGAAACATGTAAGGAGGGAGACAGAACCCAGAAGAAACCTCTAGTAACAAAGAATGAAAGAAACACTCAGACAATAGAAAAAGAATCATATACTTCAGATTATGTCAAATTTGGAAGCCATCAAAGAAGACTCTTCCCTCCTATGAAAAATGCCACCTGTTATGTCTGTCACAAGCTGGGACACATTGCTGCATACTGTCATACAAGGAGGAGTAATTCAAACCAGCAAAAGATGCAAACAATGAAGAGACTATCTCAAGCAAACAAATGGAGAAGACAACCTTACATCAGGTATGCAAATAGTTTCTATGGTTACTATTTTTATTGTAAGGAATTTGGCCATAAAATAATTGAGTGTAGAAAATATGGACAAAGATTGATGATCAATACCTGAAGGAGGTTTATGAATCAAAGAAATTTTTCCCATACTCAAAATTCTGCAAAAATTATGATCAAATGTTGTGTATGCAACAAAATTGGACATATGCCCTCCAAATGTCCTCTGAGAGGATGTGATTCATCATCTCACAAAAGATACCAAACAAAAGGATGCTTCCAATGGATAAAGAAGGTGAATAAATGTGACTTGCCTCTAACTGCTCAAGACCTGAAAAGGCAGTGGTATTTGGACAGTGGCTGCTCAAAACACATGACTGGAGACAGAAGTAAGTTTATAACTCTTGATGAAAATAAATCTGGAAATTTTACTTTTGGCAATGATAAATCAGGAAAAATAAAAGGAAAAGGCTCAGTCAGCCTAGACAATGGTAGAGGAAAGGCCCAAGATGTACTATTTGTAGATGGGCTGAAAGCAAATTTGCTGAGTGTTATTCAAATGTGTGATAAAGGTTGTGAAGTTCTCTTTAGAGCACAATATTGTGAAGTCAGATCAAGCACCACAGGTAAGACTCTACTCAAAGGAGTTCGGACAGAGAGTAATGTTTATGTTGTGAAAGAGGAAGATGAAGCATGTCATCTTAGCAAACTTGAGGAGTCATGGTTATGGAATAAAAGGTTGGGACATCTCAGCTTTGATCACATCATCAGACTAAGAAAGAAGAAAGCTGTCAGAGACATGCCAGAAATAAAAAGGCCTTCTAATACTATATGAAAATCTTGTCAATTGGGCAAACATACCTGCACATCATTTAAGGCCAAAGATGAGTTATCAACAAGAAGACCTCTCCAGCTTGTGCACATGAACCTGTGTGGACCTGCAAGAACTAAAACTCCAAGTGGAGAATCCTACTTCATGCATATAATTGATGACTTCTCCAGAACGACATGGGTTGCATTCCTCAAGAATAAATCGGAAGCTCTGGAAAAATTTAATATATTCAAAGCATTAGCAGAAAATAAAATAGGATGCAAACTAAAATGCATCAGATTGGACAGAGGAGGTGAATTCACAGATTATGACTTTACTGACCTATGCAATGAACATGGGATAAAGCAACAATTTACTATTGCAGGGACACCTCATCAGAATGGAGTAGCAGAGAGACAAAACAGATTTGTACAGCAAATTGCCAGAGCCATGATGCAAGAGAGTAATATTCCTCAAACCTTCTGGGCAGAAGCAGTACACATAGCCATGCATATCCTTAACAAGGCTCACTTAAGGCCAAGCAGTGACAAGACTCCCTATGAACTATGGCACGGGAAACCAGCTTCAATCAAACATTTTAGAATCTTTGGAAGCAAGTGTTACATAAAGAATAATGATGAAAATCTTGGGAAATTTTATGCAAGAGCAGATGAAGGGATATTTCTAGGATATGCTTCCAAAAGTAAAAGGTACAGGTGTTACAACAAGACTCTTCGAAAAATAGTAGAAATAATTAACGTGAGATTTGATGAAGAACTTCCAAATAATACAAAAGATATAGACTACAGCAGTCCATCAGACAACCATGAAGAATAAGACCAAGATGATGATGAAACAAGCAAGACAACAGAAGATGCTGAACTGAGCTCTAAAGCCCCTTCTAGATACACTCAGAAGAACCATCCTGAAGATCAGATCATAGGAGACAAGAGAAAAGGGGTCCAGACAATAAGGCAACTAACTGAACAGACAAAAGTGGTATACATAGCCATGATATCACAAATAGAGCCAAAGAAGTTTGAAGAAGCCAACAAGGACAAGTATTGGGTGAATGCTATGAATGAAGAATTGGACCAAATTTAGAAGAACAATACCTGGGAATTAGTCCCTAGACCCACTGAGAAAAATGTCATAGGCTCAAAATGGGTATTAAAAAATAAAATGAATGAGGAAGGACAGGTAATCAGGAATAAAGCTAGACTTGTCTGCAAAGGATATTCACAAATCGAAGGACTTGATTACGATGAAACATTTGCCCCTATAGCCAGAATGGAAGCCATCAGAATGTTTATGGCCTTTGCATGCTACAAAGACTTCAAGGTATATCAAATGGATGTGAAATCTGCTTTTCTGAATGGAGATCTAGAAGAAGTCTACATGGAACAACCAGAAGGTTTCTCTTTAACAGACAAATAAAACTGTGTGTGCAGACTGAAGAAGGCTCTTTATGGACTGAAACAGGCTCCTCATGCTTGGTACTCAAGACTGCATAAGTATTTGCAAAAACAAGGCTTTAAGAGAGGTGGAGTAGACAGCAATCTATACATAAAAACCCATGAAAATGAACTCCTGATTGTTGTAGTATATGTGGATGACATTATGTTTGGAAGCAACAGAGATGCACTAGCAAAAGGGTTTGCTGAGGAGATGAAATCAGAGTTTGAGATGTCCATGATTAGAGAACTCAGTTTCTACTTAGGACTTCAAATCCAGCAAAAGAACACAGGTACATTCATCTCATAAGAAAAATACTTAAAATAAATGTTGAAAAAGTTCAAAATGGAGGACTGCAAACCTATGTCAACTCCCATGATCACAGGATGCAAGATGTGTGCTGATGATGGATTTGCTGATATAGATCAAAAGCTTTACAGATCCATGATAGGAATTCTGTTGTATCTGACAGCATCAAGACCAAACATCATGCTAGCAGTAGGACTAGTGGCTAGATATCAAGCAGCACCTAAACAAAATCACCTTCTTGCAGTCAAAATAATATTTAGATATCTACAAGGAACAACACAGTATGGACTTTGGTATCCTAAAGGAAAAAGCTTCACTTTGACAGCATACACAGATGCAGATTAGGCCAGTTGTATGGATGACAGGAAAAGCACAAGTGGAGGTGCATTCTATTTAGGAGAAAGTCTGGTGGCATGGTTAAGCAAGAAACAAACATCTATCTCTCTGTCTACAACATAAGCAGAATATATATCAGCAGCAACATGTTGTACACAAGTCATGTGGATGAAGCAAACCCTCCAAGACATGAAGGTAAGCATTGATGAACCTATCTCAATCAAATGTGATAATACAAGTGCTATAAGTATATCTAAAAATCCTGTGCTTCACTAAAAACCTAAACATATCCCAATCAAGTATCATTTTCTCCGAGAACAAGTGGCTCAGAATATAGTAAAACTGGAGTATGTACCAACAAAAGAACATACAACAGATATATTTACCAAACCTCTTGCTAGAGAACCATTTGAATATTTGAGAGATAGACTAGGGGTAGTATCTGTAGATGCTACTCTCTGATATGAAGAGAAAGCACAGTTTCAGGGGGAGAACAGAAACGAAAATATCATTCCAGGGGGAGATCAGCCAGCAAGGGAAGCATGAAACAGGTCCTCAGGATCAAAGGATTATGGAAAGAATACATCTGGCATAAAAGAGTCAATGAAAAAGGGTTAGTATTTTAGATTTAATCCCAAGTTTGGAGCAGCAGGGTACAAAGTTAGAAGATCTCAGAGAGAGGAAATGCAAGAAATGTTGAAAAAGGATAAAATCAAAGGAAAAAAGGACAAAATATACACTAAGAGATGTGAAACCCCTTGCCATTGATGTCAAAGGGGGAGGAAGAGCAAGCAACGGGAGAAGGTATCCTAAAATGCAAACAGAGAAAGTGTATTGCCATCAATGCCAAAGAAGGATACTGTTGGAAATGTTTTCATTGATGGCAAAGGAGGCAGCAGATGTAGAGACAGGCAAAGGACAACAGCAGAAGACAGCAGGGAACATTTACAGGGAGCATAAGAAGAACTTCTTCAACAACAGAGTAGGAGGATAATGGCCACTGAACTAAATATCTGGCCTGCCATGAAATTGTAAGTGATTTCTTTTGAGATTGACTGCCTGTATGTATATATATCTATTTATGGAGAATTGTTTATAAGTTCCATGTGCGACTTTATGTCTTCTTGATTGAATTACATGGAGACTCAGTAAGTAATTTCAGTGGAGTATAGAATATAAGTCGTTTTAGTGTTGTATTGATATTGTTGGTTTAAACTCTGGCTAAACGAACCCTGTGCGTCATTGAAGAAATCGGCTCTCTTGTCGGTGTTGTGTCCTAATTGTATGTGCCTTGATTGTATTGAGTTATGTGCAAACGAAATTCTTGAATCGAAGTCTGGCGTTGAATTATTGGCAAATAATCGGAATCCTCCGTACAATGAGAGGAACTCCTGTCCTTATGAGCAGAATGAAGGAGGGATTTCCCTGTATAGCAGAGTAAGGGTCGAGCAGTCATTGGGGCTGTGCGAGGTGTTACATCAAGAGTAAATAAAAAGGAACAGTGTTGTGAGCTTAATGCTTCAGGCCAATTAGGCAAGTCTAGTCAAATACACAACCTCCCATGGAGAAGTGAACTGAGTTTATTATGAGGAACGTTAACTTTGTAAAGCCTCGCATATAGTGTTGTTGGAGTTAGACGGAACCGGATCACAGAAGGATGTGGAACCTTGCAGGAGTGAACAATAAAGGCGGGTTTCCGGTTTTGATCGCACCGCCTTCGTAGGGTGAGTGGTATTCAAGAATTTGGAGCAATTCCATTGACTTCCTAACACGTGGCCTCAAGTAGTCTAGAGAAACCGCTCTCATCACGCATTATCGCTCATTCATCTAAGCCAAGCGATATCCATCGGATCACATGGGGCAAGGTGAAGTGCTCTCTGCCGTCGGATGAGAAGGGCGACATAACGCCAAGGTACATTATATGTTTAGTGGGACCGACAGACCTTATGGCCTATTGGCTTGTTTAGTACAAAGTCGAGATTTAATTAAGGTGTGAATGTTGTACACATATGAAGGTCAAGTACTGAGCACTATATATATCTAGTTGTTGTGATTATGTGCATTTTATTATTATGATTTGAACCATTGCAAAGATTATCCGTACAAGGTTTGAACAGACACAGTCAAAGAAAAGACAAAGCCAGCAAAGCCAAAAGCCAAAAATGGGCTGAGTAAAATTTGTCTTGATGTAACTAAAAATGTGAAAGTAAATTTAGCCTTCGATTAAGAGTTGGAGAAATGAATTTGGCTATGGTTTTTCACCATAAGTCTAATTAGATAGCTTTTGTATGTAAAATGATTGCATTCATGAAATGGGCATTTACCACAAATTTGAAATAGGTGCATACAGAAGAGCTGAAAGCCGGGTTGATTAGGTTCTTTATATATGAGAGCAGATTATATGTGTGAGTGCTGCAGCTAGGGGTTCATAATCAGTTATTAACGGTGAATAGGTCTTCATGTTAAGGATTTGTAAGAAGAGATTTCATGTAATTAATTTACCCTGTATCAGAAAACATGTATATATGCAGCAAATACACAACTACAGTGAATTTGGAGAATATGGACCTGACAGAGGTAAACAAAGATTGCAGAGTTGAAGAGATGTGCAACAAAGGGATTCAAAAGTACAGTGAATAGGTGGAATATGAAGATGACAGTGAACAAAGATGCAAGACAGTTGCATGACTGCTACAGAAAGGACAAAACTAGCAAGCCAAGGGCTGAGTGAAGTTTATATATTGAAACTGAAAATGTAAATGTTCAATTTTTTTTTATTGTTTGTGATGCAAAGGAAAGTATCCTAAGGAAAAGAAAGAATCCCACTGTAACATGGAAATTTGTACATATTGTTATAATTTTAAAATGATTTGGACAAAGGAATGAGAAGACAGAAGTCAAAGAGTCATGGCTATTCACTCCAAATTCCTTGTGGAATACAAACAGTCATGTAATGAACTCTATATATAATATCAACTTGATATGCATAAATATTAGAGAGAGTAAGGATAGAGAATGCAAAGTATAGAAGATTGAGGCAAAGAAAATAAGGAAGAGAGGAGCATAAAGAGATGCTACAAAACAAAGCTAATATCCGAGGTAAATCAACAAACATTTATTTAGATAAATTGAGGAAGTTGGAGCTTCCCTATCAAGTTGAAGCTTGATAGCTGTCAGTTTTAGTTGACCGAGGTTGGAGCCTCCTGTAGGTTGGTGCCTGCAGAAAAATAGTGGTGAGAGGGAGTTGGAGCTTGCCTTTGCATCACAACAGTAATAAGATGTGGTTTTATCCCTTTATGGGTTTCCACTTACATCTGTTGTCTCTATGTGTGTTGCTTACATGTTGATATGATCCACTCAATATGTTTATTTGTTTGCTGCTCTCACAATAAGGTTGATGTCACATTAATCTAATACTTGCTGCTACATTGTAAGATTGTTCACATATTAAGCTGTAAATAAGTTTGATGAAAATTTAAAAAGCCAAAGCTTGTGTTAAACTGATTCACCCCCCCCCCCCCCTCTCAGTTTAACCAAAGATTCAACAAAAGGCTTTCTTTGGATTACCAGACATTGTGGGAGTGCAACATCACTTCAGTCGGGTTTTGTGACTATTTGGTCTCTTGAGTTTGCAAGTGAGTTTCTTAGCTCTATGTTTAAGAGAAAATTCTTTTGAAACCCTCTTCTTCAGCCATGTCTCTACTTGGGAGGTCCCTTGAGAAGCTGAGTTTGTATGTTGGTCATGGGCTCTTCACCTATTCTCCTATGATTTATGTTTTGGGGAAATCGTGTGGTGCTTGTGTTGGTTGCTTGCCCACTCGAACAAGAAGGAGACTGGTTCCTTTTTCCACCGCTATTACTTCAGTCCCTCCGTTGTGGAGATTTTTTACTTCAACATTTGCAATGGACACAGACTCTGCAAATTCTCCTGTTGATAAATTAGGGCGTTTAATTCAATTTCTCTTTCATGATAATTAATTGTGATTTCATTATGATTCTTTACTTAGATCTTATCTTTGTTAAATTATTATTTATTTCATCAAGTCACTTATCAAAACACAAGAGACACAAAATTTAGGCTCTTCAAGCCAGGGCCAAAATATCTCCCTCTTGGAGAGGAAAACCCGAAAGTAATCCTTCTTCAATTGACGAGTACCACGACCATGACACAGACCCTTGAAACTATTATGACACCAAGACCCTCTCACTGCTCTTCTTGGCCTCTCTAGTTGATCCCTCTTTTCTGCATTACATTGCACCAACACTAGGAAACTCGATTCCTAGTCCTAAACAGTGTCCTTCTTTTCTGCTCTTTCTTTGATTCAACCTTGGCCTTTAAAAGACTCCTTCTAGGACTCCTTCCAACATCCTTCAGATTTATCCAAGACCCAAAACCAAACCTTATAAGTAATCCTTCTTCCTGCTATAGTTACCTTTGGCCTCCTTGAAATATATGAACTTTTATTACCTTAGCACCTTGTAGACCTGCCTCCTTCTACACTCCTTCTCTTCTTTTTGTGACAGACCTCGGCTTCATTGAATTGTATGTGACATCCCAAGACTCAATAGGAGATTTCCTTCCTGAGATTTTCGAGGAGGAAGCGGACCTTAGGATAGAGATAGCATACTTATTTCTTGACCCAATCACAGTTACTTTTCTCACTGAATTACATTTTCTTCTCGCACTAAATTGCAACCCTTTTCTTCTCACTTAAATCACAGAACTTGTCCAAACTTGTTGTATCCAAATGAGGTTGCAGTGCACTCTTATATAGGGACTATTTTCACTCCTCTAGGCTGACATATCAATCTAAGTGTGAGCCAACTTCATCAAGGAGATCTTCCAACATGTTCTAATCCGACTTTGAGGAGCATACTTGAAAAGGTCTTGGAGCATACAAATTACATAAATAATTTTTATTTTACAAGTGTAACAACACTTCATATACATGACTCTAAATTATACATTTATGACGAGATGAAAAACCCCTAAAGACATCAAGAAGAAGTCTTTGACCTATAATAAAAAATCCTTGCTCATGAAACCCATGAAGCAAGATTTACAAAATACATTTGATTATATTTTTCTTCTTCATTACATAAATTCATAGTTACAAGTCATTATGAAGACCGAACCTAGTTACACTTTCCAAAACTCCCTCTTAACTAGGGAGGTATTCATAATGGTACATGGTCCCTCTCAATCTGAAGAATCTCATAAGAAGAACTCAATTGGTAATCCCATATATATAGCATCATATCAATCAGCATTGTCATAGTGCAAGACCTTGACTAATAGCTTCATCTCCCCATGAGATATTTTAGCTACAATGATGGTGATACCAATGATGAGTAGACACCCTCATCATTGTCTCTCTTGGATCATATCCCACCAAGGTTCATTCAGGATATGTCCACCTGGACTATTCTTACTATTGGATTCCCGGTCCTTAAAGAATATTTGTCCTTCCACAACACTATTTCCTTGGATTCCCTAATACATCCCCAAAAGTGTATCAGATACAAAATATTACCCAATCCTCCATTTTTTGTTCCAAGTTGAAGACTAGAATTATGTGTCTACTAGAAAGTGATCCATCAATATTCTCAGTTGATCTAGCTTCATGTCATGTTGTTTCCCTTCGATCTGTACTTATTCCAATGACCTTCCTGTTGAAAATGCAATAAGATGATGGAGCTTAGTGAAATGAAGTCGCCTTCACTAAGTGGGCCCCCAGGCTATTTTTGGCGCAAAGTCTATTTTTAGACATATGGATCATGGTCTATGAGTTGCAGGATGCTATTTATGGATGATTGGTCGAGTTGGTAAAAATAGATGGACCTCTATTTTTAGACATTGGGTAGTTTCTATTTTTAGACTGTCAAGCTAAAAATAGAACAGTCAAATATTATTAACCCTTAATAATATTTAGACTATAAACATTATCTTTTCCTCTTGGAGCACTTCAGTTTGATGCTTAGATGTGGCACATGCAGCTGAAAAAAGGAAATATGCTTTTCCTAAGGGTTAGTTGAGCTATTGCATGGTTGATTTCAGTTAGAACTCAAGTGGCGAAGTTTGGTGGAGTTGATGAGACAGTTGGTGGAGTTGTGTTCTATTTAACTTAGTTGATCTCTGTGCTAGAAATAATTTGTTCTCACAGATCCAGAAGCAGTTGAGTTTTGAGCTTGGAATTCGAATTTTGCAGCAATTTGTTTTCTTGGTGCCGGAGTTGAAATGTCTTTCAACAGTTTGCGACTGGAATATGCCCTTGAGGGCAGTTTGAATTATGTTGCATGGAAGGACAGAATGGAGGCGGTATTAGATGATAACGGGTTGAAAGAGTTCATAGATGCTGAGATCCCAAAGCCTACTGATGCTGCTCAAGTTGAGGCTTGGAAAAAGAAGATGGCGAAATGTCGAAGGATTCTGTTGGAGGGCGTGAAGGATCACATTGTATCCAGCCTGCATGGAAAAGCTTCTCCATACTTGATGTGGAAAGTGTTGACAGATCTATTCCAGAGCAAGAGTGACAAGAGGAAGTTGGCGCTCAAGGATAAACTCAAAAACATTAAGATGGAGAAAGGCAACAGTATCGCCAAGTACCTCACGAAGTTCACTCAATGCAGAGATGAGCTGGGAAGTGTGGGGGTGACTGTCGATGATGAGGACTTGGTGGACCTAGCTCTCCTTGGTCTTCCGAAGAGTTTGCATTCCTATCAGGACTCTGTCAATGGTCAGGAGAATTTTCCAAGATGGGAGCGACTTTGGTCGGATCTCATGCAAGAGGAGATAAGGCGGACTACCAGGGACGGATCTTCATCAAAGGTATCTGATGAAGAAAATTTCACTTTGGCTGCCAAAGCAAAGAAGGGGAAGAGCAAGAAAGCTTCTCAGTCTGGTGCGAAAGGCAAGAAGCAAGACATGTCCAAGTTGAAGTGCTTTCATTGTCACCAGCACGGACATTATGCCACAAATTGTCTGCAGAATAAGAAAAATAAGCATGCTGCTGGATCTACAGCGGGAGAGGCATTGGCCTCCCAGTTCGAGCTGGATTTTTCACTGATCGCATGCTTGGTTTCAAGTGTGATGGGATCAGTATGGTTCTTGGACAGTGGTGCGTCTTCCCATATGACCAGAGACAAATTTGTTTAGTGATCTGGAGGAAAAGGATCTTTGAGTGCACATCGAGATGGGCGATGATGATAGATACAGTGTGACTGGTATCAGGACCATTTCCTTTGAGAGGGATTCTGGTAAACCTTTCATCTTGAAGGATGTCATGCATGTTCCAGGATTGAAGAAGAATCTGATCTCTGTGGCGATGTTGGAAGACAAGGGGTACGATGTTGTCTTCAGCGAAAGAAAGGCTTTCCTGCGCAGTAAGACAACTGGAGAAACCCGGAAGATAGGGGTTCGAGTCAAGAACCTTTATTAGTTGCAAGTAGATGGCTGCGCAGCAATGGCATGCAAGGCGGAAGGAGTGGTGAGCCGGGATGATGGCGAGCTGTGGCACCAGAGATTGGGCCACCTTCACCATGGAGCTTTGAAGATACTGTAGCAGATTTCTACTGGGCTTCCTAAGGGCACTCTTGCACAGTCAGATTAGTGCAAGGGGTGTACCTTAGGAAAATTTGTGAAAGCCACCTTTCACGAGAAGGATAGTCGCGCCACGACGATCATTGAGAGAATCCACACAGACATGTGTGGACCTTTCTCAGTAGCTTTGACAGTAAAGCACAAGTACTATGTGATCTTTGTTGATGATTTCTCTCGGAAGTGCTGGATCTTCTTCATGCAGAAGAAGAGCGAGACATACTCAAAGTTCTGTGAGTTCAAGGCACTGGTTGAGAACGAATCGGGGAAGCATGTGAAGGCTCTTAGGAGCGACAATGGTGGTGAATTCATCTTTGCTGAATTCAAGGACTTTTTCAGCGCAGAAGGGATTCGGAGAGAGCTCATCGCACCCAATAACCCACAGCAGAACGGGGTTGCTGAGCGGAAGAACAGAACGATCGTGGGTGCTGCACGGGCAATGTTGCATGATCAGGGCCTACCCCTTCACTTGTGGGACGAAGCATGCAATATTGTAGTGTATGTGTAGAACCGTTGTCCTCACAAGATACTTGGCATGAGTACACCGAAGGAGGAATTTTCTGGCAAGAGGCCTGATATTTCCCATTTGAGGATTTTTGGCTCACCTGTCTACATGCATGTGACGAAGGATGCCAGAAAGAAGCTGGATCCGACCGCAGAGGTTGGAATATTTGTGGGGTACACTGATACGCCCCCAATTATCTAAGATTTATTAGACAATGCAAAGGACCTCCAAAGTGACTTAGACATCAAATTTCAGGAGGAGAGCCATGAAGTGTTCGCTTGAGAGGGAGCCACACTTGCATGCAGATGAGGAGCTATTAGTTCCTAAGGATGAGCTTCCGGATGTGGATCAGCTACAAGAGAAAGATCATGGAGTGGAAGAGACCACTCATGCAGCGCCAACCATCAAAGGGCGCAAGCGCACTACACAAGCTAAGCGACTGGATCGAGATACAGAGAAGGTTGTAGGACCACCTACAGCACAGCGCAGACAGAGACAGTCACCAGGCTAGTACACTGGATACATTGCTCTTATGAGAAAATGTGTCATGACAGAGCCATCCTCTTTCGAGGAAGTTGTGGAGGATCCCGCATGGGTATATGCCATGGTGGAAGTGTATGATTCGATTGTCATAAACAGTGCATGGGAGATTGTCCCGCAACCGGAGGGGAAATCAGTGGTGGGTTCGCGATGGATCTACAAAGTGAAGCAGGTAGCTGACGGGAGTGTGGAGAAGTACAAGGAAATATTTGTTGCCCGTGGCTTCTCACAGATCGAGGGGATCGATTATGAGGAGACCTTTGCACCTGTCGCAAGGTACTCTTCCATATGGATGATCCTAGCTCTCTCAGCGCAGATGGGGTGGCACATCCATCAGATGGATGTGAAGACTACATTCCTCAACGGAGTCATTGAGGAGGAGGTGTACATAGAGCAGCCCGAAGGTTTCGAGATCTTCATCAGTGAGTCGCATGTGTGCAGACTCAAGAGAGCATTGTACGGGTTGGAGCAAGCACCTCGTGCTTGGTACACACGGGTAACAATTTCACCTAGGACTTGATTCTCAGGTAGAGCGGATCTTAACATACCCGAATTGTGGTGGAGGGAAGTTACACGATCATTGTATTGTGTCTTGGATGCTCCCGATTTTGACGGGACATGTGAGTTGATGCCTGTGCTAATTAGACCTGCCAGAGAATTTGAGATGAAGGACTTGGGCCTCATTCATTATTTCCTGGGATTGGAAATTTGGCAGCGCAGTGATGGACTGTTTGTTTCTCAGGGTAAGTATGCCCGGGAGATATTGGAGAAGTTCAACATGCATGGCTGCAAGCCTGTTGATACTCCTCTTCCTGGAGGTTGGAGGAAGGAGGATGCTACTTCAATGGAGGTAGTGGATGCCACTGTTTATCGACAGTTGGTGGGGTCGCTTATGTATCTGGTCAATACACGACCCGATATATGCTATGCTATTAACCAGCTTTATGAAAGCTTCTGGTTAAATACCAACTCTTCTGAAGAAAGAAAACATATGTATCTTAGAGGCACATCGGGATATGATGCCGTGATGAGACAGGAGGATGAGTGGAAGCTATGTCCAGCTTCACAGGATGCCAGTTGGCGGGGATCCCCAACAGATAGAACTGTCTGGAGGATCTTCGGTATTGGATCGCCGACGGTTTCTAGTGAGGCAGTCATGTGCCCTCCCAGTTGTGGAGGTCGAGTACGCCTGGTGACAGCTGGTTGACCACGAGGCTGTTGGATAAGGATTATTGTAGGTGGGGTTATTTCGGGTCCAATTTGGAGCCTACTATGATTATTGTGATATTGTGATAACAGGGACATTGTCATTAACTCAGCTAATCGATTATGCATCAGAATCCAAACACATCAACATCAGGTACCATCATATCAGAGACTGTGTTCAGCGGAGGATCATGATGCTTTCATATATTCCCACAGAGGATCAGGATGTTGACATCGTGACGAAGGCGCTCACAAGGAGAAAATTCGAATTCCACAGAGGCAGGATAGGGGTTATAGATAATCCATATCTTGTTGAGAGGGAGTGTTGAAAATGCAACAAGATGATGGAGCTTAGTGAAATGAAGTCGCCTTCACTAAGTGGGCCCGCAGGCTATTTTTGGCGCAAAGTCTATTTTTAGACTATGTCTATTTTTAGACATATGGATCATGGTCTATGAGTTGCAGGATGCCATTTATGGATGATTGGTCGAGTTGGTAAAAATAGATGGACCTCTATTTTTAGACATTGGGCGGTTTCTATTTTTAGACTACCGGGCTAAAAATAGAACAGTCAAATATTATTAACCCTTAATAATATTTAGACTATAAACATTATCTTATCCTCTTGGAGCACTTCAATTTGATGCTTGGATGTGGCACATGCAGCTGACAGAAGGAAATACGCTTTTCCTAAGGGTTAGTTGAGCTATTGCATGGTTGACTTCAGTTAGAACTCATGTGGCAGAGTTTGGTGGAGTTGATGAGACAGTTGGTGGAGTTGTGTTCGGTTTAACTTGGTTGAACTAGTTGTATTTAGTCTAACTGACAAATACACTAGTGATGAGTGGTGTGAATTAATTATTAATTAATTCACTAATTATTAACTCATAATTCAACTAAAGAACACATCATTTAACTGCAATGCATGGACAGTTCAGTGGAGACCAGTGTTAGAGGTGGGTGAAAGGGTGAGTTTGCTATCAGTTGTGACTATTGGTTGTGCATGAGATTTGCACACACATTGATGGAGATTGCCAATGAGGATTGCGCAGTTGGAGCTAGTGGGATTCAAACTTGGATCTCATTCATGACTCACTTGGATTGCGCAGTAGAGGCAGGCAGACTTGTGGAGAAGATTTGAACCCAGGACTTGTTCAAATCTCATATAGTTTGTGTGTAACTTTTTGGAGATAGTACTGAGTACTTGTGAGGAGTATTGTGCTATGTATTGTTACATGTTATCTATCATTATACTATATAGATAGTGGGGGGTTTTCAGCTATTTCTTTCCCCATTACATACTATGTTGATATGTGTGCTTGATTATTGTTTTATGAGCGCATGAGACTGTTTCTATTTCCGCATATTGATGATCAATTGTAGAAGAGGTTATGTATTATGCATGAAGCTTAAATAGTGTATAATCAGGATAATCTTGCTGAATAATTCAGCAAATTATTCAAATTTCTACACTTCCATCTTGCCATATGGTTATTAAATTGTGGAATACATATTCTTCCCTTTGGCCATCCTGCATAAGATCATTAGATATTATTTAATTATAAATATGAACATTTAAATCAAAAGTTACCTTAGTGATGATTTTTCACAATGACATCTTCTTGTAAGCATCGACATCCTTTGTTACATATTGACACATCTCCTAAAGATATGTATTGTCAAGGGTCTCCATATTTTCTAGACTTCTATCAGAGTCTACATATCTTCCCAGGAGATTTTCTAGTCAAGTCTTCTTGGCTTCCTTGGATGCTGACTGCTTTTGATCATGGTTTCACTTCTCATGATCTCTTTCTTTCTTTCTCCACACAATTTATTTTCATTCCTGAGAGATTCAGTATATAGTTCCTTTATTTTGTGTACAACCACCTCATATTCTATATGAGGACATATTATGTAGATTTCATATCGTGTGGATCATGCCTTTTGGAAACCTGTGCATTGGAGGAAATTCTATTTTCTTTTGATCACACTTCTAAAGATAGAAGTATAGTACCTGCAACCATATGACATGACTTCATAACATCCAGTGTCAACATATATATACATGTACCTCATCTCTTTTCCTTTTGAGTCATCCTGCAGAAGGTTTCCTTATAATGAAAGATTTTCATTCTCTTGACTTGCTTCATCAATATGTCATCGTATTCTAATCCTAGAATTCTATAAGTTAGAATTATCGATGAAACATTTTTCTCTCTTCCTAACTAGTGAATCCAAAGAGGATTCCATTAGATAAATGTCAACACATGTTTCCATATTTATTATTGAATGATGACCCTTGATCTAAATGATTGCATTACATAAATGTTGTTTTCATTGAGGTTTCCTAGGAGTCACTTTTATCTCATAGCATAGATGTCACATAAACATTTTCAGACATCCTTCGATGAAAAATACTCCTACTTTGATTCTTCCATCATGATGTTGATTCTAAAGTGATGTATCTATCTAATATACAATGCTTAATGCCATAATATTTTACAATCGACATATACCTCTTAAACAGGAAGATGATCTCAATCATACTAGAGATATTTCACTTCTTATTTATTAGGTTTGTTTGAATCTGGTTCTTCCATTTCTCCAGTGACATGGGCTTCTTCATTTTTCCTCAGGTCCTTATTAGATTTGGGAAAATACTTTTTTTTATAGTGCCCAAGTTCATTACATCCATAGCATCGTATATTTTCCATGTTTTCTCTTTTCTTCTGAGGATCAAAATTACCAAATCTTCGCTTTCTCTTTAACATGGCAGCATAGACTTTATTTTCTTCATTTGATCATGTATCAACTTTATCTTTTAACCTCATCTCTTCCATCTTACATAGAGACCATAGATCTTGGAATGGTGTTTCTTCTTTCTTCTCGTAGATGCTTGAAGTGAAGTTCCCCCATTCCTCTGATAGAGCATTTAGCACCACTATAGTCATTTATCTATCAGACATTACATCTCCCAATTCCTACTGTTGATCTCTTATTTCATAAATCTTCATTAAATATGAAGCGATTCCTTCCTCTCTTGACAACTTCAACTTGTATAGTTCTTTTCTTAGAGATATTACTTCCCTTGCAGTACCCACCAAGAACAACTACACCAATTTTTCATATATTTCTTTTTAATATTCTCGCTTTGATACATAGGGGATAAGAGAGTCCTTTATGGATTCTATAAGAATCCTTTGGGCTCTTATGTCTCCCTTCATGTATTTGGCATGTGCTTGAGTATCTTCTTTTGAAGGTATATTTTTTGACCTTTTGATATAGTTCATGACTTAATTTTCAATAATATTTAGATCTATCATTTTATTCCATGCAAGTAAGTTTGAAACCCCTGCCAGCTTGTTGGTTTCTTAGAAAAAAGGAATTTTGATAGATTCAAATGAAGTCATAAATATAGTTACTTGAATAGATGCTTTTCTTCTATAACTAGCTTCCTGGTTGATGATGATATAGATAGTAGTAGAATCTCCTTCTTAGATTGACCTCTTCAAGAGTGGTGTAAAACAGTAGATCACATTGGATCCTTGATGATGATAACGGATGGATTGATGACTTTAGAAAAATGATGATTTGATGATGTCTCCAATAATTTTGACTTGCCTTAAATCATGAGATAGCTTTAGATTTCTTGAAGATAAAGATCACTTCCTTGATCTTTCTTTTCTTCTTATAAGGACATTGATGTATAAGTCCTTTGAGTAAGGTCTTTGACCTTCTTGAGATGGCTTGAGGGTTTTTTTAACTTCCTGAAAACTACTCCTTCTTGAATGAATGAATATCTTCTTATATCTAATGTCGATCCATTTCTTTTCCTTGATGTATTCTTGAAAATTGATCCTTGATCTCTTGATACTTGTGTGTCATCTTGCCAAATAGCCCTTTCTTGGCTTCAACACCTTATCTCTAATACGATGTTGAGAAATTATGGTGTTTAATTCAATTTCTCTTTCATGATAATTACTTTTGATTTCATTATGCTTCTTTACTTAGATATTATCTTCTTTAACTTATTATGTCTTTCATAAAGTCACTTATCAAAACACAAGAGACACCAAACTTAGGCTCTTCAATCCAAGGCCAAAACCTCTCCCTCTTGGAGAGGAAAACTTGAAAGTAATCCTTCTTCGATTGATGAGTACCACAACCATGACACAGACCCTTGAAACTATTATGACACCAAGACCTTGTCACTTCTCTTCTCGACTTCACTGTTTGATCCCTCTTTTCTGCACTGCACTGCACCAACACTATGAAACTCGGTTCCTAACCCTAAACAATGTCCTTCTTTTCTACCCTTTATTTTATCTAGCCTTTGCCTCTAAGAGACTCCTTCCAGCATCCTTCACATTTATCCAAGACCCAAAACCAAACCTTGTAATTAATCCTTCTTCCTATTGTAGTTACCTTCAGCCTCTCTAAAATATCCAATTTGTGATTACCTTAGCACCTTGTATACCTGCCTCCTTCTAAGCTCCTTCTCTTCTTGTTGTGACATACCTTTGCTTCCTTGAAATTTATATGACAGCCCAAGACTAAATAGGAGATGTCCTTCATGAGATATGCGAGGAGGAATTAGACCTTACGACTGAGATATCATACTTATTTATTGACCCAATCACAGTTACATTTCTCACTAAATTACCTTGTCTTATCGCACTAAGTTGCAAACCCTTTTTTTCGCACTTCAATCACAAAACTTGTCCAAAATTTTTGTATCCAAATGAGGCTACAGTGCACTCTTATATAGGGATTTTTTTCCCTCCTTCAGACCGACATATCAATCTGAGTGTGAGCCGAATTCATCAAGGAGATATTCTAACATGTTCTAAGCCGACTTCAAGGAGCATATTTGACAAGGTATTGAAGCATAAAAATTACATCAATAATTTGTCTTTTACAAGTGTAACAACACTTCATAAACTTGAATCTAAATTATACATTTATGACAAGATGAAAAACCCATAAAGACATCAAGAAGAAGTCTTTGACCTACAACAAAAACTCCTTGCTCATGAAACCCATGAAGCAAGATTTACAAAATAAATTTTATTATTTTTGTCTTCTTCATTACATAAATTCATAATTACAATTCATTATGAATACCGAACCTAATTACACTTTCCAAAATCTCTACCCTTGGAAACTACAAACTGCGAGCAATGTAGAAAGGCTCATGAAGTGATCAATGTGGAACTTTCATGACTTGAATGTGAGAATGTATCAGCAATAGCAACAGAGTGTGATTATTGACAAATTTTTGGCTCTTTAGTAAACTATCTATCGTTTGAAGATGAGATTGATGCCTTGTGCGGGATTGTTAGTGACCAATAGCTTTAGTTGAATCCTCCTGAAAGTGTTGCTTCAGATATATCTAGTGGCATAGACCTTAACAACCCCCCCTAATTATGAATATTAGTATTTTTTTGTGTCATTCATGTTAAGCTTTAAATATAAATGTTTTTTGCATCAATTTTTTCGGATGTATACAGCTAGGAAAATAAGAGTATCAGTAGGTTGGGGTTCCTTTGATGTTTTATGGGGCTAGTATACTAGTGTCATCTTGGAATTTGAGGCGATAATGGAAAAATTGAAAAAAAAAATCCGAAGTTTTTGTCTTGACTAGGCACGGATTTATTGAAATCCAGTACTCATTCTTGTTAAAAAAAAAGAGAGATAAAAATAATCAATATATACGTTAAACATTTATACATTTTAAAAGAACATATAATAATATTCTTAACCATGGATATTCACACCCTGCATTTTATTATGGAGATTATTAATATGTAAATAGGATTGGTTATAATACCATGGTTTATCAATTTTTATTTTTATTTTCCCACGAGAAAAGTTTCATACTTGATATTTCATAGAAATCAAAGTCTGCATATTATTGTTCAATTACAAACTCCCAAATAAGACTGCCAAGAGCTATGGCATTCTACTAATCGAGAAAAATAAATAGTAAAACATAAATACTTTCTAGGGCCCAATAGCATCAGATTATAAAATTTTGTTGGCATACATCCTATGAACATTTTTCTGTAATCACTAAATATCCAACATGTTGGGGTAAAGCCTCAACATTGTGCTCCCTTTGGATGTGTGATACTTCCAACTTCTCAAAAATGAATTCTTTTTTTCCAATACATTATCAATACCATATGCCCAAAAAACCATAACTCATTTCATTATGAAATTTTTTAATTAATGAATTTAATTAAAAGGACAAGAAAGGCATAACTACTTTGAAAATAAATTTCAGCCATGCCTATCAACATAATTTGGAATCTCAACCATACCTACCCTTGCATATTTATAATCTCCAATTGTTATCCTCTATTGTAAATGATCTTGGAAAGTTTTATTGGTGTAGCCCAAATACAGAAAATTTTTATAAAACTACTTATGATCAAATTTGTGCAGAGATGGACTTCAATAAGGGTTTTCCCAGTGAGATCAATTTGACGGCCCCAAATTATGTTTGGTTCCAAAATATCGACTACGGAAATGTTTAATTCCGGTGCAGAGTGTGCCATGAAACATGTTATGTAATTAAAAACTACCCCAAGAATCAAAGCAACAAAGATCAAAAAAAATACCGAAGGTCTAAATGGTGGGAAGTAGCTCAGGGTGATCAATATATGATATACAATAATAAGAGACTCAAGATAAGAAAGCACCAAAATATAGACTGGAAGCGGATACTTCTAAAGAAAATACATTAGAGGAAACAAAAATCAATAAGGAAAAACCGCATGTCAGTGAGGATTCTCTAAACTTAGTGAAAGTGGAAAAGCAACAAACCCTCATGGAAAATGGATCCCCTTCGAAAACCACAAGGAATAATGTTGGAAATGGAACTTCTTGGGAACATCAAGCGAATGACCAATACTTTAATATCAACAATGTGCACTTGCTGAAGAATGACTCATAGAAATCTGTAGAAAATATGGGTTAGAATCAAGTTGGGAATGAATTTCACCAAAAAAATTAAGAGGTTAGAAACAAACCCTCATGGAAAATGGATCCCCTTTGGAAACCACAAGGAATAATGTTGTAAAGGGAACTTCTTGGTCACATCAAGTAGATGAGCAAGATTTCAAGAACAAAAACGTGCGCTTAATGAAGAATTTCTCGTAGAATTATGCAGAGAATATGGGTTCGAATCAAGTTGGGAAGAAAGAAAAAAGTATTTCACCAAAAAAACAAGAATTCGGAATAAATCAAAACAAAAATAGTGAAAATGGAATTTAAATGTGTCTAGATATTGGGGATTTTTTGGAAAAAATTTAGTTGGAAAGTGACTGAAATTTTTGTATCATGGGGAACTCGCTTGAGGGTTTGGATTGAGTCTTCGTGCTTAATCTCAAACCTGCAAGGAATGTTGGAACATGTAAATTTTATGGCCTTGTAATCTAGATTTTTTTAATAATACAAATATCTAACCAGTTTCATTTAAAAAAAAAAAAAAAACTATAAAATTTTATGAAATTTAATTCAAAAAAAAAAAACTTTCGCCTAATTTTAAAACTTATGAAATAGTTAAAAACCAAAAAATTCTATCATATGTAGTCTGCTCTTAAAATATGGAAAAAATACATTTGATAAGTCATAATGTGGAACTACATGTGGTGATTTTGGTATTTTTTTTAATATTTTTTTACATAGTGGGAAAATCTATCATAACTCAATGTTTTAACTAGCAGTGGGGGCAAATATCACTAGTGACTATCAACAATTGAAGGTTGGCTCATCACTATTATTCAAATAATTTTGATATTTTTTCCTATTTGAAAGTTTCATTTATTTTTATTTTTTTAATCGACATTATTTATTATTATTTTTTTAATTCAAATTTATTTTATATTTTAAAATTAAATGGGGAGGTGGTTTGTTTTTTTTACACCAAAGAAAACCAACAGTATTATAATAATATAAAGTTGTTTACATATTCATGATCCTTTATGTCTCTATAAATGATATCGACATAAATAATTAGAGAGTGAATTTTCTCAATGTACAAGTAATAACCAAGTATCTATACCTAACTACACCTCATATATCTACAATCCATAAAATACATATAGTCCATATGATTATTATCCATCACATATTTTCATCAAAAAACAAAATATACTTTATTGCTCAAATGTGTCATCATGTTGGTGAAACATCACCGGAAAATAAACAGTCGATTGAAGCATGGACCTATAACTGGATGATATTTGATCAGTCAACCCATTTCAATCCTTCATGTAATTGGTGTAATGTTCCAATATCATAGAATCGAAGAGCATATCAGTGTAACTCCCCCAAAATGCAAGAAATCAAAAAATTATTGTTATCACTGATCACCATCCCTATTGGTAGTATCATGAAAAGGAAAATTAGGTCCTATGAAGTGTTTTTTTATGAAATTATGAGAAATGAATCTCTCTAAGTGGAAGCATGGGTTCCTCTAATAGATGGTATGTTGTAGCATTCAGTTCTCTGTGAACATCTTAAAATAACACCCTATGAAATAAGTCAATAATCACTTTAATTATTTTCAACCAGTTAATTAGGAGTGGAGGATTAAAGGATGATTTGTTTGTGGCCAATTCCACCACAGCCCATGAATCACCAAACATATACATCTCCACAATATTAAGCCAATGGACACAAAATAAAACACCCCATAGGACCAATACCTAAGCTCTTGTGTTTGAACCATTGCCTCTAAACCATCTAAAGTGATAATTTGTCCTAGGGTATAAATTAATATAAGCACCACAACAATACACTTCATTTTGTGCAAATATATCAAAAAAACCCCGAGGAAAGTTATATGAAGTGGATAATAGTATGATCTTCCTCACTAAAGGAATAACACCTCCATAACCAGCTTCCATATAGAGTGCTACAATACAGATACATGTCGCTCTGATATTGGGAGTGATTATTTCAAATGTGAGAGAATTGTGACATTTCCAAATGCCCCACATAATGTATAGTGGGAGCATCCCATAGTCTCTCTAATTATAAATCCAATTTTTTAGGCAATCACCCAGTGAGGTGGAAATCTAGTTTGTTTGTAAGGAAATCCAGTTTATTTGTAATTTTAGAAGGTTCATCATGCCAATTCAAATGGATTTAGCGAAATCGTACTACAGTAAAAGGTGTATTGAATCCTCCTTATCATAAACAAATACTATACAACAATTAGGACTAGAGAATCCATTGCAGCATAGATTGCCCCATGTCAAAATATGATTATTCCATACCAACTAGTAAAAAACCTTAAGCTTTGTATGAATATTACACTGCCAGATTTTCAAGAACCATCAACATGACTTTGAATGTGTAGGTGAAGGATAAATATACCAATATGCTTCTTTAACTAATAACTAACCCTATGTCAAATTACTAACCCACGAGTAAGAGTCATCATAATCATATAGTGTAATACCATCCAGAGATAGATTATATACATAACTATCCTATAGAATGCCAAGATCTCTCTATAATCCAATGTCAGATGCCTTCATCCAAATTGGATGTAGTGAATCATTATTGACAACTATTGGGTGTTTGTTTTGTACATTTTTCCTACACTTATCTTCCTTATTTTTCTTCATAAATATAACCAATGGGAGTATCTTTACCCCTTTTTCCTACCTTTTTACCCTAACTTGTGTTGTTTCACCTTGCTTTCATTACTTTTCCAATACACCAATTATTATGATCTAGTATACCTTTTTATGACTAATTGATGGTGAATGTTTGGAGAAGTTCGATGGTCTTTGTGTTGTCCTTTCAGATGTCATCTGTAGCACCAAATATCCTGAACACGGAGTTCACAGGAGTAGTTCGGATGGTGTTGTTATAGCAAAGCGATGTTGTTACACCTTGTTGTTATAGACCTGCCAGCAAACTACTATTACACTCTGTTGTTACAGACTCGTTGGTGAACTGCTGACACAGTTGTACCATTGACTTCTCTTCTCTATATTGTTGTTGATTTTTCCTCTGGCAATTGCACTACAGCTGTGTTTTCGTTATGATAGTTGTAGGAGTTGTTAGCATTGTATTTTTGGGATAACATCCTAAGGGAAGTTCCGATTGTAATCTTTTATTTTCTAATTATAACTTTATTAGGAAGTGGTTATAACTGTATGAGTTCTATTTCGATCAGCATGAGAATCATAAGATTCTCATGACTGATCTATCCCTGGATTTTCTGATGTAACCACTATATATATCTCGGCCCTAGAGGTTGAGAGGTTAGCAGAGAACTACGTTGTTTTGGCTCTATAATTGTGTTTAGATTAATACAGATTATCTTATTATTACTGTTACATGCATGATTCTATTTAGTTTCAGTTAAATTTCCTTCTCTACATGCACCTTTCTAGGGAGGAAGGGCCCTCCTTCCTAGCAGGGATTGCAGTGATTAAAGTAGTTGTGTGTATGTAATTGTATTTCAGTTTATGTATCATTATATTTCTATTTTTGTTGTTCAGTTGAGAATATATCTGCATCGATTTTAGTATTTTATATGATTTTACACATGTGATAATAGAGATACCAGCTGGGTACTTATTGTGTGGCAAGCTAGACAGATCAATTGAAGTGTGATCTCAATCTTGTAGATTCTTTTATTTCTGCATGAGTGATTTATTTCCATCATTTACTTCAGCAACGATTTCTTTTCTTTGAAATTACTTCTGGTTGGTGTATCGGCACATACAATGCAATTGTCATTGGAATAAGCAGACATCCATGGATTGATAATTAAATGTGTGATGTTCATTCATTTAATAAGTGATTTATATATTCCAACAACAACAACCTAAATGATATAGTATATTCCTATATTGTGAATCTATCTAAGAAGATCCACTGGTAGTGTATGGTCCCCTTTAAAGACACATATAGGGTCTAGACTGATTTATACATTGACCATATTACCAATATTCCATATGATGTTTCTCAATTTCATATAGCTACGTCAAATAGATGAGATATCACATGGGGTATGAGCCTCCTGCTTGATCCACTGCAACATAGTCTTGTTTTGTAGATACTTGGTCTTGATAATGCATTGCCATATACCATCACCATTAATTGTGTGACATAAAATTTTCATAATTAATTCCCATACTAATCGTTCTAAATCCTTTATACCCCGGCCATCGTCTTCCTTCCTCTGTATACGATACCTTAATGCAGACCAAGTGGAAATCATGTTTATCTAAAGTTACCATCCTAGATAAATATAGATATTATGGAATTGATCCTATGAATAATGTGTTTGGGAAGATGATAGAGATGTACCAATAGGAAAATATGTTCTGCAATACCACATGTACCAATATCACCCGACCCCCTAATGAAACCATTTATGTGACCATATAGGAAATCGATGCTAGAATTCTTCAATAAACCATTTTCGATCTTTGATCCCATATTTGTTTAGATTGGGAATAAATCCAAGGTATTTAAAACCTGAGTCAATTGAAGCACAATCAACCATAAAAATGCCCGAAATATCCAATATGGAAGCATCTTCAGGGGTAGAAGAGATCAATAAGTACTTTGTATTTTTCATGTATAACCCAAAAGCATCAAAAAAAAGACAAATGTTATGATGCATGTACCTCCATTCCACAACAAAAAAATTGCCAAAAATACACACATCGTCAACCAAAATGAGATGTGTGACCTTAATTTGTCTAGATATTTGCACCTCAGAAAGAGTCCCACAGTTATGTGTGATCGAAATTAACCTGCTCATACCCTAGATAACAAGTAGGAAAAGAAGTGGAGATAAATCATAGCCCTGTCGAAGACCACGAGATGTAGTGAAAAAATGGGTAGGAAAAACATTAATTAGAATTGCAAAGTTGGTAGATGTAATACAGGCCATAATCCAAGCAATAGCCTTGACAATGAGACCAATCTTATGAAGCACTAGTCGCAAGAATGACCAATCCACATAGTCAAAGGCTTTGCGAATATCAAGCTTTAATAGGATAGCCTTGATCTACTTATACTTTATAGAGTGTAAAGTCTCATGTATGATAGCCATAACGCCTTGTATTTGTCGGTGTTGCAGGAAACCAAATTTCTCTAGCGTAATAAAATTAGACAAGGTGATTTTAATTCAGTTAGAAATTATTTTTGAAATCAATTTATAAACAGTGTTGTACAAGGAGATGGGATGGTAGTCCATCATAGAAGATGTATGAGAAACCTCTAATATCAATGTAATAAATATATATTTTAAACCACCAGTAATATTAACAGACGTGCTAGAATATTCAATAGTTAATAATAGGTTTAGCCCCATGATGTCTAGGAAATTAAGGAAGCTTTCAATCAGCATGTTGTATGGACCTAGGATTTTATCCCGAGTAAATTACTTCATTAGCCACCACCAATTCATCAAGATTGATTTCTCAAAAGAAGGTTTCGTTTTCTGCCACATCAAACATACATGGATAAGTGTCAAAAAATTCCATCTGTTTTTCAATATCCACATCCTCCCTAGCCCTATATTGGGTGCGAAAACATCGAAAATCTTCATCCTGAATATCTTTCAAATAGGTAATGCAATTTCCATTTATATCCTTTAGTTCCCATATAGTTTTTTCTCCTTTTCTTTTAGAGGCATAGTTACGAAAGAATTTTGTATTCTTGTCGCCCTAGTGATCCATATGTCACATATTTTAAGCCACCATTCCTCCTCCTGAAACTTAATAATATCTCTCTTATGGCCTTCTAGATTAAATGCCTCCAAGTTCGGAGCAATCAAGAATTAATCCACATGAGAAGGATCAACCAAAATTCAGAGTTTGTGCTCAATCTCCTATATTTCCACGATATGTTTTATCTTTTGAATATGAATACAATGGTTTAATGTCCTCTTAAGATCCCCTAGCTTGTGACCAATAGATTCCAAAGGCAAGGTAATATGTGCATCAGAATCCTCAATCCAATTTTTGCGAACCATGGTCTCAAAATCATGATTAGAGAGTCGGTTGTGATTAAACTTAAATCGCACACCCTATCATTCGGCATCCCCTCACCAATGAAGTATGATAGGATAATGAAATGAAAATATAGAGGGTATAGTCCAGTATCTAAACATGTCATTTCCTTCCACCATATTCTCATGAATCAGAAAGTGGTCTAGTCTCTTAGTGATGCCAGCTGACTCGGTACTACCATTATGCCAGTTTAGTATCATGGGCATCGACATGATATCTAATAAATGATACCTACCAAATAAGTCTATGAAATATCTAGCCTGTTGATCCATTTTACATTTGTCACCCTATATTTCATTCACTTCCAAAATAAGGTTCAAGTCACTAGCCAAAATTAAAGATCCCATTTTCAAAACATCTCATCTTTCCATACGATCCCAAAAGCATAGTCGAGAAGAGTATGGAGCATATATATTAAGGATGTGAATTATATGCTTCAAACCCCTAATAAAACCTGAAATAAGGATACCTACAAAGGTTTTATAAGCTATAAAATCAACAACTCGTGGATTCAAAATAGAAGTGAAAACACTGGATATTCCCACGACATCAATAGAAAAAACCTTCAAGCATGGGAAAATCTTAAGGAATATACCACACCTTGTGGCTCCCCATTATATTCTATTGTATCGTAATGATTTAAAGAATTTATAGCCAAATAAAAATATTTAGAGAGGGGATCTTATGGGCACCCCCAACCCTCTAATATTGACTAACAAAATCTTCATGGAGTGTAGAAATCCATGGGAATATACTCTCTAAGACTCTAGATAGGGGATGTGGTCCTATTATCAGATATAGGAGGATAAGAACCCATTAAATGGAGATCAAAATCATTAGGATAATGGTCCTCATCGGGGAGGGCCTTTTGTGCCCTCAAACGTCCATTCCTTTGAATAGTCACATTCTTGCGAGATTCAAGACTAATCTGCCAATGGGGAGGAAGAGGTGTGAATAGGAAGTGAAACTATGTCAATATCAAATGGAGCCTCAACAACTTGATGCTATTTTCAAATGAGTTGGTCAGTGAGATTTCTCTAGAAAAAATTCCAAATCGAATAATCAAAGGAGCCTTCTGCACCTCAAAAATATCCCCTCCCACAAAAGATGAGGATAATATACCCACATACTTGTTAACATTTGAATTATCCCCTCCCTTTGAAGAAGAGGATAATATCCATATTGACCAAGCTCTTTTCCTCCAGGAAATCAAAATTCCCAATGAAGTTACCTATTTTTTTCAATGTGGTTGAAACCAAATACCAGAGGGAGGCTCGAGAGTTTAACCCAAATAATTTTTTAATTGGGAACCTCCTTATTTGGGTCAAATCCAATTTGTTAGTGTTCTAATATAAGAAATAAGAAAGGAATAAATTATTTTAACATCCATGAGACTAAACATGGCTTATGGGACAGATTACTTCTTCATCTTGTTGATGTATTTGACCCTTTTCTTGTGAAGCCTCGCAAGAAACGCTCACAGCTTCTTGACAAACCCGTTGTTGAATAGATTATCCCAAGAGATAGATGTCATAATATCTACATAACTTTCCCTACTATCTTTGAAGGCATCGCATTCTAAAATGAAATGCTTTTCTGTTTCCACTTTTCTAGAAGAAGAAAAAAATACATACTCTTTCCTCCCACACTTCTTTTGGCCTTTTCCAGCACCATGTTTCACAACGGAGTTGATGATAATTAGTCCTTAAATTAGTAATACGATTTTTTTCTCTCCAAGAAATATTGGCCTCTATGTACACTTTTTGTTGTTGATTATGAGTGGAATTAAACACTTCAATATTGTACTTTCTCTTTCTCCCTAGCTCCTTATCCCAAGTACACTTGTTGAACTTATCCATAACAAAATATTTGATCTCTTTACTATTTATTTGACACTTTTTCAAGCAAATACCCCATTTACTAAACCATTTTTTATTTTGTTTCATCCAAGTCTTCTTTATTTTTCACAATACGTCACTAAAGACAACCTTAGGCCATCTGCCCTCTTCCATTTACTCAATTTTTTTTAAATACCTTATGACTCAAAACATAACAATTGCTTCAATAGGAACAACCCATGTTTCACTTAACAATATAGTATAAGGAACTACACTTTTAATTTTGAATTTGTTTGTAATCAAATGCTTCTGAATTTTCTCATTTTTTTTCCACTGCGTGCTAGATGTATTATTGGCCCATAGTTCACAATCATAAAGAATCAATGGAATCACTAGAAGCCCAAAAAGAGTTTGAGTGGTTTTCAGGTCCCATAACTTTGTCTCTCTACACCTATTTTAAAATCATAAAATGTTTTCCAACCCCCCAAGGTCCTTTTCTTTCTATAGCCATCCTAACTTAGATTTTTGTTGAAGTCAATTCTAAGTTATTTGTAATCTAAAATTTCTTCCATAATGCTTCCTTCAAAGTAGAAATTATGTTGGTTATGTTTTCTTCTTTTAGAGAAAACCACTACTTCCGCTTTGCTAATATTGACTTACATCCCCACCCTTCTATAAAAATGCTCAAGGGATATTAAGTTCTCTTGCAAACCAAGAGCAGATTTAGCAATTAGAATAAGGTCACATGGATACAAAAGAAGCCTTATAACAAATTTGCATAAATGGATACCATCACCCCCTTGCAAATTTAATCACTCCTCAAGCTCGTTGATATATAAACCAAAAATGGTAGGAGACAATGGGCAACCTTGCTTGACCTCGATATCGCTTCTGAAACTTTCAGAAATGCTTGCTGAAGTTATATATATATATATATATTCACACTAAAAAAATTACCTTATCATGAATTATACTCCATTCTAAATCATGTCCATACACATTAAAAATATCTTATCCATCCATGAAAAATATTAAAAATAGTGTGTACGCCAATACAACTATTTTTCGTGGATGGATAAGATATTGTTAATATTTGTATGGACAGGATTTAGAATGGAGTATAATTCATGATAAGGTAATTTTTTTAGTGTGATTATATATATATATATATATATATATAATATATTGAAAATGTATTTATTATAAAAATGTGATAATATGATAATAATATGTATTTTTATATTTTTAAAGTATATGAAAATAAATATTGTGTTATAAGTTTAAAAGTAAAAATTTTTAATGATATGCTTAGTAAAATATATTTATTTTATTAAAAATAAGTGTATTTTTAATATGTTTTTTTTTTCAATTAGAAATGTGATTATATGATAATGAAGTATATTGGACGGGGTGAAGGAGTTGTGGGTGACTAACCCCTATGGTGAATGCTAAGGAGTTTTATTTCAGATTGTCTCAGGAGGGTGGTTTCCTATAATTTCTATTGTCAGTAACCGGTGAGGCTTATCCATTGTGGTTAGATGGAAGACCTCCTAGATTATTCTTATGATCCTCCAGCTCAGTTGTGTTTTGTGGAGGATAGGGGTACAAATTTCATATTATCAGGAGCTAGATGGATTCCAGGTCGAGGGGGAAGTTGTTGATACATCCCAACGTCGGTCATTATCCATGTATATGGAATTGGTTAGAAATCTATAACCCTTTACTTCCACAAAGGCTAGGGGGGCATCAATAGAGCTATCATTTTCCATCAAGCCTCCAATAGAGGATACAACGCATTGCACTGACATGTAACAAGATTCTTCTTCTCCACTACTCTCAGAAGTGGGTGTGTGACCTAGTTTAGAAGATGGACCTAAGAGTGTATGGGAGAAATTAGGGCTTATTCACCCACATAGCTTCAAAGTGAGTTATTTCTGGGTGTGGTGAGGGGACCTGTGCCCTACGACTCTAGCAAATTTAGACACATACTAGATGATATTTATTTCAGAATTTTTTCTCTGGTTTTTTTGAGTGGAAACTGTAGAAGTGGTGAACCAACTTCATTGGTACCAAGTAATGTAGAAATGGCCCCCAAAAGAAAATCCCTAACCAGGATACTTCAGAAAAAGCCTAGGGAGCCTTGGAAAAATATGACAGGAACATGTGTTCCAAGAAACAAAAGAAAAAGGGTCAATGCATAAATATTAAGTGCGAAGACCCTAAATTGGCTCTTAAGGAGGATGTTCAATTACCTGAGGTGGTGTGAATGAAAGAATTGGTTGTGGTGGATCAGGCAAGGGGGAGGATATTTTTAGTTAATTTCTTGTGGGATTGGGTCAATAGAGAATGGGGTAGGCTTTTGGAAGAACTTCACATAGGAAGTTCCCTTGTTCGAGGATGGTTTATGTTTCATTTTACCCCAACAGAAGCATATTCCTACGTTTTAGGGATAAATTTGAGCATTGACTCCACATCGATTATGCTTAAAAGGTGGATGCATTTGTTCGATGCTAATTTGGAAAGGCTCAATTTTGCTAAAATTTAGATTAGGTTGGCAGGGTTACCATTATAATACCAGTCGACATAAGGTTTTCAAGCCATTGGGAGTAAATTGGGGAAATTTTGGAAGTAGACATCTCCTTCCTATCCACAGGAAACATGTCTCTTTCCAAAATACTATTAAATTTGGACCTCGGTGAAGGACTTTATGTGGAACTAGAAATAAGTTATCTTATATTTTCCCACCGTCAAACCCTAAACTATGAAGGGATCCCCTTTAGATGCAAAAGGTCACATGAGCATGGCCATTTAGTGTGAGAATGATCCCTCCCTTTCACAACCCAAAAGATCTCTGCAGAACATTGTTAAAGAAAAAAAAGGGGTTTGAGGACAAAATTCTAGAAGAAGATGGATGATATAAGTCCTCCAGTCACATAATCAAAGAAATATATTCATGTTACAAAGCCCCAAGAGTTGGTTTCATCCAGATTCTAAGGTTGAAAATACTTGAAAATGGACTCATCACTAAGGGAGAAAGCACAAATAGGTGTCCCTCCTCCTCTCGTGATAGTTCCCCAAGGTACTTTTTCTCTCCCTCCCTCTCTATCAAATTTACTTATTTACTTTTCAAATTGGATATGGGAACAACCTCCTCCTTTATCCCCTCATGGAGCATGGCTCTCTCTCCCCCAATTAATTTATCTTCTCAAGTGATTTCTCTATGTTCATTTGTTTCTCAATATTGTCCCTCCCTAAGGGTTTCACTTCCCTTTGCATAGGAAGACTTCTTTGAATCCATTTCCCATTTCAATATGCAACCTAGAGATCCTAAAGGAGCCTCTTAATAATGTTTTGGAGGATTGGGTACTTCTTCCTCGCCCAACATTGGGGCTCAATCGAGGGGACGTAAATCACACCTATCAAAATCCAAATTGAAAGCAAGACATGTTGTAGACATAGGAAAACAATTATCAATAGATGGGGCTCTTAGAGTAGTGAGAACCCTAGGTGGTGTAGGATAAAAAAACCTAACCACGAGACTTTGGAAGAATCCTAGGGAGCCTCAGAAAATCTAATAGGAATATTAGTTCCATAAAAAATAGAAAGAAAGGTCGATGCACAAATATTAAGCATGACGACCCTAAATTAGCTCTTGGAGAAGATGGTCAATTACCTAATATAGTGAGGATGGCAGAATTGGTTGTAGTGGGTCAAGTGAGGGGGAGGATATTTTCAGTTAATTTCCTATGGGATTCGGTCAACAGAAAATGCGGTAAGATGTTGGAATAACTTTCTATAATGAGTTACCTCACTCGAGGATGTTTTATGTTTTGTTTTAGTTTGACGGGAGCAACTTCCTGGGTTTTGGGGCAAAATTGGAGCATTGACTCTGCATCGGTTATGTTGAAAATGTGGGCGCCTTTGTTTGATTCCAATTGGGAAAGGCTCGATTCTACTCCAATTTGGGTTAGGTTGCTAGGGTTACCATTACAATACTAGTTGAAGAACACTTTTCAAGCAATTGGGAGTAAATTAGGGCAATTTTTGGAAGCAAACATGTCCTTCTTATCCATGGGGAACATGTTTCTTTCCCAAATAGTAGTAAAATTGGACCCCCCATGAAGATATTTATTTGGAATTAGAAATGATCTATCTCAAATTTTCCCACTGCAAAACCCTGGACTATGAAGGGATCCCACTCAGATGAAAAATGTTCCATCAACATGGCTATTTGGTGAAAAATTTCTCCCTCCCTTTCACAACCCAAAAGGGCTCTACATAACACCAATTGGGTAGCAAAGAGGGGGTTGTGGACAGAGGACTAGAAAGAAAATGTATGATCTGATTCCTCCAGTCATGCAATAAAATAAATATATTCTTGTAACAAATCCCAAAGGGTTGGTTTCCTCTAGAGTCCAAGGCTGACAGGGCACGAAAATGGACTCAACGCCAGTGGAAAAAGCATATTTATATGTCCCTCCTCCTGTAGTCATTCCCCAAGGTAATTTTTATCTCCCTCCCTCTCTATTAAATTTAATTATTTCCTTTGCAGGATTGGAAATTGGAATTACCTCCTACTCTATCCCCTCATGGCTCATGGCTCCCTCTCCCCCCTTGAATGTGTCTTCTCAAGTGCCGGGTATGCTTCCTGTTGTTTGTCCATCTTGTCCCTCCCTGAGGGTTGCACTACCATTTTCATAGGAAGGCTCCTTCTAATCCCTTTCCCATTACAATATTCAACCTAGATATCCTAAAGGAGCCTCTTAAAAATGTTTAGGAGGATTAGGTACTTATTCCTCTCCCAAGCATGGGGCTTAATCAAGGGGACACAAATCACACCTATCAAAATCCCAATTAAAATCCAAATATTATGTATATGCAGGAATACAATTATTGATAGATGGGATGCTTAAAGTAGCAAGAACCCTAGGTGGTGTTTCCCCATGATAATTCATTCCTTTAACTATTGATATTTTGTGAGCCCATTTAAAAAATTATTCCTTAGGAGACTAGTTTCAACATTTTGTTTCTCCAAGAAACCCTAGTGGAGGGAGAAAAAAATTACATAGGTGTTGGAAACCTTTTTTCCTGGGTGGATTTTTATCTATTCAAATTCCAAGGAAAGATCCAGTGGCCTTGTTGTTAATTTTAATGTAAAAAATATCAAAGTGTTCACTTCCTAAAGCTCAGTTTTTGAACCTAGGAGCACAAGTATTGTCTAAATAACTGGAGATGGACCTGCTAGTAGTAAATATATATGGACCCTTTCAAGATAGAGTTCCTTTCTAGGAACAACTAATGAGAAAATCATTCATGCCAGCATGAAATCTCATTGTTTGGAGAGAATTATATTTTTTGTTGGGGGCTTCTGAAGTTTGGGGTTATGTCAGGCCAGATCCCCTTTCCACTTTTTTTCTCACACCTCCTTGTGGGTAACAACCTCCTTTAAGTGGACTTGATAAAAAATAATCCTACATGGAGAAATATGTGAATAGGAGATGTTATGGTCACAAAATGCCTATTTTTTTTCCTTGTGGAGCCCTTGATGGATAAGAATTATTTGTTTGAGTAGTGGGTAGGGAATAGACGAGAATATAATCATCACCTGATCTTTATAAAAATTAAAGGAGGTGTGTTTAAGTCAAAAATCCCTTTAAAGTTTAATGCCTCATGGTTAAAGGATGAAAACTTTCTCAATTTGGCTTGGGAAAATTGGATCCCTTTCAACCCAAAATCGGGAGTCCCAATTTTTGTTCACTTTGTAGAAAACTTGATGAAGGTTAAAAGAGCAACCCTACAATGGTCCATCCTCAAAATATAAAGAGAAGAAGATGAAATTAGAACTGTCGAAGAAGAATTGGGATATTTGGGTGACTCAAAGGGTGGGGGGTTTGCAATAGAAGTCACAAAGAAAAGAATCCAATAGCTTGAAGCAACAAGAAGAAGGATATTAGAAGAGGAGGCCCTTTAGTAGCTAAAAAAAATATTAGTTTGGTTGGAAAGAAAGGATGAAAATATCATTTTTTTCCAAAAATTTGCAAAGGGGAGAAAATTTTCCAACACCGTTTGGGCTCTAATTAATTAGGAGGAGGGAAAGGAACTACTTTCAATGAGATATCCAAGTTAGGAAAGAATCACATTATCAATTTGTTCAAAGCATCGACTAAAACCTCAATAACTCAAGTGGTTTAACTAGCCCATACCTTCCCTTGTTTTTTAAATGATGAGGATAATCTTCGATTAATGGAATTGGTCACTATCATTTAGTTATAAGGGGTTCTCAATATAATTCGAAAAGATAAAATCCCAGGGCTGGATGGTTGGTTGGAGGATTTTTTTCTGGGTCTATATGACATCACAGGGAGCGATCTTCTCATAGTTGTGGAGGACTCAAGACAAATTGGTAGGATGTCAGCATCCTTTAACACAACATATATAACACTCATTCCTAAAATGGATGATCCCCAAACTTTTGATGATTTATGACCCATCTCCCTTTGCAATTGCATCTATAAGGTCATTTTCAAGTTCATTATTTATAGGGTCAAGTTGATTTTATATAAAAGTTTTTCCTGCGAATAGTTCGGGTTTGTGGAAGGATGACAAATCCATGAAGCTAGTGGGATAGCATAGGAATGCCTACATAGTCTTAAAACCATAAAGTTGAAATATATTGGGCTCAAAATTGAATTTTCCAAAGCATATGATAGATTTAGTTGGCTATATTTGTTAGTATGAATATTTCGTCGTAAAAGATCACTTTAGCTACGCATAAAAAATATCCCTAACATCGATTATGGCTGAAAAATATCTTTAAGGCTGCTGCACAAATTCAGATCTAAGCACAAAAAGACATTAAGCAGATAAAATATAATATGGCTCCATGCATCCAATAGACAAGACAAGAACAAAGTGTTTAAAAGAATGATTTGTATTATATTAAAGAATGGGGCACCTGAGAGGAAAACAAGAAAGGTGTTTTCCGGTTCTCCTCAGTGGGATGGGTTCTTGGAAGTCGTCAGTGTTTTAGATCTAAAATTCCTCTCTCTTATTGGTGTAGAAAAACAAACATGGAACTCAATGGGAGTTCATAAAGCAAAATGGAAAATGGTGACCAAGAGTAGATCCAGAGTGATCTAATGCAATGAAGGTGACTAATGAATGGGGAAAACCCTTCTATTTATAACAAAATATTGGGGTGTTCTAGAACTTGGTGCATGAATACAATATTATTAATCAAATTCTAGAATCACCCTTTAGGAATATTTTATTATATTTGTTGGAGGGAAAAGGTCTTTTGACTTGGGTCAATTCCTTTATTTATAAACAATAAATAAATAAATGATTTATTTATTATTTTAGGAACATGATGGGGATATAATTAAATAAATAATAATTTATTTAATTATTTAAAAATGATTTAGTCAAATTTAACTAGGAATACTATTTAAATAATGATTTGAATAACTTATTCCTAGGAAATACTTAAATAAATAATGATTTATTTAATTAATTTCCTTGTTTTGGGTTAAAAATGACCAGGAAATATAGATAAATGTTATTTATATATGGTGAAAGAAATTTTACTTAGGGTAAAATTGGTCTTACATGGTGTACTTGGGTTCATCTAATGATAATGAGTTAGATGACAAAAAAATGGTGTAATATATTGCCCCCCAACGTACGAGTGTTAGGAGCAAATCGTATGACCGAAGTACGTTGTAAGAACTCAATCACTAGGCATCAAGAGGGAAGTGAGAGAGAGGAATGTAAGGTAGTCTAATGTGCTAAAGGACTAGACCCTGAGGAGACGAGACTTATAGGTGCAACAAGTCTCTAGGTGATGAAGTAGTACCAGTGTTAAAGGCGACGGGGGAGGCATACCTATGCCCGCCGATACAATAGTACGAAGAATAAGGCGCCTGGAAAACCACGAAACGCAATAAGGAAGCATGTGATGGCCTAAACATGAGCCAGATAAAAATGATGAATCCCACATACATGTGATGCCTGGAATAACCTTCAGGACTTATACAAGAATATTTTAGTACATGAGATACAAATATACCCAAATTCCCCCTACACATGAAGAAGGGCTCACAAAATCGGACTGATATATGCACATCGAAGAGGCACTGCGAGCGATTGAGGCTGATATCATCAAATGAGAGGAGTTGCATCAAGGGCGGAAATGAAGAGGTCATCCGGGCATGTGGGGGGCTACCTGCAGGGCCACCCCCTCATGAGGGTTGAGAGATCTCACACACGCCCGGGAATCACCAATAGCTACTGCTGCATCACTGGACCGTCAAGTGTCTAGATCATGATCAGGCTGAGAAGAGCTCGAACCAAAGTACACTGCCCCATAGACCTGGCTTATGGAGTAAATGAGCTTATGTCGAAAAAAGTAGGTCCGCCATAGGTGAGGCAATGAGGAAACCCCAACTGAGGCACGAGGGAAAAGAGTAAAGTGACGAACAGCTAGAGACTAATGATGATGAGGGAAGGAGGGATGATCCAAAGGGGATCACAAAAAAACATGAGTACAAAATGGTATCTCATGACAGAAATTGACACAAACAGGAATGAGTGTGGAGGCAAGGTGGTGCCCCCAATGACATGTGTAGTAAGTGAGAAACTCTGATTTTGAGGGGAGGTGAAGTAATTCTTCGCGGATGACAGGTGTCCTGGTGAAGTGAAAAAATGCAAAACAAATAGATGTTGGCTATCTAGAAGAGAAGAAAACCTACATTTCGCAGGGAAAATGCTAGGGGTAATATCTCTTAAGATAGAGTGCATTGCGAGGATTAGGAAGGATATGGCCTTCAAAGTCCTCTAAAAGATATGCCCCCTTACCAAGGTCTTTATTGATGATGTAAGGACCTAGCCATAATGAGTCGAACTTCCCATGACCGAGGGTATCGTGGGCCTGGTCATATACTAGAACGAGATCACCTTTGTGAAAGGTATGAGGGTGGAATTTTCGGTCATACTGAGCTTTGGTGCGCTTTTTAGTCGCTTCAAGAGTTTGCAATGCAACACGACGGTCTTCAGAGGCATGCTCGAGTATGATAAGTCATTTTTCAAGAGTTTGGGTATCAGGGAGAAGTTCGACGGCCAAGTGAAGGGAAGGGATTTCACACTCGATTGGTAAGACTGCCCCCTCGCCAAAGACAAGGTGGAAAGGAGTGAAACCAGTGGCAGTTTTGACAGAAGTACGATAAGCCCACAAAGCAGGGAAGAGCATGAGATGCCAGTTGGTTTTGTGCTTATTCACCATTCGTTTAAGCATGGTCTTAAGAATTTTGTTGACTGCTTAAACTTGGCCATTACCTTGGGGGTAATAAGAAGATGAATATTGGTGCTCGAAAACCAATAGGGAGGATAGCTCCTGCTAAATCTGATCTTCGAAATGTCGGCCATGGTCCGAGACTAACTGTTTTGGAACTCCGAATCGAGCAATGACATGGTTAAAGAAAAAGAGGGCTGCAGTGGCTATCGTATTGTTAAACGTTGGCATAGCTTCGGCCCATTTAGTGAAATATTCAACCGCCACGATGATATATTTGTGGTTACTATTAGATGGGGGTCGACATTCCATAAAGTCAATGGCCCATTTACAAAAACGATCGGTGGTGACGAAAGGATGGAGAGGAGTGGGAGGAGCTCGTGCCTTGGGGGTGAAATGTTGGCAATTGGAACAGTGTTTGACTGCTTCAATGCAATCACTGAAGAGAGAAGGCCAAAAATACCCAGCACGCATGATTTTTTGGGTAGTGGCGAGGCCGGAGAGGTGGCCACCACAAGCGCCGCTATGACAGGCATTGAGGACTTTCTCGGCTTCAGCGTGTGTGAGGCAACGACGAAGGACAGTATCTACTCCGCGACGATAAAGGTCATCACCGATTAGAAGGTAGCGAGAGGCGTGGTGTCGGATACGCTGTCGAGCATCTCGATCGAGATGGAGGGCGAACTTTTGGGTTCGCAAGTAAGTAAGGATGTCACCGTACCAAGGATCGACGATGGTGATGGCAAACAAATGTTCATCGGGAAGAGCATCATTAACTGGGTTATCTTGCGTTCTGGTAGGCAGATCATAAATGAGTTCAGCAAGGACTAAACCTTTCTTACTTTTTGGGGTGACAAATTCAAGGTCGAATTCTTGGAGGATAACGACCCAACGGGCGTACCTCCCATTGAGGATGCAGCGACTCAATAGGAAAGCCAGGGGGTTGGAGTCAGTCACAACCTTGGTGGAACGCAGGAGGATATAATGATGCAATTTTTGGACCGAGAACATGACAACTAGTGCTAATTTTTCTTCATGCAAGTAGGACACAGGTGGACTGGCAAGGTTCTTACTGACATAATAGACCACATGTTCGATATTGTTATCATCCTCTTGAATAAGGACACCAGCAACCGAATAGGTGGAAGCGGAGATGTATAGGATGAAATCTCGGTCAAAGTCAGGGGACGGATCAAGGGAGCGAATGTAAGAGCATGCTTGAGGGTGTCAAAAGACTCTTGAGCGTACGTATCCCAGACAAAAGGGGTGTGATATCGAAGAAGTCTAAGGAAACCATGAGCGGTAGTGGCGTAGTCAGGAACGAATTGGCGAAGAAAATTGGCTTTGCCTTGGATACTTTGTAGTTGGCATAAGGTATGAGGCATAGGAAGTTCAAGAATGGCTTGAAATTTCAAAGGGTCGAGAGTTATCCCGTCTTTTGACACGATGAAGCCGAGGAGACGATCGGCGGGAACACAGAAGACACACTTCAATGGGTTAAGGTGAATGTTATAATTGCGGCATCGGAGAAAAATGGTACGTAGGTCATGAAGGTGTTGTGCCCGATGTTTAGAACGAGCAGTAAGGTCGTCTAAATAGGCAAGGATAATATGGGCTAATTCATGGAAACAATAAGACATGGCGCATTGAAAGGTAGTGCCGACGTTTTTAAGGCCAAATGGCATGACTCGGTATGCGAAAGTGCCCCACGGACTAATGAACGCGGTTTTAAGTTGATCAACATTACAGACAACAATTTGGTTGTATCCAAAGAAGCCATCCATAAAGGAGAGAATCTCGTGCCCCGCACACTCATCTATGATTTGGTCAATAAATGGTGTGGGGAAGTTGTCTTTGGGACAAGCTTTGTTCAGATCGCGAAAGTCGGTGCAAACACGAATGGTGCCTTGTTTTTTGAGGACAGGAATTGGGTTAGACACCCAGGTCGTATATTCGATGGGGTAAATGAAACCAGCTTGCCGGAGCTTATCGATTTCATCTTTGATGGCTTCGCATCTAGAAGGATGAATGGATCTCAACTTTTGATGGACCATAATGGCATCAGGCCATGTGTCGATGTGATGTTCGACAATGGCAGGATCGAGTCTGGGCATTTCTGAGTAGGACCAGGCAAAAATATCACGGAATTATTTGAAGAGTTTGGTGTAGGCTTCAATTTCTTCTGGAGTGCATTGGGCGCCCATGGGGATATGTTCTTCAATACCTAGTTTGACAGAAATGTCTATTTTAATGGTAGGAGAGATATTAGCCATATTGCCTTCTTCGAAAGCATCAGGTGCAGGGATGGGGTGTTTGAACCAATCAACTTTGGAGGGAATGAAGTCTTTAGATTCGAGGGCATATTGGTCATGGGACTGGCATGGTAGGAAGTATGCACGATGGTGCATGTCGTCCCACGGAAAATCAGGTGCAGTCATAGCTTCCATGATGTCTTCATCAGTCTGAAATATGGGAAGGTTGGGAGGAAGAGGAGTATCGGAGGAGGTAGGGATATGAGACACCTGATTTGGAGGGGGAAGGTTCACGTGCGTGTCGGTGTGAGGGGTGACAGCGGAGTGAACAAATGAGTGAGTGAGCGAACCGGCAGCAGAAGGCACTAAGGGGTCGGGTACCGAGAGACGCGGGGAGGAGGAAAGGTAGAGAATAGTGGCTGAAGTTTCGGTCATTTCAGTATAAGGAGGGGGAATGGTAATCGGGGGAGTTATGGGGTCTAGTGGTAGGGAAGAAGGATGGCGGGCAAGCACGGCTTCAAATTGGCGGTATGTGGCTAAAGAAGCACGATACTCGTCAAGGCGGGGGCAAAGATGGGTGTAATGGCCATGGAAATCGCACAAAGAACAAGGGTGATTGATGCGCAAGTGTTTAAGTTTAGGGAGAGAATCAGGGATGGTGACAGAGACTTCAAGGAGAGCAGATTCTGGAAACGTCTCATTAACCATGGTTTTGAGATGAGGTAATTCGGGACAAGTATGGGTAGCATGTCTGACAATATCGCACAAAGCACACTGGATGGGATGCTTTGGAGGTCGAGGATGGGCGCAAGTTTTTGGGGTGGCTTTGTCCTTGGACGCCCCCCTGCAAGCTTGGCTAGTGGCACCTGGCATGGTTTCCATAAGGGGTGATATCTGATGAGGGGGCTGAGGTACAGGTGTAGCGGGAGAAGCCATGGGTATCGGTTGAACCGGGGTCAAAGAAAGATAAGGTTTGGGTTGGCCAGGAAGAGTAGGGGCTGGGGGGTCTAGGTACCAAACGAGTATGCCTAAGGTCAAGTTGGGGAGGGATAGGGTATCCAAGATAGGGATGGAATGAGCGCCAGGAGGGGGAGCAAGGAAAGGAATCTGACCAGCAGGGAAATGGCCAGGGGGAGTGTTCGGGGAAGGAGATTTCGAAGGAAGAAGGTGGGTTAGCAGGGGCGAAGGGCTAGGAGAGGGTGGAGTTGGGTGAAGATGTGTTTGCTTACTAGCCAAGATGGGTTGTGCAGGGTCAGCCCATGAAGATTGCATCATGCAAACATTCGCCATGCTAGGATCGGGTACGGGAGGAAGGTCTAAAAAGGTTCCAAGCAAGGAGGAGTCTTTATAGATGCCAGGGGAAACACTAGTCAAAGAATCCACAGTTGGTTTATTGGTGAAAGTAGAGATGGTGGATTCAGGGGAGGTCTGAGATTTTGGTTCATCATATTTCAACTGGTCGATGGTGACAATCTTGCCATTATGAGGGAATAACATTTTACGGTAGACTATGGATGGGACGGTAGACATGGCATAGGTGTAACTACACCCAAAAATAATGTTGTAGTCAAGAGGGGCGTCAATTACTTCAACTTCGACACAAACAGTCTTGCCAGCAAGGGTGATAAGACAGTTACAGAAAAGGCCAATGGGCTGGGAGGCATGGCCATCCCACGCGCGAAGGGTGATGGTGGAAGGGGCCAGCTCAGGGGATCTGAGTTGTTTCCAAACCGAAGTGGACATTATGCAGGTATATTCCCCCTCATCAATAATACACCGAGAAAAATTGGCATTTCGGATTTTAATTGGGTTTTGGAAAGCAACGTAAGGAGGAAGAGGGGGATGGTCTGACTGAAGGGCGTCGAAAACAATCAATTGGTCATCAGCAGGATCTACAACAACCACGACAGATAATAGAGCCCTCTTTTGAGAAGGACACGACTGGAGGAGTTCCAGTGTTGAAATGGCAGCAGGAGATTGGGCCAGATCATCTACTATGCTGTATGAATGGGCAGCCCAACCAGAGGCAGCATTTCGACATAATGGTCCCTTAGGAGGCTTGGGATGGACCTCGGCTTTGGGCAGAGGGAGTTGCAAGGGACCATTGGGTGTCGAGAGAGGCTCTGTAGAACCTAACGATGGAGACTCGGAGACAGATGGAACGGGAGGTGTGGAATACTGACGGGACCGAGTTTGAAGGTTGAGGTTGACGGTGGGAGGGGGGTCAGAGGCCATCAGGAGAATCTGGTAATCAGAGGAACCAGAAGGGGAAGGTGGAGTGGTTACCGGGGCATGAGGAGGTTGAGTGGCCACAAATCTTTGTTGATGGAAAGGATCGGTAAACACAATGGGTTGGGAAGTAGTTGGAGTGGGAGGGATAGTAGGGGAGGAGTGTTGCCCTCTCACGGTGGCCTGAGATTCCCACATCTGCCGCATTTGTGGTAATAAAGGACAATCGTGAGTGTAGTGACCATAAACACCGCAACAAGAACAGGGCTTATTGGTGCGAAGCGGCCTGTCCGGCTTAGGCTGAGGGCCCTGTGGCTGATTGGCAGTGGTAGAGTCAATACTGGAAGGATTGGATCCACGATTACCAAGAGCGGATTGATTGCCTCTTCTCCTTCTTTGAGAAGGAGGAAAATTAGGTGCCCCCTGCTATGCAAATATTTTCCCTGGACGGGGTAGTAAGTGCGATTGTGGGGGTGGAAAAGGAAAGGGAGTGGGAGGTCCAAATGATAGAGGAGCTAGGACACCAGGTTGCGGATATGGATAAGGGGTAGGGGGGGTAGCAGTAAGGTAAGCAAGAGGGTGGGAAAAAGGAGGAGGCATGCCATATCCTGAATACATGCTACCTAGAGGGGAAAAAGTGCCGGAGGGGCTGGCCCCTGGAGGTAAACCATGTCTTGGAAGAGGGTGGGCAGAGGTATGTGACAGGGCTCCAACGATACGGTCAGTAGAATGAGATGCCCTTGGGGAATTAGAGCCACCGGGCTTGGGAAGGTCAGGAAGGATGGTATAAACATAACCAGATTGGGCGTAGATAAGGTCATATTTCAAGGCGATTTGGAGGGCGGCTTCTTCGGTTTGGGGAAAATGGGATGCGACATCTTTTCCAATGGGAGGTAAGAGAGAGTGAAGGAACCAGTCCATGTAAACCTGATCTTCAAAGGGGGGAGCGTGACACAGGCTCCGTCTTTGCCGCCATTCCTGGACATGAGCAGAAAGGCAGGTCAAAGAGGATTGATGGAAAGAAGTTAAGAATTCAGTGCCAGCGTCGTATCGGAGAGGGAGTTGGAAATAGGATAAAAAGGCTTGGGTAATGGTCACAAAGGTGGTATGGGAAGAGGTGGCTTGATCAACATACCATTTGGAAGCTTCATCGGTAAGCGTGTGCTGGAACAAACGAAGACGGATGGAGTCATCGGTGATGGAATTGGAAGAACACCACATGTGGAAAGATCAGATATGGTTAGAGGGATCTTCACTAGCAAGGCCTTCGAACTTGGGAATGTCGGAGGGGAGCTTGGTTGGCATAGCAGGCCAACTAACATCGTGTCGAATAGGATCATTAATCAGCTGATTGAAATCGGGGAGACTGAGGCCAGCCATATAAGGGAGTAATGGGGCAGTTGAGGGAGGTCCCGTAGGGGTTCCACTGGACACGGACCCAGCAGTAGAACTGGGGTTAGGGCTAGGTCCGGAACTATACATGGTGAAGGTAACAGGGGTGGAACCAAGAGGAGGGGGAGAACCCGAACAATCCGAGGAAGAGTCGGAGTGCGGACTCGGGGGAGGACTTTCTCGATGGCGACGGGAAAGAGGAAGTTGACCAAGCGGAAACTGAGGGTGAAGGCCAAGAAGTCTCCGAGAGAGGCGCCTTGGAGGCGCAATGATGACGAGAAGAAGAAAAACCGACAAGGGCAAGGAGGGACAAAATCAAGTGAGGTCAAGGGCAGAGAGGTGCAGTGACAATTGATTTTAAAGTCTTTTCCAGGCAGTGTTAACCAGGCGCTTCTTCACTTAGGGTCAGTGTGTGGCATGCATTAATTTTAATTGTTTAAACCCATACGTTTTGAGATTAAAGGAAAAGGTGTGCTATGTAACTGAAAAGAAATCTACAGTAAATAAAACAAAAAGAACAGAAAATTAACAGCTGTTAATGCATCAATGTAACCTAAGGAGGCGGGTCTCTCAAAACTAGTCTATAAGAGGGAAAAAACTAAGCCAAGCATGCAAAAATGAGGCCAATAGATCTAATGTTAGGGGGGATTGGGATCGAAAGGAGAAATCTGCTGAAAAGTGGTGCAGAGGACAACAAAGAGGCAGAGGCAAGGTTGCTGCTAAAAAGGGGGAGATGAGCTAAAAATAGAAGAGACAAGGCGGTGGCCGTGGAAATGAACCCAAAAAAAATGATATGAGGTGATTTGAGAGGGAGAATAGCTGATCTAAAGGGATCTGAAAAGGAGGGATCAGATCTGAGAAAAATAAGGCCGAAACTCAGAAAATTTAGACTTCTGAAACAACAAAGACTCTCCCACAAAAATTGGAGGGTACTAGAGCCCTAAGGGGCAAGATTCCCTCTTATTTGAGTAAATCAGATCAGAAACAGGTCTAAACGGGTAGAGACAGAGGCTGGAAAACCTTGACAGAAGCTTCAGACAAACCCAGAAAAAGTGTTGAAAAATTTGAAGAAAAAGTGCAGGTCGCAGGTTCTGACCTATTTTCAGTCCAGGTCATAGATTTGGGGCAGAAAAGTGTGTCCTCAAGCTCAGGTCACACTTTTTGGGCCGATAAGTGTGACCTGCAGATCCGGCTGTCTCGGTGGCAGATTTCAGAAAATTTTGTCGTCTCAGTTGCGGCTGATGTCGGTCACCTGCGCAATAAGGCTAGAAACACACGGAAGTTAAAAATTTGACTATTTGAGGGTTTTAGGGGTGAAAAACACCATAAAAATAGGGAAAACAGAAAATGGAAGAGAAACCCTAAGGTCTGAAACAGCTGGATATGCAGGAATATAGAAAACGACAGCAGTCGTAAAATAAAACCTGTGTGGAGTCGCCAATTGTTAGTATGAATATTTTGTTGTAAAATATCACTTTAGCTACGCATAAAAAATATTCCTAACATCGATTATGGCTGCAAAATATCTTTAAGTATGTTGCACAAATTCAGATCTAAGCACAAAAATACATTAAGCAGATAAAATATAATATGGCTCCATGCATCCAATAGACAAGACAAGAACAAAGTGTTTAAAAGAATGATTTGTATTATATTAAAGAATGGGGCACCTGAGAGGAAAACAAGAAATGTGTTTTCTGGTTCTCCTCAGTGGGATGGGTTCTTGAAATTCCTTAGTGTTTCAGATCTAACATTCCTCTCTCTTATTGGTGTAGAAAAACAAACATAGAACTCAATGGGAGTTCACAAAGAAAAATGGAAAAATGGTGACCAAGAGTAGATCCAGAGTGATCTAATGCAATGAAGGTGACTAATGAATGGGGAAAACCATTCTATTTATAACAAAATATTGGGGTGTTCTAGAACTCGGTGCATGAATAAAATATTATTAATCAAATTCTAGAATCACCCTTTAGGAATATTTTATTATATTTGCTGGAGGGAAAAGGTCTTTTGACTTGGGTCAATTCCTTTATTTATAAACAATAAATAAATAAATGATTTATTTATTATTTTAGGGAGATGGTGGGAATATAATTAAATAAATAATGATTTATTTAATTATTTAAAAATTATTTAGTCAAATTTAACTAGGAATATTATTTAAATAATGATTTGAATAACTTATTCCTAGGAAATACTTAAATAGATAATGATTTATTTAATTAATTTCCTTGTTTTGGGTTAAATATGACCAGGAAATATAGATAAATGTTATTTTATATGGTGAAAGCAATTTTACTTAGGGTAAAATTGGTCTTACATGGTGTACTTGGGTTCATCTAATGATAATGAGTTAGATGACAAAAAAATGGTGTAACAATATTTACACATGATTCTTACCCACCCGAGATTTGAGGTTTCCTTCATAAATTGAGTAATGGATTGTATCTCTTCAGTGTCCTTTTCATTCCTCATTAGTCGTCCAACCTCTCCCTCCTTCTATGCATAGCTTGGGCTTCACCAAGGATTCCATCTCACCTCTTTGTTGTTTCTGTTGGTGGTTAAAGGCCTAAGTAGGATTTTATTGGAGGCAAAAGAAAGAAGGGCCCTAAAAGGAATTGTGGTGGTTTAATACTTGGAAATCACAACTTTTTTTTTAGATGATATACTATTGTTCATTGATGGCTCTAGGTATGACACGGCTGCCATCAATGCAACTTTTCAACTCTTCCATAAAGCCAAAAGTATGCAAGTAAATATAACCAAATCGACCCTATCCCATATTGCTATGTCCAACGATGAAAATAATAATGTAAATTCTCTCTTTCATTTTCATATTTATCACTTTGATGATGGTTTAAAACCTTTTGGCCTTCACCTCAAGCTGAATGATTATCGGAATACATTGGCTTTGGTTATTAGTAAAATTGGGAAAGATTTTAAGGGTCTGGAGTCACAAATGGCTCGCTAGGGCTAAGCAATTAGTGCTCATTAATTCATTGCTCGAATCCATCCCGATCTATTGGATTTCTCTATCATGGATCTAGAAAATAATCCGCAATAAAGTGCACAAATTATGTTCTCGATTTTTTTGGGCAGTAATCAAGGAAGATTTTTTTCTCCCATGGGTGAGATGGGACAAAATTTTTGTCCCAAAATATTAGGGAGGATGGGATTAAAAAATATCACCCTTTTCACAAAAGCTCTAGTAACCAAGTTTGGTTGGATGATTCTCTCTACAAACAATTTGTGGACCACAGTGGTTCATAAAAAGTATATTTTCCTAAAGACAATTGAGGATTGGATAAGCTCTCCTATGAAAAAATGTATCATTTATTTGAAAATTTATCTTATCATCCTTCTCTGGGATTGAAGAAGGCCTCTATTGGAAAGCAGGGAATGGGGAAATTTTAAGGATAGGTGTGGACCCCTAAGTAGGATGTGGAGTTAACTATTGTCTCCCACTAGATTTGGTGAATATTATCAACATAAATGGAAGGTATACTCTTAACCAAGTGGCACATGACTTATGAAAAATAATATGGGCCCAAGGATGGTCCTTTGTAGACTAGATGAATATTCCAGTAGAGTTATAAAGGGATTTGGAAAATTATATATCAGCCCTTAATCTTTCTCATGTTCGGCTTAGGGATAGAGAAGATTCTTTGAGTTGGGTTTTCACCCAAATTAGGTATAACCACTTAATCAATGTTAGCATATCAGGAGTACAGATGTGGTGGTGGAAAAAATTATGGAAACTAAAGTGCCCCGAAAAAACTCGGTTGTTTACGTGGTGCCTCATTGAAAAAAAAGTCCCCACTTGCAACAATATCTACAAGTGTCATAAGGAAAGGCCTAGCTAGTGCCCTATATGCAAAAATATGGAGGAAATTTTTGGCCACTTATTCCGTTATGCCCTTTCACAAAGAAAATTTGGGTTGAATATCGAAGGAGCCTAGCTTGGGCACTAAGTGGAAAGGGGAGACTCTATTGGAAGCATGTAGAAACTAGTGGCATGATTTAGTTTCAAAACGATACAGAAATATCCCTCATTTAATTTGTTGGGGCATTTCGACTGCTAGGTACTGGACCATTTTTAGGACAAAATATCCTCTATAAATAGATTCGTTTCTCAAACACTATCAATTTTCTCCCTTCTTCCTGATAATAATTCTTCTCCTCCTCGCCATTTAATCATTCCTGAACATATAGACTCCACTCTTTTATGGGCATACTTCGATGGGGCATCTCTTGTTGGTGATGACTATGGGGGGGGCGTGTGGAAGGGGTGTGTTGTACTCTTCCTTAACTAAAAACACTCCTTTAAACTTCATATGGGCCTAGGTAAAGGCACAAATAATTACGCATAACTTCTTGCACTCAAACACCTCCTTCTGTTCACACTTGAGAAAGAATTTCGATCCCTTTAGATCTTTGGAGATTCTATCCCTGTTATTAACTGGTTCAAAGAGACACAAGATGCCACTGGAAATATATGTTGTCTATATTAGAATAATTTATTCATATTAAAAGGTATTTTGATTATATATCTTATTGTCACATTTACAGGGAACGAAACACAGTTGCAAACACACTAATAAAGGTGTTGCACAGGTTTTGGGGACTTGGAAGATTCATGAAAAACTAAGCATAGAACAATTGGAATACTTTCATATGCCTTTCATAGAAGGGGCCCATGATAAATATTACTAGGATTGATCTAGAGGCTTTTTTCCATTTTTTATTTTTTTGGGACACATTACATTTGTATGGGATCATAACTACATCCTCTGATGATTTTTGAACTTTTTGTGTGCACAATTTTATATTGCTAGACATTTTATGTAATTCTTAATATTGTTTATGAGTGATGTATTAGAGGAAATTTTGGCAAGGAATGGAATTTCTTAATATAGTTGGAAGATTATAACCAAAATGCATAGATAAGCATCAACAAAATGTAATGTATCCATTATGTTACAATGAAGAAATTGTTATTTTTTTCAAGGAAAATAAAATGATAGGAACGTGTATTTCCATTATAAGTATATGAAAATAAATATTGTGTTAAAAATGTTTGATTATATGTATATTTATATATAAAATTAAAAAATAAATGTATTAGTAATATCCTATTTTTAATAATTACATTATATATTATTATATTATTATATTAGTTAATTAAAAATTATATATTTAAGAAAATTGTAATATTAATTTTGTCATACAAGTTAAATGGCTGAATGCAAGTAGGAAAGATAATTGTAGTAAGGAGGTTGGAAATAATTCAAATCTTAAGGTTAGGAGTCAACTATGTGGCTAAAAAACTTTTTTTAATAATGCAACTGACCATGGCTAATGTTGGGGTCCTGTGTTTTGATAGATTGGCTTACCAAAAGACAAGACAGCATACAAACCTAACTTTCGAGCTCTAGGATCTAGACCTCCTAGTCTCAGAGAGGGATCTCTCAATATGTTTGTAAAGATGTGTCTTGAAAGGTTTAGAAGTTTATTTTAGGCTAGTTATGAGGTGCAAGGTTGTTTGTTTTGTTGTTTGGTTGGACAAGTGTGTTTCATGTGGTATAGATAGAGCATGGGAATCTACAAGCCATTGGGCAATGGAGTCATTTGAAAGTCCAAATAGTTCTGACAGAGAAGGAAGGGAAACCAAAGGGAAAATCTAACTTGGTCGAGGATCTGTTGAATAATATAGGTGAGATGGGATGAACATTAAGACGTAAGAGTGAAAAACAAACTAAACCCTTTCGCAATGACTTAAATGATTCAGGGAACGCCCTATTTCCTCCAATAATCTCACTGCTTTGAACTTAATCAATATAAACACTCAAAGAAAGGATAAGTGCAGACTAAACCTTATAAATGAATTATAGGATTTGGGGAACGCCCTATTTCCTCCTATAAGTTCACCTTTGAGAGTTTAACCAACAAAGACATACAATTTCATTCAAAGGAGAGGGAACGCCTTAGACATATAAGACTATAATTATAGGACCTTTAACACAATAGTTACAATAATGAACAAAGGGTATGATTGAAACAAGCCTCTCTGTCAAACTGCAACTATTAATAATCAAAGGGATATTTCAGATACAACATTCAGTGGCAAAGAAAGAGGGAACGCCTAGACAGTATTTAACACAACTGAGTTAACCATTTCAGAAATAAAACAAACTGAATATAAAGAGAGCTATTAGACTACCCAATCACATTCAGTAGCAGAAAACATATAAACAGTGAAGGATAAACAGGTCAGAGGTGATTTTAAGATACATTTCTCTGCCTAAACTTTATATCCTACTATAAACAAAGCATGATGGAACAAAGTGGAAAAACAGGGAATAACATTAAAAATAAGAAGTACTTCACCAAAACCAGGCTCAGGGATCCGATGGTTCGGCCTCCTTCATCAATAGAAAAAAAAAGATCTTCACACTCTTTCAAAACACCAAAGCTTCTTCAAAGCAACAATATGTATTACTTTAGAATTCACAAAATGCCAACCTTTTACAATGAGACTTTGAAGATTCTTTATAGAGAAAGTGAGAAAATTAGGTGAGGAAAGTTTTAATGAAAATCAGAGATAGTGAAAGATATTTTGAATGCTCCATTCTGTGCCTAAAACATTTCGTTGAATTCTAGACAGGATCAATAACTTTGCAGCTCGTTTGAGACCATTTTGATATGACAGAAACCACCCGCAGGGTGTCCTCGAGAAGAAAATCATCTGGAGAGGTACTATCATCTTCTCGGTGTGAGTTAAGTGAAGAATGGGCTATGAGGACCCCCATACTCCCAAATAACTGCCTCTGACAATTTGTAGTAGCTTTCCTGGTGCAATAACTGCTTGGCAGACTTGTGTGCATGGGTAAAGGTCATGTCTGTGTTAGTCATCATTCTGCATCACTAACTGCTCTGTCTCTTTTGTACTTAAACCTACATAAGCTTTGTTTATGCTTTTCCTTTTCTTATTTCTTGAAATGCTTATGTACTGATGTTGGTCTTCTTATGTTGTGTGTCCTATCACTGGGAAATGTGATCATCATCTTTTCTGAGTGTTTTGTGTACAGGTGGAGGATTTCGCTGAGCTGGAGGGTCACTGATGGTTCATGGGTATGATATGTTGATTGACACGCCTTTGCCTTCTGGTTATGGTAGTTTTGAATTTTTTTCCTCATCCTGAGACTGTTGTCTGAACCCGTGTGTCACCTCTGTGACTGTAAAATATTAATTCCTTCATCGACCATGAAAAAACCTATAAACATACGAAAACATGTTATGAAATCCTACGGGCTGGGTTTAGACTACTGCAGAGGCTCTGGGGTGGTGGAGGAGCAGTGAGGAAAAAAGTGATTGCAGCGGAAAATGGGGAAAAAGCACTGGCAAAGCAGCTAACCAAGTGTTTTGGAGTTTTGGGCGCGAGGATAAATGTGGACCGTTAGATCAGGATGATCAACGGTGGAGATCTATTGATGAATTCATTTGGGAGGGAAATGAATGGAGAGTGAAATGGAAATGTGATATAATGTGGGCTGTTGGATCGGAATAATCGACGGTCAAGATATTTCGGTGAAGTCACCTGAAAGATCGGCTGAATGTAGAGCAGATGGGGCGAGATTTAATCAGAGCTGTCTGATTAGGATAATCAATGGTGGGAATCGCCCGATGGAAACATTGGGAGAGTTAGGGAAAGGCAAATGGTCGGGGTTATGATATGATCTGGGTCATTAGATCATATCAATCAACGGCTAAGATTAAAAGGGAAAATACGCTATAGAGGGCAGTAAGGCAGAAAATCGGGATTGTTTTCACGCAGCATTCAAGTGGTTTTAAGATTTTGGCCAAAAAATGCGATACCATACACTAAACGACACAATTCCTTTCAAAACTGCCCATATCGCGTAAATTTGAAACATTAACCTTTAGGCATAAAAAATACGCGATATGCAATGGTGGCCATTGGATCTGGGACCTCAGATCCGACGGTGCGGAAGAAGCGTGATAGGAGGGAAGATGCACGACGGAACATATGGGTAGGGTCAATGGCGGGTTAAATCCTGGCCATCAAATCTTGGAAACGGACGGTCAAGATCTACTCATGGGGAAGAAATGAACGGGCGGGGTTTGATGATCAGAAGCGATGTGGACCGTCCGATCAGACTTGATCAACGGCTGAGATTCAATCGGAGGCCGAGATGGTTAAAAGTTATGAGCGGAGCGCGATAAGATCCTGGTAGCTGGTTCTTATGGATTCAATGGTCCAGATCTAATCAGCGGATGCGATGGCGGATGGGCTGCGAATGGGCGCAATTGAATCCCAACTGTTGGTTCTTGTGGATTCAACGGTTGAGATCAAATCGCATGATCGGCATCGAAGGATGAAATCGATCGAGACTTCTGGATTTGTGATGCGCAATTAAGCGTTGGTTGTCCTATCTGGAACAAGATCAACAATGGAAATTAAATTGGCGGCGTGAAGACGGGGGATTATGGGCGGAGCGCGACGCGATCCTGGCCATTGGTTCTTGTGGATTCAATGGTCAGGATCTAGTCGCAGGATCAGCATCGGAGGAGGCAAAGGACATGGAAAATATAAGTTGTGATTGCTGATTCTGCGATGGAGCGCAGGCTGTTGGATCTGCGGATGAACAACGGTCCAGATTTGGTCGGGAGTCACACAGGCGAAGGGGTAATATAATGGATGGGTGCGATGCGCTTGAGCACTGACCGTTGGATCTGAAAGATCAACTGTGGAGATTGAAGCGAAGGTCGATAGAGAAAAGGTTCATCGCATCGGAAAAATGGAAGAAACAAAGGAAAGTAGGAAAAGGAAAGCTCCAATTGCGATTTAGCGATGATGGCTATGAGGGAGCACGATTTAGATCTGGCCATTGGTTCTTGTGGATTCAACGGTCGAGATCTAATCGCAAGATTGGCATTGGGGAAAAATGGAAAAGGGAACATGTTAACTGAAATCTCCAATTGCGATTTGAAATTGGCGCTCAATTATGGCTCTGGTCCTGTGCGGAAAAGGGGCTAGGGCTAAGGCCAAAAGGGGATTAAAGCCTTAGTGGAAAAAAAGGGGTTTTTAGGCCAAAAACATGGATTTTTAAGGAATTTCTTGGCTTTCAGTAAAGTAGAAAAAGGGTGATTTAAACCTGTAAATGGATTTTTATAGGCTTAAAAGGATTTTGGAGGCCTTTCAAAGGGGAATGGAGGTTTTAAAGAGGAAAAGGAGGCATTATGAAAATGAAGGGAAATAAGTTAAAACAGGCAGTTTCAGTGACCTTTGGAGCAACTTTATTTGGTGAAACAACATGGCTTTAAGATGGAAACAGAAATGAAGATGAGCCTCCAGGATGGAGCAAACATCAAACTTTCAGGGATGATAGATTTTGAGAGAATTAGAGCCATGTTTCCTTATGCTTTTAGGTTCAGATTTTTAGCATGTTTGAACCTCTATTTTTGGTATGGGGCTATACCTTTCTTGTTTTATTTCTGCCCTCTTTACTATTTTTTATTGTTTTTGTATTTTCTTTCTTTTTCTTGATGAAAATGGTATCTACATTGGGTGAAAAACTTAGAAACTTAAGACTCTTGATAGAAGTAGTGTTTAAGCATCCTGCCTTTGACAGGACCTCCTACCACTTCTTCACCATTCAGTTCTTGCAGGAAAAATGCATTATGCCCTCTTAAAGAATGAATAATGTAGGGCCCTTTCCACATATTTTCAAACTTACCATGTTTTCCTTTCTCTTCCCTCCTTGAATCCCATTTGAGAACCACATTCCCTACTTGGAATTTATTTGCTTTAGTATTTTTGTCAAACTGCCTTTTGATGCTTTCTTGGACTGCTTAAGTTCTCTAGTAAACTTCCTCTCTGGTCTGCTGCAAATGGATGGTCTGATTTATCCTTCTCTGCATATCATTTTCCTCATCTTGGACTTCTTGAAGGAGTTTCATGACTGGAACTCCTAAGGACGTTGGGAAAACAACATCCATGCCATAGACCAGCTGATAGGGGGATGTGTTAATTGTTTTTTGGTGGTTAACCTGGCAGCCCACAAAGCATGAACAAGCTTACCATGCCATTCTTTCTGATTCTTCTCCAAAAAAAATTTGATGATGTTGATCAGACTCTTGTTGGAAGATTCAACAAGACCATTTCCTTGGGGGTAATAGGCAGTAGAGTGACCCAAGGTGATCCGATATTTATGGTAGAAATCAACCATCTTTTTGGATTTAAAGGCAGCAGCATTGTCTGTGATTATTTTCCTAGGACAACCAAATCTGGACAATATGTTGGTCTCAAGGAATTTAATAATGACAGAGTTAGTAGCATTCTAGTGGGTATGGCCTCTATCCATTTGGTAAAATAATCTGTGGCTATGAGGATCCATTTATGATGGGCTGAGGAGGGTGGATGTATTTCCCCTATAAAGTCTAAACCCCACTGCTGGAAGGGTGCTTCAACACTGATGGGTTTCAAGGGCAGGGGCAAGAGTTTTCTTCTACCATCAAAAATCTGGCATTTGTGGCAAGACATTACTAGTTTGTGGGTGTCTGGAAAAAGGGTGGGCCAATAGTAACCTGATCTGAGGATTTTGTTTGCTGTGGTCTTCGAATTTAAGTGCCCTCCACATTCTCCTTCATGCATTTCACGCATGATTTTTCCTACATCATTCTCAAGAAAACATTTTAGTAGTATCCCAACAGCATTTTTCCAATATAAAACTCCATCTATCATGCAATATTTTAAATCCTTCTGTTTTACAAATCTAGCTTTTGTTTTCGACAAAGAAGGAGGAGCATTTAAGTAAAGAAGCACATAAATAATATCAGCATACCATGGAGAGTTCGTGAATGTTTCTTTAGTAAATGTTGTTGGGAACTCTTCTATCTCTTCTAAGGCATCAACCATATTCATGTCTAGAACTTTGAAATTAGACTCGAACATGAGTTTTGCTAATCCTTGTCCCTTGATGAGTTTATTAGACCTGATCTCTAAGTCGTATTCTAGAATAGTGGCAATCCACTTTCCCCTTTTGCCATCGGGGTCCTGACTTAGAATGTCTTTGACTATGGTGTGTGGCACAAAAGCAATGATGTGTGAATGTAAGATGTACACCCTGAAATCATTTAATGCTTTTACCAGTGCCAAAGCTTGCTTTTCCATGATGTTGTATTTGAGTGTGGCATCTCTTAAGGCTTTTATAAAGAACGATATAGGTTTTTCTTGCCCCAAGTTATTCTTCTGCAACAATACTGCAGCTATTGTATGTTCAAATGCAAAGGAAAAAATATAAAAATATTTGGTGAAATCAGGACTGATCGGGACTAGTGCTTGAGTAAGGGCTTGCTTTACCAGTTCAAATGATTGTTTAGCTTGCATTGTCTATTTGACACCTACTTCTTTCCTAAGCATGTTAGTGATGTTTTTCAATAGCTCAGCAAGGTTGGGGATGAACCTCCTCAGAAAATTAATCTTTCCAATGAAAGACTGTAATTATTTGAGATTTCTAGGGTGGCTGATATTCAATATGCCCTCAATTATTTTAGGATATATCTTGATCCCTTCTTCAGAGATTATATGACCAAGAAGCTTTCCTTCTTGAAGGCTGAAGAGTGCCTTTTTGGGATTTAAAGACAAGCCAAATCTTTGGCATTTCTCAAAAACTTTCCTCAAATGTTCCAAATGTTCTTCATCAGTTTTGGAGAAAACGGTAATGTCATCAAGGTAAATGATTATAAAATAGCCTATGTCTTCCGAGAAGGCTATGTCCATGGCCCTCTGGAAGGTGGCTCATGCATTCATCAAACCAAATGGAATTTTTACATACATGAATGTCCCCCAAGATGTGGTAAAGTTCGTCTTATGCTGATCACTTGGGAGGACTAACACTTGGTTATAACCCGAGAACCCATGCAGTAATGATATCCTTTTTTATCCAACTACCCTCTGAAGGATGTGGTCCATTTTTGGCAAGGGATAGTTATCTTTCAAAGAGGCTCTATTTAGGTGTCTGAAGTCAATGCAAAGCCTAATATCCCTTGTCTTCTTCCTGACAGATACTAGATTGGAGACCCATTATGAGTATCTGACAGGAACAATGATCCCTGCATCATACATCTTCTTAATTTCTTTTTCTACTGCAGATACTAAGACAGGGTTTATCCTCCTTAATTTTTTTCTAAAAGGTTTCTGATTTTCCTTCAGAGGAATCTTGTGCTGAATGATGCTAGTGTCATATTATTTCAAATCTTTATACTCCCATGAAAAAACATCTATAAACTCTTTGAAGAGTGTTATGTATTGCTTCTTGATGTGGGCAAGAAGGGTGCTAGATAACTTAATCATTTTAGGCTTAGTTGGGTTGCCTATATTGTGCTCTTCCACATTAGTTTCCACGGGTTCTGTTTTTGGTTCTTTAGCCACATCGTTGAAATCAAAGAGTTGTTCTAATGGCGCAAGGCCTTTGGGTATGGTATCACCTTTACACTCTAGAATTTCAAGGTCCTTTTGGTCTAGATCATCAGATAAATTTTCTTTGAAGAGATGATAAAATTTTATATCAATAGGTGAGGGGGGCTCTACTTCAGGGATTTGTTCCCCATCTAGACATTCTTTCTCATGGTTGCAACTTGGTGATGCTGTGGAAAACTCATTTTTTGATTGCAGGAAATCCTCTATATGTTTTTCATTGTTAAAAACCTACCAATGATCTTCGTTATTAGGCACTACTGGTCTGTTTTTTACCTTTATAATTATTTGTTCCTCGATTTGTGGTATCTGGAAATTACTTGCAGCAAAAGCGAGTTCATTTTCCAAGTGATTTTGGGTTCTTGGTATAAACACAAGCTCATATTTTTCGAAAGTTTTCCAGGAGGTCTAAAACAGTGTTCCTATATTCTCTGAGTCTGGAGTTCTTGGTTGAGTATTCCCCTTTTATTTTTCTGATGATTAACTCAGAATATCCCTGTACTGATATCTTTTTAGTCTTTAAATCTTTAAGTATGTGCAGGAAAAGGAGAAGGGCTTCATACTCTGCAATGTTGTTAGTGCATGAAAATTCTAATTTGTAGGTGTGTCATTTGTTTGTGTTGTGTATCCATACACCAACCCCTACGCTATTTTTGCTGCAACAGCCATGAAAGCTCATTTTCCAAAGTGTTTCTATTTCATTCTCATTTTTTTGTGTTGCTCTAGGTTGTTGGAGGTTGAGATATCTAGAGGTTGAGAGGAAGGAAATTCTGAATGGTCTGGTGCACTAATGTCCTGCTCATTTTATTCCTCTGTTTGGGTGACTTCATCTTCATTGTACAAAATAAAGGAATCAAGATCTGAATGGGTGGAATAAACAGGAGTGTTGTGAGGTTTTTCCTTGCTGCTCACCATGTATTTCATGAGAGTTTCCCTATATAATCTTCTTGTTTGACCAAATACTGGTATGGTGGCATAAGACATATCCATTTGAAGGTTTCCCTAGATCTTAGCTCCCCATGATCTAGATAAAAGCATGCCATATTTTGGGGGAATGTCAGCTACTACTACGTCCATTACAAGATTCTTAGTAGGAATTTGGGATAAGTTAACACACAAATTTTTAATTAATCCCAAGCATTTTACCTTTCTGGAATCAAAGGAGTACAAGTCTTTGTAGGGTCTAGTAATCTCTAAGCCTAAGCTTTCCATTACTGCTTTAGGCATAAGGTTGTGTGATGCTCCTGAATCCAGCATGCCATTGTGTAAAACTTTTTCATGTATGTTTAGACTGACATAGAAGGGAGGCACATCCCCTTCTTGATATTTTCCTTCAATTTTAGGACCAAACAACAACTTTGTCTTATCATCTGTTAAGTTCAAAGTAGCAGTATCAACATGTATATTCAAAGCTTTTAGGACCTAGTCTCTATACACTTCCTGGGTCACTAATTCAGCCAGGGGTATGTTAATTTTAATCTTTGCATTCTCTCCCTCAAGGCTGAAAGGAACTATCGCTTTTGTTGTATTTACATTTGTTTTCTCACTTATATTTCTTTCAGCAATTTTGACTTGCTGGGTTTTATTGGGACTGTCAATCTGAGTTGTTTTATCAGGGCCACTAGCAGAAGTACTGGGGCAACTCTGTTCAACATTTGGCTGGCTGCCTTTCTCTTTGTTTACATCAGCCCTTTTGGCTATTGTGATAGTTTTGTTTGTTGTCTTTTTAGTCTGGTTTTATGTACCTTTCCTAACAATAGAGCTAGTTTTTTTTTCATTTGGACTATCTATGTTCCCTTTACTTCTTAGCTCATAATGTCTGTGTACCTCCATGATTGCATTTTCAAACCCCAATCTATAATCTTCAGACTCCTCATGTGTATCTTCCTTTGGTTCTGAAGAGAAGAAACCTTGTTCTTCTTCAGTGAGGAAAACATCCTCCCCACTTTCTGATCCAATCAAGTTTACACGGTTTTCTCCCAAATTTTCAATCTCCCTTTCTTCTTCTTGATCAACGTAGTTTTGTTGGAAGGGAGCTATAACTTGCTGGTCATTATCTCATTGTCTATATTGATTGTTTTCTCTTCTAAAGTTCTAGTTTCTATTTCTATTTTGGAGATTGTTTTGAGGTTCTCTTGGTGGTACTCTATCATTCAAGTTTATCTTCTCAAGCATTTTCTCCATCACCTTCACTAGGTTGTCAATTTTGGTATCAGAGGATGAGGTCGAGTGTGCGTAATAATATTTATAAGTTACCCTCCTCTGATCTTAGCCTAGCTCTTTTTTCAATTAAGTTTTCTTCCACACTCATTGCTCCCTTATACATGTCTTCTAGAGTTTCATAATCTCTTTCCCTCAGTTGATAGGCCATATCAACATCGAAGCCCTCAGGATATTTTACCAAGGCCATGCCTTGGGGAGGTTTCATGTGCGGTGGAAGGGAATTGTAGACACTGTTAAACCTAGTGGAGTAATCATGGACACTCTCTCCCTGATTCCTTTTAAGGCTATGATACTCTGCTAGTATTTGGAGAGGGTTGGTCTTGACTTCTCATTTGTTTATGAATGCTTGATGTAGCGAGGGAAGGTCATGGATGCTATTAGGATTTAAGAATTTAAACCACTTCTTTACTTCTCCTCCTAAACTTTGAGCAAATATTCTCATTTTAACGGTCTCATCATCTATCTCCATGTAGTCAAATGCATCTCCCATTCCGTCTACATGTTGTTGAGTTGTGGTAGATTCTTTTCTAGTGAAATGGGGAATTTCAGATTGATATTCATTTGGTAAGGGAACAAAAGGTTGCGGTAACACTAGTGGGCATACCATGCTGCCATGGCAGTGTTTTGTGGAGGTAAAGGATTAGCTTGAGCAGCAAGTATATGGATGGCAGAACTGCTTGGTCCGGCAACAAACTGTTGAGTAGATCTAGGGTGAGAGAGACCCAAGTTATAAATGAAATGGATATCAGGAGGTGTTGATGGAGGGGTTTCTCTGTCACTAATATTTTGACCACTACGTGGTGGTGAGCTTGGAGGCTCAAAATCTGTCTGCTCTGTACCACTGAATGACTTAGTTCTAGGTAAATTACTTGGTAAGTCTAAATCAGCTTGGGTATCTGATAGAGCTGCGAGGTTTTCAGGTGCTGAGTTAGCTCTATAAATGGGTCTGACAATCGTTGGATGCCTAGATGTGAGAGGCTTTCGAAGAATGCTTTCTGGATTTTCAACTATTTCGAGAGGATTTGGATCAGGATAAGCTCTGGTATGGATTTTTCTTGAAGCCAGTATGTTAAGTCTCAGATCCAATGAAGGGGAAAGCTATCCAGATATGAAAATCTTTAAGAAGCAAACTATTCTTAAATAAAGAAACTTGATCCTCAGAGTTTCCTTAAGTATGGATTATGTGGTGATGAAACTAGTCTCCCAGTGGAGTCTTTTGGTCTTTTAGGAACTGTGGAGTCACCAGGTGGAAAATATTTAGCTTTTTGTGAAGGTAAAGTGTATTATGGCTCCACCACCATGTTTATTATGAAGCCAATATGAAATTTTTTTCGGTTTTTCTGAGTTTATATGGTTATTTAAGGACTTACTGAGTCTAAAAGAGTTTTCTAGACTATCATATACTCAATAGGTCCCACCGTGATCACCATTATGTTGGGGTCCTGTGTTTTGATCGATTGGCTTACGAAAAGACAAGGCAACATACAAACCTAACTTTAGAGCTCTATGATCTAGCCCTCCTAGTCTCATAGAGGGATCTCTCAATATGTTTGTAAAGATGTGTCTTGAAAGGTGTAGAAGTTGATTTTAGGCTAGTTATGAGGTGCAAGGTTGCTTGTTTTGTTGTTTGGTTGGACAAGTGTGTTTCATGAGGTATGAATAGAGCATGGGAATCTACAAGCCATTGGGCAATGGAGTCATGTGAAAGTCCAAATAGTTCTGACAGAGAAGGAAGGGAAACCAAAGGGAAAATCTAACTTGGTCGATGATATGTTGAATAATATAGGTGAGATGGGATGAACATTAAGACGTAAGAGTGAAAAAAAAAACTAAACCCTTTCGCAATGACTTAAAGGATTCGGGGAATGCCCTATTTCCTCCAATAAGCTCACTTCTTTGGACTTAATCAATATAAACACTCAAACAAAGGAGAAGTGCAGACTAAACCTTATAAATTAATTATAGGATTTGGGGAACGCCCTATTTCCTCCTATAAGTTCACCTTTGAGAGTAAACATACGAAAACATGTTATGAAATCCTGCGGGCTGGGTTTATACTGCTGCAGAGGCTCTGGGGTGGTGGAGGAGCAGTGAGGAAAAAAGTGATTGCAACGGAAAATGGCAAAAAAACACTGGCAGAGTAGCTAACCAGGTGTTTTGGATTTTTTGGCGTGAGGATAAATGTGGACCGTTAGATCAAGATGATCAACGGTGGAGATCGGTTAATGAAGTCATTTGGGAGGGAAATGAATGGAGAGTGAAATGGAAATGCGATATAATGTGGGTCGTTGGATCAGAATAATCGACGGTCAAGATATTTCGGTGAAGTCACTTGAAAGATCAGCTAAATGGAGAGCAGACGGGGCGAGATTTAATCAGAGTCGTCCGATTAGGATAATCGACGATGGGGATCGCCCGATGGAAACATTGGGAGAACAAGGGAAAGGAAAATGGTCAGGGTTATGATATGATCTGGGCTATTAGATCAAATCAATCAACGGCTAAGATTAAAAGGGAAAATACGCTGCAGAGGGCGGTAAGGCGGAAAATCGGGATGGTTTTCGCGCAACATTCAAGTGGTTTTAAGATTTTGGCCAAAAAATGTGATACCATACACTGAACAACACTTGTCCTTTCAAAACCGCCCATATCGCATAGATTTGAAACATTAACCTTCAGTCATAAAAATTATGCGATATGCAATGGTGGCCATTGGATCTAGGACCTCAAATCCGACGGTGCGGAAGAAGCATGATAGGAGGGAAGATGCACGGAGGAACATATGGGTGGGTTAAATCCTGGCTGTCGAATCTTGGAAACGGACGGTCGAGATCTGTTCATGGGGAAGAAATGAGCCGGCGGGGTTTGATGATCAGAAGCGATGTGGACCGTCCGGTCAGACTTGATCAATGGCTGAGATTCAATCGAAGGACGGGATGGTGAAAAGTTATGAGCGGAGCGTGATGAGATCATGGCCATTGGTTCTTTTGGATTCAACGGTCCAGATATAATCGACAGATGAGATGGCAGAGGGGCTGTGAACGAGCGGGATTGAATCCCAACCATTGGTTCTTTTGGATTCAACGGTTGAGATCAAATTGCATGATTGGCATTGGAGGAGGCAAGCGATCGAGACTTCTGGATTTGCGATGCGCGATTAAGCACTGGCCATCTAATCTGGAACAAGATCGACGGTGGAAATTAAATTGGCGAGGTGAAGACGGGGGACTATGGGTGGAGCGCAACGCGATCCTGGCTGTTGGTTCTTTTAGATTCAACAGTCAGGATCTAATCGTAGGATCGGCATCAAAGGAAGCAAGGGACATGGAAAATATAAGTTTCGATTGCCGATTGTGCGATGGAATGCAGGCCGTTGGATCTGCGGATGATCAACGGTCCAGATTTGGTCGGGAGTCGCACAGGCAGAGGGTTAATATGACGGATGGGCACGATGCGCTTGAGCGTTGACCATTGGATCTGAAAGATCGACGGTGGAGATTGAAGCGGAGGTCGATAGAGAAAAGGTTCATCGCATTCGAAAAATGGAAGAAACAAAGGAAAGTAGGAAAAGGAAAGCTCTTATTGCGATTTAGCGATGAGGGCTATGAGGGAGCATGATTTAGGTCTGGTCGTTGGTTCTTGTGGATTCAACGGTCGATATCTAATCACAAGATCGGCATCGGGGAAAAATGGAAAAGGGAACATGTTAACTGAAGTCTCTGATTGTGATTTGCGATTGGCACTCGGTTATGGCTCCGGTCCTGTGTAGAAAAGGGGCTAGGGCTAAGGCCAAAAGGGGCTTAAAGCCTTAGTGGAAAAAAAAGGGTTTTTAGGCCAAAAATAGGGATTTTTAAGGAATTTATTGGCTTTCGGTAAAGGGGAAAAAGGGTGATTTAAACCTGTAAAGGGATTTTTAAAGGCTTAAAAGGATTTTAGAGGCCTTTCATAGGGGAATGGAGGTTTTAAAGAGGAAAAGGAGGCTTTATGAAAATGAAGGGAAATAAGTTAAAATAGGCAGTTTTAGTGACCTTTGGAGCAACTTTATTTGGTGAAACAGCGTGGCTTTAAGATGGAAACGGCAGTGAAGATGAACCTCCAGGATGGAGAAAACATAAGACTTCAGGGATGATAGATTTTCAAAGGAAATGTATCTCTTGAAGGCTTGAAAACAAAATTTGCCACCATTTGGTATATCAAAATTTATAGGTGGCTAACAGCTAAAAAACCTTTTAATAAGGTAAATAATTACAATCCCCATTTATAAAATGCAAGTAAGTTAATAAATTTAATGGAAATTTTATTACATGTGCATATCAACGCAATAATATTTGTATAAAATTTTAATATACATCAAAAACTAAAAATAAATTGAAAACATATTTAAATAAATAAAAAATAATAATAACATATGAATTGTCAAATTGCAATAGCTTTAGTGAAGCTGGTTCCCACTCCAGTTGGGTTTTATTATCCAAAGATTTATTAGCTCGTGTGGCAAAAATTTGTGCAAGTTGAACCTTCGTGTTGAAAAATAATCCTATAAGCGGGAAAGGATAGGAATCTTTGAATATCTTAAAATTGAGGTGAATAGTGTCATTCGTTGTGATTTAACCCTAGGTCTTGCCCAAATTAGTCCTCTAACGTTACTGTTAAAATGTGTGTGTGTGTGTGTGTGTGAATTGTTATACCAACCTAAATCCATATTAAATCTGGATCTACAAAGCGTCGAAAGATATTAATTTTGGAGTTTAAATGGATCTAAGCTAGTACTCTTGTATTTCATAATGGATTTCCTTGGGCATGGGTTTCCTCAAGCTTTTAAATATGCTTCATCATAATAAATACCATGGGTTATGCAAACACATAACACAAAGTAAAAAATTGTTATGCCAATGACAAGTTATGTATTTGGATTAGAAAAGCCAATATTTCTAAAGAATTAACAATTATAATTATGTATGAAGTATAAATCCTTAAAGCTTAAACATTCCTTTGTGCAAGTGAATTAAGTGTAATAGATTATTTAAATAATGAGGGCCTAGTCTTTACATGTTACTAGGTATAGTGGTCTTTGAATGGTAAGCCAAAAATGTAAGGTGATATAAAAACCTTGGATAATGATCAAAGATATATATAACCAAAGATTTAAATTTTGATATTGATAATTTAAAAAACGCTAATAAGGCCAAAAATTGATCAATATTGAAGTTCACCAAATTCCATTACATCATAAAATAATACATGTGGATCTAGATGTCGGGCCTTATTTGAAGATCAATATTGGATTTAGATAAGTAAAATAACATACTTGTAGGGTCACTATAGCTACATCATAAATCATTAACCTTATTATTGAAATAAGAGGAAATGTTAATCGATAAAATAATTGATATCTTCATAAGAACATGACACCCATAATATTGATGACCTATTTCAAAGCTAAAAAACTTGACCAAGTTAAAAGTCACATGATTAATTACTTAATGACAAGTGAAATTTATGCATGGAACTTCTAGCATGAATGGGAAAGAAGAATCAGATATAATGGTGGAGGAAAAATTGTGACATTTTTGCTTGGGAAACTAATGGAAACACTAAGAATTTAAAATAGGGAATGATTGAAGTCTTTGAGGCTCTCAGTCACAATGACTAAGGATTTAGTTGGGTGGAAAGTCATTCCCAACACTCTATTGTAGTATGTTGGTATCAAATATTGGAACATAATGATTTTGCATCGCATGGGCCCACATTCATGCTAGAGAAAGACAAATTCATGGCCTTCACTAGCTAAGGCACAAGCCAAAATACCTTCACTCGCTACATTTTCAACACTCCCTCTTAGTGAGGAAGGGATTTTGTACAACTCCCAACTTATCTCTGAAATAGAGGAAACTACCTCTTGCCAATGCCTTGGCCAAGATATTTATTGTTGTCTCCTTTGTTGGAATGTACGGTAGCTTCACAAACCTTTTCTGTGCGCAGTCCATGAGATGATTATATATGATCTCGGTATGCTTGGACCAATCATGAAACATTATATTCTCAGAGAGATTATTGCAACTTTGATTGCCACATTGAATCACAGTGGGCTCCATCCCATGTCTAAAGATACCTAAAAGAAACTTCCTCATCTATATAGCTTCACATGCTATCAAGTGTTAAACCATGTACTCGGCCTCTATTTAACTAAGTGCAATTGATATTTTCTTACTACTGAACAAGGAAACAATTTTTGACCCAATGTTGAATATGCAACATAAAGTACTCTTCCAATATATGGAGCTCCATACCCAAAATGCATCTATGAAGCCCTCAAGCCTCACTCCGTCAACCTATATGTAGCATAATCCATAATATGTTGTGCCTCTGAGGTACCTCAAAACATTCTTTGTAGGAACCCATAGAACTCTGGTCGGCCCCATCATGATCTAACTCAAATGGTTCATTGCAAAACATATATCAGCATGTAGTGTGTTGACTAAGTACATCAACAACCCGATGAGATGCATGTACAATGTAACATCTACTCACTCTGCTCTACTACCTGATGGACCTACAATCTTGCATATGAAACCTTATGAGGATCTTTATTGTGTACTTCACCTGCCCCAAGAATATTTTCCCATCACATTTCCATACCTATAGCTTGAGAAATTAGTGCATAAGCCCTATATCCTTCATCTCAAAATCTCTTGCAATTTCTTCCTTACAATTGTGAATTAATTTGTCTTCTCTATTCAATATAATATTGTCAACATAGAACACTAGAATAAGCAGAAGCCCTCCAACCATGATGTAGTACAGGTTAGCATCCGCCTCACTCTTAGTGAATCCCAATCCCTAAAGGTAGCTATCAATGTGAGTGTACCATACTCTCAAATCCTGCTTGATCCATATGTTTCTCTACTGAAAGTCTCGCACCCCTCTTGTTGTTCCATATAAATCTCCTCCTCAACCACCTTGTTGGGAATGTTTCCTTCACATAATCTGGTAGATCTTCCACCCCAATTTTGTTGCAAGTTCCAAAATCTTCGTGATGGATGAATAATAAGACACTGTGGAAAATATCTCATAATAGTCGATGCCCTCAACTTGTGAGAATCCCTTGAGAAAAAACTTTGCCTTGTACTTCTCCACACTCTCATCTACTCCATGATTCACCTTGTACACCCAACATGAGCCTACTACTAGTTTTCCCTCTGGTTGTGTCACAATCTCCTAGACATTGTTCTTCATGATGGAGGAATATTCCTCCACCATGGAATCCCACTAAACCTACTAAGAGGCTACCTCCTAATAACAAGAATGTTTTTTTTTCCAAAAACTCATTCATTAGTGCCATATATATCGTGTACCTTTATGCCTACTTTCTCTACCTAAACATAGAGCTAGGAGCCCCAATTCACTCATGGGCCTCTTGAATCAACATCTCAGCCCACTTGGCTCTCTTCCTCCCTTTTTTGGGAGTCACTGACTGAGTTGATAACCCCTTTTTCCTTGGTCTCCCCTCCTCATCCTATGCTAAATCTTGGTCATCCTACTATATGGCCCTCTTTCCACCCCGCTGAGACTCAATCTATGTTCTTGGTTGAGGCTTCTACTTTGGAGCGAGTAGCTCCTCCTTAGATACTCCAACCTCCTCTCGCTCTAAGGACACCCTTAGACCTTTTTCCTCCTCAAACCTCACATCTCACATGATAATTGTCTTATTGAGTGATCGTATATAAACCATGTACACTTGAGATGTCTCACTGTAACCCACAAAAATTCCCTTTTCAATTGTGTTCTCCAACTTCTTCATGCTCTATTTGGACACGTGAATATTAAACTTATGTGCCAAATATGTGAAAGTGAGAAACATCATGATTCTTTCCTATGAAAGCCTCCTCTGATGTAACTTGTCCAAGCACTATGTGTAGAAACTTGTCTACAAAAATACTACAGTGTTGCATGCCTTTTACCACAAGAAAATAGGTTTTCCCTGGTCATACAACATGGCCTTGGCTGCTCCAACTATGATGTAGTTATTCCTCTCAACCAGCCCATTATTCTTAGGGTAATAATGTGTTTCCAGCTCTCTCCTAATTCCCTCCTTAGATCACATGTCCCTAAAAGCATTGGATACATATTCCCTGCCATCGTCACTCCTCGATGCCTTGATATTCTTCCTAGTATGGTTTTCTACCAAGGCCTTACACTCCATGAACTTGGAGAAGACCCGCTCCTTCTTCTTCATAAATAAGATTTGTGTTTTCCAAGAACCATTAAAGGAGTTTTGAGGTATAAAATGGCCTCCTAAAGAAATTATAAAATAATAGTGGAAATAATCAAATAATATTAGATTACATCATCAAATTTTAGAGGGAAAAAAGAAAAACTAATTTTTCAACTCGTATTTTCAACTTATCTCCCTATGGGTTTACTCAAATTTTGAGCGGGAACACTCGTTGGATGCATAATTTGATTCCTCATCCAAGGAGTACCCAGGTTGCATACTTTAGATGGACCCTACTACATAAAAGATGATAAATAGATGAAAATTATGTCAATTGAAATCATATTTTTCATGTACTTCTCATTTTTCGTGTAACGAGGTCCATCGAATGTATGAAACACGGGTACTCCTTGGATGAAGAATTAAATTTTGCATCTAATAAGTACTCCCACTCGAAATTTGAGTAAAAAATTAGGGATATAAGTTGAAAAAATAGTTTATTATTTTTTAGTCTTTTTTATTTTTCACTCCAAAATGGTGAATCATCCCCCATGGTTGACATCATCATCTTCAATTCTATTAGTTATTATAAATTTTATTTTGGTTGTACATTTTTCTTAGGAGGCCCATTCTAGACGACAAAATTTCTCTAATGAATCATGAAAGTGAAATAGTGTAGTGTCTCATGAGATATGGAGAATAGAAGGGCCCACATACAACTGAATGTACTAGCTCCAAATTCCCTTTAGCTCTATTGTTTCAGCCCTGAAAATATAACTTTGTGTACTTTCTAAGTGTGTATCCCTTGCACACATCATGTTCATAAAACACCATTGTGGTAATCTGTTCGTTATCCGTTGAAGGACATTTAGTACCCCATGATGCAAGTATCTCATACACATGTGCCAAATTTCTCCCATGTCTCTGCTCTGCACACTACCTGCTTTACTACTCAAGGTTGTGCATGTATCAACCTGCAACATGTTGAGGTTCTTCATCCTCGCACCAATATACTTCCCTGATCTAGAAGCTAAGTTCTTGAGGTAAGCCTTACTTTTTATGAATATGACATCATAACCCTTGTCCTCTAAGGTAGCCACTAAAACAAGGTTCTTATTTAGGCTTGGAACATAAATGGCATCCCTAAGATGAAGAGAGTTACTATACTCCCTCTCAAAAATGAAAATACAAACTCCCTTGTTCATGTACTTTCCGTCTTCTCCTAGCTCAATGTGAAATTACATGCCCTTCTCCTTCATATGACTAAAATAATCCTTGTTCTTGGTCATGTGGAAGGATGCTCTAGAATCAATGTACTATACATTGTTTCGTATTGAGCTTTCCATGCAAGCTATCAATGAGAAATATTTCTAAAAAACAAAACTCATCTACCTTAGTTGATGCAGCCACATGATCCTTATTGGACCCCTTCTTCCAATTAGGAAACTTAGTGGCATAGTGCCCTAACTCATGGCAATAGAAGCACTTGATCTTGCTTAGATCTTTCTTCTTCTTCTTAGCCTTCAGACTAGACTTATCCTTTCCTTGACCCTTATTTCCCTTAGATTTGATTCCTTTTCCTACCAAGTAAAATTTCTCCTCATCCTATATATTTTGTAATCTTCCAGCTCTCGTCCCTCTCTGAATTTATTCTTGAACATAATCTGAACACAACCTTTCCTATCCGAGAAGATTCTCTTTACCACTGATTGCGTCCTAGAAACTCTCCTAAAACTTATGAAGTCCTAAAAGTGAAAGACTCATAAGGTCAATATCTACTATAATAACACCCCCTCAAGCTATCTCATCTTGAACCTGAATTAACTTGGAAAGGTATGTAATGATGTGCTCACCTTTGCTCATTCGAATATTTCTTATATTTTCCTTCAATGCAAGATTCCTGGCATCACTAGAACTTTGATACATGTCCAAGATGACTCTACACATCTTGTATGTTTTCTTCTTCTTATTGAGATGAGGTACAATATGGTCTTTGACCCCCTCAAGAATGATCCTCCTGGCCTTCATGTCATTCTTGTGATTCGCCACAAATTCTAGCACCCCATTATCCTCCAACACCAATGAGTTCCACTCCTTCGATGAGCAGAAGTTAGAGGCTCCCTCTAAATAATTATCTACCCTAAGTCCTTGGAACGACATTGTGTTATCCAAAAAATTATATTCAAAACTCTAGCACATGCCTTCTACTTGAACTGCATTCTTCACTGCCTGATCAATTTGGTGTTGGTATTTATGTTGAACTCTGCTCTGATACCATGTTAATTTTCCTTGAAACTTGCAACTACTTAGAAGAATCACTGAAAACAAGGAAACTGAAAACTAAAATCAAATTTACTTTGACCAAGATACAAATTTTCTTAACAATTTATAAGAAACATAAAATAATCGAGAGATAAAAACACAGTGACACAAATTGACACGCTTGTTTACTCAAGAAACTCAAATGGGAAAATGTGCTTTCTTTTTCATTGTACTTTTTTTATAGTTCTTGAGAAATTATATCTATTACAAAGCAATTTTTCTTTTTGAGAACACATTTGTTCTCCTGCTAAACTAACCTAGCTTGCCTTGCCAATCCCCTGATCCCGCTCCTATTTCCTTTCACATTAGAGCCCATGTTTCTATTGAAATTGTAACTAGTGACAGTCTTCAAAATGTAATCATTAATGAATTTATTATATTCATTATTGTTATTTTATTTTTGGTCAAAGCATGTTCTTCATTCTTATATAGTCAAAAGAGTCTAAAAGAATATATTATGGGTCAAAAATAAAATGTAATTGAGTCAAGTCCCATTTGGACATTGTAAGAAAATAAATTTGATTTTTATGTTTAGTCAAAAGATTACAAAAATTTCAAGTTGGCATGAGCCTCCAACTGCCACCTATTCTACATTCTGGGACACATATATATAGGACATAGTTCGACTCGTGTGAGACGTCATCAAATCACATAACAAGAAGCATGTATTATCCTAGAAAAGGAGAAGAAAAGGATGAGTAAAAGGAGAAAGAAACTTAAGCTAAAAGAAATGAATCGTATTCATTTTGTTGAAAATTTTCTGATATGAAATTTAGCACGTGTGAGCACATAATTATGTGAAAAGGAAAAAAAAATTATGTTACCATAGGTGATGAGCCTCAATTGCAACAAGAGTGTTGCAACTCCCAAGGCTACCATCTTTAATTATCACTCTAAGGTTCATACAAACTTAAGAGGTGACAATGTGGTATGCACATTAGGATAAGCTCTACTTAAGTCACTTTTAAGAAATGGACTAGACCAAGGTATATAGAGACCACTTTGTCAACTAAATCTAAATCTACAAGGAAGGAAATTGCATGAAAGGACAGTTCTAATCTACTTGCAGAAATGGAAATGTTACTCGATTTGAAAGAATGGAAATGTTATTTGCTCAAATGTAAATGTTAACCTATTTGCAAAAATGTAAAGGCTACACTATTTACAAGAATGTAAAGGATACACTACTTGCAAGAGTGTAAAGGCTACACTACTTGCAGAAATGTAAACATTAATCTATTTGTAGAATGTAAATGTTGCATTGAAAGGAAAACCAGTTGATGCATAGGAAATAACAATGCTTGAAATAGAAACCCTAGCTTGAGAAACATAAAATAAAGAAATAAAATATACTCGACCTTGCATAGAGAAAAAATCATGTAATCAGCCTTTAATCACTATATTCCAAAGAAATTATATCTAGTGACATATTTCATTAGATGCTTCATGAGGTAATCAAGAAAATCATCATTGTGCAATCCAATTCATAAATTTGTCTACTAACGCTAATTGTTGAAATGTGTTGCAGTGGTAAAAATGAAAGTCCTAAGTGGTATTAATTCTTCCTAAATCATGGTTTCAGAGCCTAAGGTAAATTATTCAAGACCAGGATACGAAAATAAAGCTTCAAGGGAAAATCTAGTCGAGTTTACATGGTGCTACATGATTGCTACAGCTACAGGATGTTAAAGGATTCACCTGTTTTGCTATAGGATTGAATCTGTGAGAATTATCAAGGTAATAAAGGTGATATAAATGTGGGTAATAGTAATGGAGGGTAGATGAAGGTTGTATGAGGCCCTTTTCAAGCTTATTACCCTTCAAGGGTCCATCTTGCACAAGAATCAATGCACACATTAGCCTTCAATAAACCAGAAGTGTTTCTCAGTGGGCAGTGGTTTGAGGGATTGTTTGAGGTTGAAGGAAGGGATATGGTGGTGGGATAAGGAGTGTGAATGAAAATTCCAACCCTATAGATCAACATTAGTGCCTACACACCACAAACATTTACACAAATGTTCCAAAAAACTAAAGCAGGTTAACAATGTAAATTGCATAAAATTGAAATGGAAGAGAAAGGATGAGTTGAATTTTATTGGGAATATAATTATTGCATTAAAAGAAAACCAATATTTAAATATGCACAAGGCCTACATTCACCAAATATGATACTTCATGTGCTCAAAGAAAACTATTAAACCAGTCACTAATTTGTAGAAAACGGAGATACAAGAAAGAGGAAAAATTTGAGATCTAACTCCTGCAAAGGAAAGTGACTATATCTTTTTATCTTGCGAACCCATTATCCTTAACCACACTTCCCACAAGAGGGGTGGTAGATACACCTGCACAAGAAATTTTCATAAACAAATTGTACTAAGAAAGGAAGAAAATTTTGCTGGGAAATAAAATGCATAAGTTAAATACACATGAGATATACTATAGCCTTTGCATTGAGCCCTAACCCAAGGGGACTCAACCCTCTAGAATAAGATAATATGGAATATAAAAATAGACTTATCATTAATAATAAATAGTGTTCAATTACATGAGGAAAATAAATGAAAATTACAAGCTCGAGCTCCTAGCTCTTAATAGTCCCTATCTGCTCCAAAAGTTTAATCTTATTGAGCCATTGGGCTTCCTTATTTATAAAAAAAATGACTAAGAGGAAACCTCCTTGGAAATAGGGTTTCTTCCATCTAAAAATACCTAGAAAGGTGGATCTAGCCCCCTAATATCCTCACAACCCTTGAGTGTGTCAATTGTTAGTTTATCTTTGAACTATGGGTTAGTAAATTTAGGTAGCAAGTCGAGTTGTAGCTAAGTAAATGTAGGGTTCAATCCTCCTACATCTTATTTAGTTTCCTCCAACGTATCTCTGCATAGTCAATGCACTCAAATTCACTACTTTCCTACACATTAATCACATTAGGCCACGAGATATGACAAAAATCCTTTAGTTTTCCTAATAAGCACATTAAATTCAAAAATTATGTCATTAAATGAGAGGAAACAGGTAAATATATGCTAAAGGAAGGCCAAGTGGGCCTTATTATGTACTTATTAATGAGTCTCATCATCACCCCCCTGCTAAAGGTGTTGCTCACCCTCTGAGAAACTTAACCATTTAGTTTCATCTCATGCATAGCCCTGGTGGCTACCCTAACATCCCAAGGTATCTCTGAAGAAGTGCCCTCTTGAGGATGAAACCCTGCATTCCTTTATATTTCTACCCACTTGTGTTGCTCTTCAATATGATCCTTCCTTTCCTATAGCCCTAGCAACAAAGTAGGGATGAACTTGAGCCCAATGTAGTTGGTATTCAGTCTTTGGATTATCCTCTTATATAAGAGTGCCTTCTCCAATGCATTCCTAAATCTCTCTAGACAATGGTATTCTCTGATTTCCAATATATGGGGCAACGAATGCCTTCTCCTTTGATAGACCTGCAAGCCCTCAGTCCCTAGCAGCCTAAAAAAGCCCTCAAAGTGTTTAATGGATTTCTCTTGTCTCTCTATGTAAAGTGGTTCCAATTTAGGATCCTCAAAGATGAGCCTATGGTTGATGATGACAAGGTGGAGATCCCTCAACTCTGCTATGATCCATATGGGATCAACATTCTCGTTGGATATCATCCTTTTTTCTTCTTTGGCCCTTTCCTCCCCATGGGTCAACCAAGAGGCTAATTCCATCAGCTTCACGTCCCCCATCCTAGCATTTGGATCCTAGAAGTTCATGTAAATCAATATGAGGTTGTGCATGTAAAACTCTATCATCTTAGCTCGGTCTTCCACACTAGCCTTTGTACAAAATTAAATAAATTGCTTGAGTGTTGGAAGGGAAGTGAACCATATTGTGGCATAGTTTTGATTTGAAATTTAATCCACTACTCTTTGATGAATAGTGCATATGTTTTTTAGGGATTTCTGCATTGAGTGGACTCCATGGCCAAGCTTTCCATGGTGGCAAGTTGTCCTTCTTTCTCCTGTAGTTGCTCCTTTAATCTCTTGTTTTCCATTTGAAATTTGTTCCTCATGGTTTCCTCTCTTAGCCTCAAATCATCCATTTCTTCATCCATAATCTTCATTATTTCTTCCATGAGGCCTGCATACTCAAATCCCTTGAATTTAGCAATGTGCATCCATCAGTGGGTTTGACTTCTTTATTTTCCTAGCTCAAGGAAGATAGGGAATGAAAATTTGGTGGGTATGATTTGTCCCTATTCATAAAATTTGTAGTAGGACCCAAGATATGGCTAAGTATTGGGCTCTTGTAGCTCTTGTGGTCCTTTTCCTCCCTACTGAGGTGATGTTGTACTTTCCTATAGCATTGTTTTTCCATCCTGTACAAAATTCTTTTCTTCCTATAGTGACTACCTTATTTTTTGTATCATGGTAATTTATGATTGTATTTGTTTCATCTTATCTCCCATGGTGTTTTTCCTTCTTGGTGACGTTTGGGGTTGATTTCCCTTAGTTGTGAGGTAGGTCACTTCTTCAATTTTCCCATTACCCTTCTCTAGCTCTCCCTCTTGGTGACTTTTTGATCCTTCAATGGTGATTGGGTTAGCTTTGGGAGGCTAAGGTTTCCCGTCCTTGAGACTAGTACTCCTTCTCCTATTGAAGTATAAGGTACCTTGCTTGGGCTCTATCTCTTTGATCTTTACAGTTGTGCTAAGGGTTGCCAAGGTAGAAACCACCTCTTGCTCAATGTTTCCTTCTGAAAGGCTTACTTGATGTTATTGTTTTCTCTTATTTTGAGGCCTATAAGGTTCCCCAATGTTTTATTTCTCTATCTTTAGTTTTTATTCTTATTCATCTTCTTCAAATTATTCTCCCTTTTATTTCTCCTTCTCCTCTCTAGCCTCATCTTCAGCAAAGCTATGTTTTATGTTATCTTCATGTTCTTGCAGAGCTTGGGCTTGAGTTTCAATGAATTCCTCCCTGTCTATGTACACAAATTATGCCCAGGACATAGGGTTCTTGACATGACTCAAAGCATCCTTGATAATGAGCCTTATAATCCAATTATTAGAAATGAATTGATGCTTCCCATCTCTCACTCTTTGGCTCATTTTCACTATGGACTGAAGGTGGGAGATACTAAGTCTGCTTGGGATAGGAAACTTGGCCTGGAACCTCACCTCATAAAGTAACCTAAACTGATAGGCATAAAAAAACTAACCCATATATCACAATATATGAATTTTAAGATGTTGTAGGTTACTTCATTCCATGGGTAAGGTAGGATTTCCCTTCTAACTCCATTTTTATCCCCAATTGGATTTTCTTCAAGGAGGAAAAAATTATTTTTATATGCGATGGATTTTGTTCTATCCTCCTTGCCACACCTAACTCCTAAATCCAATGTGGTCACCATGCTAATGATTTCTGCATTGAGATGAATGACACCTCTCACAATGGTGGTGGAACTATCTTCCCCTTGAGGTTGAAGGGCCATGGAAAATTCATTGGTAATCTCATCATCATATCCTTTAATTCTGTCAAAGAACCCCATCCATTAGTGGATTTTGAATATGTAATTAGCAGGAGGGTGGTGTTGAATTATTTTTGAGTCTGTGGGTTCCCTCCTATTAAGGCCTCCTCCCATGTTTTCTTTTTTGGCTTTCTCAATATTTTTCAAACACTTTTTTTTGTTAATGATCAATTTCTGAGCAACCTGGGGTTTTAAAACATAGATGAGAGGAAACTTTCCCTTCTTCTGATCAAATCTAGGAGAATTATATGTCACATCCAAGCCAAATTTACCATTTTTCTAGCATGCCTTTCACTCAATAAAAGAACAGGGTTTGAAAATTTTCAATTTTTAGGGGTTTGCTACTGGATGCTTCTATAGACAAAAATTAACCAATTTTCTCCAAATTTTTGTGCAAGGAAGGTGAGGATAATGCTACTTACCCCTATCTTGGATAATCCTTCATGTATTTGTGGTTTTTGAGGAGAATTTGCACCAATTAATCCATATTCCACCTCTCAGGCCAATCGTGTAGCAACTGGTGACAATCATGTAACAGTCGGTTACAATCCTGTAGCACTAAACCCAAATCCTGTAGCATATTGTACTCAACCCCTAGCACGTCTGTAGCAGTATATGGTATCCATAGTGATATCTAGCTCGACCCTCGACAACATAGTAGGCCTCTCTTACCATTTTTGGAATGAATTTCTTAGTACAAGTGAGGCTCAAGCACGTGTTTTATCCCTTTGTGTGGTTTAGTGGTGGGATCAACACATTGTGTTAGTTGGCCCCCACCTACCACCTACATAACATACTCATAGATCCATTGGAATACTCCTCAAAATCATAATCATTCCTATTTTTTTGTTCTCTCCACATTGGATGAGAGTGATATTTAACTTTTGCTCAATTTTTCGAGGGTGTTCGAGACTACTGACCACCTTCAACCTAAAAAAACTTAGTTCCTCATGCATTATAAACATTTTTGAACTATCATGTGTTTAAAGGAAGAGGTGAGGAGTTTCATACATGTGCCTACTTGATGGTATTTTCCTTTGTATGTTTCTTCATAAATAATGTTTGTTATACTGGCATCTCAAGGTGCCACTTTTCATACTTGTTTCTCCTTGCATTAGCTCTGTTTTGAAAAAAAAAATTAGTGTAGTTTTTCTGACATGGACCTAACTAATCAAGGCTTGTTGATGTAGGTTATTATGATGGTGTATCAAGTGTTGTGGTTGTTGGAGGTGAAAAATTATCATGTACAAGCTTTGTAAAAGTATTATAACTATCTAAGATCAAGGAAATGAGTCTTCAATTCCTCCATGATAGTTGTTTCTCCATTTTAGTGATTCCAATTGTGGTCCTGTAGTGTTTGTGCATATTGCTACAAGATTGTAATTCTTCCTATATAAGTCACAAAACCCCCCTTTATGACCACAATACCCTTCATATGATGCTCCCAAAAATGTAGATAATTCATGTTCAACCCATGGACACGGATTAGAAACCTTGGTTGTGGTGAAGGTAATGAAACAAGGGGTGAAAATGGGAATTGTTTATGGACAAAGGTAAGTATTTAGGTGAAAAATAAGACAAATGGTGTGGAGGATGGATGATTATGGTGTGGTGGGCCTCTCATTTTGTTCCTATATGGAAAAAATAAGATTTGAACCCTTTTTCTATGTCGATCACAATCATGTAGAAAATTTGGGAAATCTTATAGCAGTTCAAGACAATCCTCTAGAACTTCAAGATTGAGGAAACATTTAGTGATATAGGTGACTTGGTGATGGTGGAACTTGGGGAAGGTAGTGAAATGATGGAGGACATGTAGAGGGTTAGCTTCATAGATGGAAAAGTGGAGTTTTAGAGTTTTCTTCCTTGTTTGTTGTCCTTTTTGGGTTGTGATGATAACCTTATAAAAAAACATGTTAGCAACAGTGATGTCAGGGCTCCTCTTGCTTTTCTCCACTTTTTTTCTCTTTTTTTTCTTCTCTTTTTTTCCTTTTTTTAGTCCTGAAAGTTACGTCAAAGGAATTTTTCAACCTGCGGGACTGCCCCAGATACCTCAAAGGAGGTTTTAAACCTGCAGCACTTTCCCAGGTACCTAAAAGGAGGTTTTCACCTGGGGATATTTTCATTATTTTGTCTCCTTTTTGTCACCCTTGGACTACCTCATAGAGGTTTTAACCCCTAGGGTTTTCCTTAGGTGTCTCATGGAGGTTTTCACCTAGGCTTCTTATTCTCTTCTCTCTTTTTTCTTTTTATTTTTTCTTCTCTTTTTATTTTTTCTTTTCTTCTTTTTTTGATCATAGGTTGGATGAACTGAGAGCTACGAGACCCCAAATCATTTTTAGCTTCTTCCTTATTGATTTTGTAAATTCATCCTTTTGACAGTGGTCTTGTGTAGAGTTTCAATCAGTAGCCATTGACTGAAATTGGAATTCCTTCTTCACCAATTTTTCTGATCTAGACATAGCCATTTTCATAACATTTTTCCACCAGATAAGGGCCTAACCATATTTTCATATAATTTCCCTTTAATTCCTTGAATCTTGAGTCATATAGTAGGGCCCAATGACCCTCTTAGAAGGTCCTTTCTCTGATGTTTTTGTCATGAAAAATATTCCTCTGTAATTGGACCACCTCAGTATGCATGAGGGCCTCTATTCTAAACTCATCAAGTGCATTGAGTTGTTGCAACCTCTCTTGTTGAGCTTTGGCAATGTCCAAATAGAATTTTTTTTTTCATCCTCAGGCTGTTGTATTCAAACTCAATAGACAACAATGCCTTCTTTCTGTAAACCAACTCAAAGGGAGTGAACCCAGTGGTGGTTTTCCAAGTGGTATTATAGGCCCAAGTGGCCTCCACAATTCGGGTTTCCCAATCCTTCTTGTTGTTTCTAAAAACTTTAGTAAATATGCTCTCCAAATATTATTTGTGACCTCCACCTTCCCATTTTCTTTAGGATCATAGGAAGTGGAATTTATGTGTCTTATATGATGTTTTTTCATGTTTCCATTCATCATATTTGAAGTAAATTTAGCCCCTTGATCAGTGACCCTCTCCCTTGGGAATCCAAGCTTCTAAGATATTTTTTCCCTTATAAAATTTGCCACCTTCTGCTCTATTGTTTCTTTTAATTCCTTCACTTCAACCCGCTTTGTCAAATAATTAGTGCAAACAATGATATATCTATTTTGTCTAGATAGGGGATCAAATGGTCCAATGAAATCCATGCCCCACTTTTCAAATGGCTCAAGAGTCAGTTTTGGTTGCAATGGAATTTCATCCTTTTGCATAGGATTTCCCATCCTTTGGCACTCATTACATCTCACAGTCTATCTCCTAACATCTTGGTGTAGAGTGGGTCAGTAGTAGTCAACTTAGATAATTTTGAAGGTTTTCCTCTTGGAAAAAAAATGGCCCCCACAAGGTCCATCATGGCATGTTGAGATGATGTAAAAAACGTCATATTCCCATACACATCTCCTCAAGATCTGATCTAGTCCCAATTTGAAGATATTTTCGCTGATTCTAGGTGAAAAGGGTACTTTTTCTAATAATATTTCTCCTCTCCTTGGAGGATAGATTAGGATGGAATATACCAACAACCAATAGATTTTCTATATCATCAAACCGAGAAGACGATAGTGAAATAGAAAATAGGTGCTAATCCAAAATTTAATCATCTATCATCTCCTCATTTTCTACAAGCAATGTTAGTTTAGAAAGAAAAATATGCAATCACATTTTCCTTTCCTGGCTTTTCAACAATGGTTAGATCAAATTGTTGTAAAAATAATAACCATCTAATTATCCTAGCATTGACATCATGTTTATTCACTAAATATTTTATAGTTGGATGATCATTATGAATAAAGACTTAGTACCTATTGATATAATGCCTAAACTTATTAAGGAGTGCAGAATAGCTAAAAGTTATTTTTCAGTGACTATGTAATTAAGTTCAACTTTGGAGAGGTTCTTATTTATGAATTATATGGCATAGGGAAACTTGTTTTCCACTTTTCCCAAAGCTACTCCTACAACCTTTTTCGATGAATTTGTGTGGATGTGGAAGGGAAATGCCTAATTGGGACCTCTAAGAATTGGTGCAACGTTTAATTTCTCTTTCAGCTCCTCAAATGCCTCTTGACATTTATATTTCCAACAAAAAAATGAATCTTTATTCAAAAATATAAACAAAGGTGAAGCCAATTTACTAAAATCCTTAATGAATCTTCTGTAATACCTAGTAAGCCCAAGAAAAATTCTAACATCCTTTTTTTTTTCTGAGGGATGGGGACCCTTTCTATAATGAAAATATTGATAGGTTCAACTTGGATATCTTCCATAGAAAATAAGTGACCTAGGACAATCCCTGCATTCATAAAAAATTACACTTCTAAGGGCTTAGTGAGAGATTCATTTCAATGCATTTCTTTAAGACTTTACACAGATTGGAAAGATCTTCCTCGAAATCATTTACATAAGGGGTGAATTCATCCATGTATATTTAAATTGTTTCATGCACGAGGTCAGCAAAAACACTCAAAATTTCCCTCTAGAAGGTAGCATAGGAATTTCATAAGCCAAATGGGAGGACCCTATAGGAAAATATCTCTTATGGGCATGTGATGGCGGTCTTGTACTGGTCCTCAGGGCTGATTTGGATATGCTTATACCCACTAAATCCATCTAGGAATGAGAAGAACTTCTTCCTTGTAAGTCCATCCAAGACTTGATCAATGAAAGGAAAGGGAAAATGACCTTTCTTTGTAGCCTTTTTGAGCTCCTTATAGTCAAGATAGATCCTTCACTTCCTATTTTTCTTGGGTACTATGACAAGAGGGGATACCCATTCACTATTTGAAATAGGGTAGATGAATCTTGCATCCAATATTTTTTGCAATTATTCTTTCACAATGTCTTTGAGGGAAAGGTTCATTCTCCTCTAGGGTTGGCAAACAAGTTTACATCCCTCTTTTATGTAAATATGATGGGTACAAACTAAGGGGTGCACCCCTTTCATTCCTTATAGTCCCAAGTAAAAGCATCAAGATGTTGTCTCAATACAGTGCATAGTTTCTCATCTGACTCTATTGAGAAGGAAGGGTTGATTTTTAGAGTTTTGGATGGACTGATTTCCACAATATTAGCATGATCTTTATTAGAATTGGCAGTGAATATTTTAGTTGATGGATTATTTTCTAGTTTCCTTAAGGATTCTTCTACTATCTCATCGATCAACATAGTAGCAGGAGGTTGATTTTGCAAGAATTTTCCAATAAGTTCATCCTCATCTAGATGTCTACTTCATACAATAGTGTCTGATGTACAAAATGGGTAAAGGGAAGACTCATAAAAATATTCCTCCTCTTCTTCCTCTACCCACAAAGTTAAATGACTATTAAAAATGGGCATCTCTCAAAGAAACTTGTATTATATTCCCATCGTCAGCGATTGACCAAGGTCTCCTTAAAATGAGAGGGTGCCCATTAAACTTGGTTTTGGTTTGGAGGAAAAGGAAGTATGTGGGGTACTCCCATGATTCAATGGATACCATCACATCCTCAATAACTCCCTCAGGGGATATTGTGGATCTTTCTGCAAGCTACAACACCATAGTGGTCTTCCTCAAATCTCCTTGGAGATTGAGATTTAGCATAGTTTCCTTGACATTGATTGCAGCCCCAACGTCAATCAGTGTATTGGGGACTACAATAATGTTAATGTGCACATCTACTACTTGGCTACCATGATCTAATTCTTTTGGGGAGATAACCCTCCCAAGCATTATATCAGACGGGTTCCCAACAACATTAATAGTGGGGGTGTCTCTTTTTCTTCTTCCAAGCCTCTTGAAAAACTCTTCACTGATAATATTTTTGTAAATGGGACATCTTTGATGGCCTAGAGAAGGGGTATTTTAACACACAGGTTTGTCAGTTCTCCCAAAATTTCAACCTCTTCTATAGAAATTTTAATACAATTATGTATTGCCTGGATTTTCCTGATCTAACAATCATATGCTAATGTTAAATACATAATCACTTCTACAAAAATTCTTGCGGAAATTCAAAACACGATCGCCAATTGCAATATCAAGAAGAAAGATCAATCACACATAACACATATTTTTTTACCAGGAAAGCATAAAGCCAAAAAATCCACTATCATATATTATGTATATATCATGGATCATGAAACAATCTCATACAAAATATCTCAGTACAATATACAATCGTCTCACGCTATCTTGCAAAAATGATAAAATGCCATAGCCAAATTTATGCCTCACAACAGCCTACCTCCACTGTGCAATCCCTGATGGTCAAGAACCTCTGAATGAATCAATTTTTCCTGCCTTGACTACGCAATACTCATAGGCACATCCAATATGTGTGTGGTTGTGTGTGTGCACCCACTAATGTCACAACTGACAGTCAAATTTTCCCTTTCACCTACATCTCAACTGGTTCTCCACTGGACCTGGCATGCATGTAGTTAATAGTAGTAAATATTCAGTTGCATGTGAGGCCACTGATTGTGAATTAATTAATAATTAATTCACTGATCTCTCACTAGTGTATCTTCAGTCACAACTAGCACAATTGAGTTTAACTCACTTAACTGAGTTAAAATACTTTACAACTCACATAATTACACATCCAACTCTGTTACAACTAGAATCACTCTGTTACAACTCAAGTCGACCTGCATGTCCCACCAACCAACCACTTAACTAGAAATTCCTATAGCTAACTAATTTTCCACTTCATTTAATAATTTCCAAGTGTTAATTGAGAATAGATTATTATTTATTGTCCAACTAATATTAAGGGATAATAATAGTCGACATGCATCTATAAATAGACATGCAATCTATAAATAGAACTTGCACATACATCTATAAATAGACCATCAACTATAAATAGAATTTGCTCAACCATCTATAAATAGAATTTTCTCATGCATCTAAAAATAGACTTCCACCTAAAAATAGCATGTGTGAGCCCCACCTAGTGTAGGTGCTTAATTTTCACTGGGATCAAGGATGTTGTTTCTGGATGCCAATTTCACTGTTTCTTGTTGCAACCTTCAATATCTTCTAGGGTGTGTTGTTTAGGTTAGACCAACCTTTCACGATAGGGAGGAATACTATCTTGAGGGACATTATATTCCTTCTCTTCTTCAATATATTTAGGTGGAGAATGTGGGTGAGCATATGGAAGTACCTTCCCATAACTAAGTTTTATCTCCTAGATCTCCATAGCATAAGCAAGATATAATGTTTCCCCACCCTAGACCTGTTGGGTCTGATTATTGTTCGGGTTCTGATTGGGTGGATTATTTTTGGTAGTTGTGGTTGAGGTGGAGGATGAGACATTGAGTTAGGAGGTTGGGTTGCCTAAGGCCTCCATCTTTGTGAAGGGTTGCCCCATTGAGGAGGTTGAGTTGGTATTATTGGAAGGGTGGATTGATAGGATGAGGAGGATACTAAGAAAAATATGACCAAAGATAGGGCATAGACCAAGATGAGTGAGATATAGGATACCAAGGTTGAAAGGGTTCATTTTGGTTTGGATTGAAAGAAGGATAATGTACACCTTTCATGCCTTGTTGGTATGGCAGAGGCCCTTGTGGCCTTCTCTAGTTGATGAATCAAAGTTGCTCCAAGCCACTCTATGCCCCTTTATATTTAGCCTTTAGGCTGAGAAGAAAGGGGAATTTTTCAGTTGTATGGTTCTCCTCACAAACAAAGCATACCTCTATGAAATTCAATGGACACTCATTTATGGGGTGCATCTTGGTGCATCTAGGGAAGAATATAGCCAGTGCCCTTTTTGCCTTTTCCTTCTTCTTTTTTATCTGCATAGTATCCATTTTCAAGGAAAATGTGTGCAACATATCACTCTCAAATTCTTCTATCATGCTCCATATTACATGTTTGATGGTTGAAGTAGAGGGAGAAGAGTTGAGCAGTCCTTAACTAGACCTACCTCTCTTCCTTTCCGCCCTAGAATGATTCTTAAAAATTTTCTTGATGTCATTCATAGGTTAGCTAGTAAATATCTCCACCAGAAGGCATATTAAGGGTCTCCATCAAATCCCCCCTAATCCCTTAGATAAGTACAAGCTTCAAGGATTCTAGGCCAAGGGTACAGCTAACTCTTCTATAGTTGAGTTGAAATCTCTCTTATTAATCCTATAAGGATTCATCTGGCCCTAAGGTCATCCTAAAGATATATTCTTTTGTTTCTCTTGACCTACATTAGTCCATGTATTTATGATTAAAGGTTTGTTGCATTTGATCCCAGGTGGTGATGTTTCCTCCTTCCAAGCTCATGAACTAGCACAAGGCTACATCCTTGAGGGTGGAAGGGAACAACTTAAGATTATGCTCATTAGAAGTGTAATCATAAGTTCTATAAACCACAACAAGATCGAACATGAATGTATCAGGGACTTGTAAGGCTAGGTCATGGAAGTGTGGGAGAGAAGTGGGGACTACGTTTTTCATTTTGGCCTCCCCATTGGTTTCTTGGATAGGAAATAGCTTAGTTTTTCTATTCTTAGCCATTTTGTGGGTAAGTGATATGGGTTCTTCCTCCCCTATATTTCTTAAAATATTTTTGCATGCTCACCTAAATGATTATCTAACTCCTTTGCGGTCATAGCAGGAGTTTCACAGTCACCAAATAAGAGTGATGGTTGACTGCTAGAAGGAGTGGGGGTTTTTGTAGGAATTCCCCTAGATTATCCCTAACCCTATGAGCCATGAAATAAGTTTTTTTTTTTATGTGTTTTCCCTCTTTTTTCTTCTTTATTTTTTTTTTATTTTTTTTCAATACAAGCAAAATGGATGCAAATAAAAGGTAAAATGAAAAAAAACTACTCTAAGAAGAAACAACGCCTACTTGGACACCTCCCCAGCAAAAATGCCAAAATATGAGCCTCATTATTGCAACAATAGTGTTGCAACTACCAAAGCTACCAGCTTTAATTATCAACCCATGGTTCATACAAACTTAATAGGTGGAAGTGTTGTATGTACAGTAGGTTAAGCTTTACTGAAGTCACTTTGAAGCAATGGACCAGACCAAGATATATAGATACCACTCTATCAACTGAATCTAAATCTACAAGGAAGGAAAAGTAATGAAAGGAAAGTTCTAATCTACATGCATAAATGAAAATTTTACTCTATTTTCAAAGAATGGAAATGTTACTTGCTCAAATGTAAATGCTAACCTATTTGCATAAATGTAAAGACTACACTACCTACATGGATGTAAATTCTACACTAATTGCAGGAATGTAAAGGCTACACTGCTTTTAGAAATATAAACATTATTCTACGTAAATATTGCATTGAAAGGAAACCTAGTCTATGCATAGGAAATAACAATGCTTGAAATAGAAACCCTAGCTTGAGAAGTATAAAATAAAGGAAAAAAACCTAATCTTCCTTGCATAAATAAAAGAACAAGTAATCATCCTTTAATCATTGTATTCTAAAGATATTATATCTAGAGATCTAGTTCATTAGATGCTTCATGAAGTAATAAAGAAAATCATCACTCTATTATCTAATTCATAAATTTGTCTACTAACCCTAATTACTGAAATGTGTTGGAGTGGTAAAATGGAAAGTAATAAGTGGTATTTATCTTCCTCAATCATGATTTTAGAGCCTAAGGGACATTATTCAAGGGCAAAAGGAAAAAATAAAGCTTCAAGGGAAAATATGGTCAAGTTTACATGGTGCTACAAGATGTTACAGGATTGCTACAAGATTGCCCTGTTTTGCTACAAGATTTAATTAGTGAGCACTCTGAGGGTGATAAAGGTGATATGAAGGTGGGGAATGGTGATGAAGGGAATATGAAGGTTGTATTAGGCCCTTTCCAAGATTAGTACCCTTCAGGGGCCCATGTTGCATAAGACCTAATGCACACTGTGACCTTCAATAGACCAGAAATGTACTCTTCGTGAACATTGTTTTGAGGGAGTTGTGGAGGTTGAAGGAAGGGAGATGGTGGTGAGATAAGGATTTTTAATGACAATTCCAACTTTAAATATCAATAGTAGTTCCTTCACGCCACAGAAATTTACACAATTTTACCAAACAACTAAAGCAGTTTAACAATGTAAATTGTAGAAAACTGAAATGGCAGAGAAAAGATGAGTTGAATTTTACTCAGAATATAATTATTGCATTGAAATAAAACCTATCTGGAAATCTTCAAAAGGCCTACATTTAACAGAGTTTATAATTCATGTGCTCAAAGAAAACTACTAAATCAATTACGAATTTTTAGAAACAGAGATGCAAGAAAAAGGACTAATCTGAGGTCTAATTGTTACAAAGTAAAGTGACTATATATTTTTATATTACCAACACATTATACTCAGCCATAGTTACCACAAGAGAGGTGGTATCTAGACTTGCACAAGAAATTTTCATAAACAAATCTTGCTAAGAAAGGAAGAAAATTTTGCTAGGAAATAAAATGCATAATTCAAATACACATGAGAGAGGTTAGAGCCTCTGGGTTGGGCCATAACCCAAGGGGACTTAGCCCTTTATAAAAATCTTAGATGGAAGATAATAGAAGACTTATCATTAATGTTAAATAATATTCAAGTACATGAGGAAAAGAAATGAAAATGACAAGATCAATCTCCTAGCTCTTAGTAGTCCCTATCTACTCCAATTGTTTGAATCCTATTAAGCCCTTGGGCTTCATTATTTATAAAAAAAAAAATGATTAAGGAGAAACCTCCTTGGAAATAGGGCTACTTCCCTCCAAAAATACCTAGAAAGGTGGATCTAGCTCCCTAATATCCTCTCAATCCTTGAGTGCATTGGCTCTTAGTAGATCTTCGAACTATGGGTGAGTAAATTCAAGGAGAAATTCGAGTTGTGGGTGATTAAATGTAGGGGAAAATCCTCCTACATCTTCTCCACCTGCCTCCAAGGTATCTATGCATAGTAAATGCACTTAAATGCACATTTTTCCTTCGCATTAAGCCACGAGATATGACAAACATCCTTTAGTCTTCCTAATAAGCACATTATAGTCAAAAAGATGTTATTAAATGCAAGGAAAGAGGTAAATATAGGTTTAAGGAAGGACATATGAGCTTTATTATGTACCTATTAATGATCCCCATCAGCTAGCCTGAAATTTTAGGGGTTGACCATATTTGGGACAGTTTGACCATTGTTGACTTTGACATTGGACATGACATGGAGGAGGGTTTGACTTGGCATTTTTGGTGGAAGTTTTGGTCTTGGTCTTGGTCTTGGTCTTGGATATCTCATTTTGATATAATTCAAGAGCAGGATTTTTGGATTTTACCCCTTGTGGGGTTTTTCCCTAGCTTGGAGCCTAATATTCTTGAAATACTAAACATTTGTATAATTGTTTGATGAATAACGCTTAGGAAGTAATAAGAAGACATTAAACATTCACATGTAATTTTCAAGATAGAGAAGACAAGCCTAACCTCACTACACTTGATTTCTCAACCTGTTATCAGAGCTAAGGAAGATTAAAAAATCAATATAGTGTACTCTCTCTCACTGAAATCTACTTCATCTTGGGACACTTGTAGCAGTAATTTGAGAAGCTTGATCTAAATTTTTGTGGCTTGCTCTAGGTCTGAGGCATAAATCTGAATCTTTTGGTGACTTGAACGAGGCACATATATTAATCTGTATGGTGGCTTGATAATTTTTTGTTAATCCTATCTGAGTTCGAAGGTTAGAATCTATTGCATAGACTCAAGATTGAAACAATGGTCTGAAATTTGTAGCATCTAAGTTATATCAAGGAGGTCCAAAACAAATACAACATTTTATCTCCATATAAAATACGAATTTACAAAGACCAAAATCTGAAGATGAAAACTTAAAGAATGAAGTATGTGATCAATACAAAGCATATGTCACCTATTAATTAATCTCTGCTTGCTCAAATGAAAGGCTGAAATATTTCTTAAGTTCATACGAATTTCATTTGGTATGCAAAGTCTACAACATTGTAACATAAGAATGTGATGCCTCTTTGGAACTATGGTATGTGAAACTTTTGTGAAATAGTAGCACTATAATATGTGAGTTTCTTGAAAAACAATTCTATGGCATCTTATGGACAAGCTTGGACAAGAATTCATGTGAACAATTGCTGGTGAAGAGTTTATTTGGTAGTGTATATTTGTGGCTTTATACCTTTGCAACCTAGATAAAATCCTATGGAATTTCTCTGAAATTCATGCGAACCACCTATGACAATATCTATAAGGATATCTAATATCAAATATTGAAGGGACTACATGAGTTAAAAAACTGTAATATAAATAAATCTGAAGAGTTATGTACTATATCATGCCTCATCGATGTTCAAAGTGATTCAAATTTGTGATCAATATGAGCATCTTTGTGACAGATCAGTAGAAAGCATCTGAATTTTATTAAAATTTGAGCAAGACAAAAAGGTTAAGCTTTAGAAGAATACCATGTATGACGTTTGAATTGGTAACTAGACTAAGCATAGAAGGTATCTCCTTGAAGGCATTAATGATGACACCAAATAATAATTGTCCAAGATCTGAACTATACAAGGAATACAAAACAAATTGTGTAGTCAAGTACACAAATACATAAAATGAATTTCTCTATGGAAGAATCTGAGACTCCATTATATGGCAGCTTGAGAAAATCTCTTTGGCACTATAGGTGTTTCTAAGGCATTGTATGCGAGGTCCCAAGCGACATTTTTTTATGGATACATATCCTCATAGAGGAAATATATATGACATTATTCCATTGGATCATTGGAAGGAAGACACCAAAATTAGAAACTGATACTTTTTTTTACTTTGTGGAAGAGTTTTGACAAATATATGAAGTTTTATGAAGCTCATAAAGCATCTATGCTACCAACACTTCCTTCCTATACATAAAAGAAGTACCTATTACACCATTAAGGCCAACTTATCTAATACAATGAATTCTGGTAAGGGACTGGAGATTATGGATAGACTGAAGCTTCCTTTATATGATATGCATGTGAAAAATATGTGGTTCAATGACTAAAATTCTAATGAATATATGTTGGAGAAATATAATACATGACCACTGAATAAAAGTCAAAGAATCGGATCTCTGCAAGGATGAATAAGGTAACGTTGAAAAAGGTATGTATAATTTATATTTGCAACCAGTAACCTGTGATATTAAGTTTCTAAGTCATGATCAAGTTAATGATCTTATGCTCCTTTGAAAAATAGTGACTCATTATAAAGGACTCTATATAGATATATTAGAGATTGTTGATATAGAATTTGGAGTATTTTCTTGCATACAAAGACTATAATTCTGAAATCAAGGAATGAAATGAATTCCATCTCACATATAAAGAGCTTGCTAATGAAATTTCTAGGGCTTGAAAGTAACTCATTAGTATGCTTGTAGAATTTTCAATTCTTAAATGGAAGATCTTGAAGACTTTGGAGAATATAGGATTTGTAAAATCTATCAAAGGTTTGAACTAGAAAAACTTTAGAAAAAAACCCTGACTAATCATTTTCGATATAGGAATAAGATATATATCTTGAAGATTACATAATTGGCATCATTCTAATGTGAGAACACGGTTTGTGAACAGATCCAATATTAAGATACAGCTGACTTTCCTCAAAATATAAGTACTCTACATCTCCTTTCTTTGACCATTATTCTTGTTATTTTTTCTATGCACTTTTATTTTTGTTCTTTCATAGTCTTCCAATAAAGTTTGCAGGTAAAATCAAGAACTATCTAATCTTTATTATTATATGGAAGAATTGAAATATTATAGCAAATCCCAAATATTTGTTTGAATCTTAATAGTCGTAAATGAAGGAGAGACAATTTTAAAGTATGTATCAAAGAAATTGATTGTATGACATCATGAAAGAAAGACTTAATAAAAGGGAAGAAGGTCAATTACCGCAGTTGGAAAGAGGGGTTGCAAGATCTTGGATGGAATTTTATCGCAATGCAAAGGAAGAATATGTGAAGGCTTGTACAATCATTGGTGAAGAATTTTGGCTCCATAAGTTGTTTGATGAACTACTTGATGACATGATGGATTCAATTATGATATTGATCAAAGTTGCATGAAGATTATAAGAGAAATAGGAAGGTCGAAGTGATTTATGATTCGACAATATGATGCAGATAGGAGATGAGAAGCTCCAAACAAATCTCCATGGAAGAACAAATAGTTGAAGTAAGGGAACTATGATTACTTCCGACACAAACTTGGGCATGTAGTTATCTCCTCCCTGGTTGAAAGGGAGTGAGGATCTCCTCCCCCATTGAAAGGGAGTGACGGTAGAATTTTTTCTCTCCATGTGTTATGTACTATGGTCAGGACTAAAAGTCATAAGCCTAGTGCATGAACACTGGTAGGGAGAACGTTCGATTGGATAAGCATCAAGGGTCAAAATTCTTTGTAGAGCAGTAGTGTGACCAGGAATAATAGTCGTAAGTCAAGTACATTGATCTAAGATAAGAATGGTCCTAAGGACTATAATTTCATGGTGTCAACAATTGTGACAATGGATTAGGAAATGGTCTTGTGAGGACATACCTTGGTGAACACTCGGGTAGGGTATGTTCCTTGAGAGGCAGTAGTTCCAAATTTATTCCTCCCACCGTTGTGCTCTAATATAATGGAGAGATAGAGGTTCCTTGCAAAGGCCTTGGTAATTTGAAAATGTTGGTTATGAAGAAGTTATCATAATTGATGCTTATCAATCTGGATCCTTTCTTATATTAATATTTCAACTTGAGATTGTCTCATTGAGTCATTATGAATACCTCCCTAGTTAAGAGGGAATGTTGAGTTGTAACTAGTGTCGGTCATCATAATGTAATGATTAATGTATTACTATATTCATTATTATTATTTTATTTTTGGTCAAAGCATGTTTATGTTTATATAGTCAAAATATTCAAAAATAATTTACTAACGAGCCAAAATGAAAATTCATTTGAATCAAGTCACATTTAGACATTTGTAAGAAAATAAATATGATTTAAGTGTGTTGAGTCAAAAGTCTACAAAATTTCAAGTCAACCCTCCTTGGAAAAATTTGGTCTGGGCCTCCCAAAGCCACCTATTCGAACTTCCTGGATAGCTATATATAAGAGGAAATCTGACTCATTTGATAAAACATCAATTCACATAACAAGAAGCATGGCTAAACCTGACGAAAGAGAGGATAAGGACGAGTAAAAGGAGACTCAAAAATTCAAGCTAACAAAAAATATTATTCCTTTTGTTGATCGAGTTTCTGATGTGACATCTAGCACATGTGAGGACAAAATTTTGTGAAACCAATTTTTAATGTGTTACTACAGGCCTGAAATTTTAGGAGTTGGCCAGATTTGGGACAGTTTGACCATCGTTGACTTTGACATTAGAGCTGACTTGCCATTTTTGGTGGAATTTTTTGTCTTGGTCTTGGTCTTGGATATCTCATTTTGATATGATTCTATAAGAGAAGGATTGTTTGGTTTTCCCCCTTGTGGGGTTTTGGCCTAGATTGGAGCTTAATTTTTGTGTCTCTTCTCTCTTTGCTTTCCTTGAAAGACTTAACATTTGTATAATTGTTTGAAGAATAAAACTTAAGAAATAATAAGAATACATTAAGAATTCACAAGTAATTATAAATATAGATAAATCAAGCCTAACCTCACTACACTTGATTTCTCAATAGTTTCCTTGCACACTTCTCCTCTTTCCTAGTGTAAATTGTGGCTCCTTTTTTCTAGTGTGAATCCCCTCTTTCCTTGTGCCCTTGTGGCTTCCTATTTTTTAATGACAATCTTCTCAATTCTACGCACACACACACAAACACAAAGAATGATATCACAAGAATTGTGAATTATGTGTCTTTTTCCTTCTCTTTATGGACCCAATTTGAGTGTGCAAGAAGGCCTAGCTAAATTTGGAAGTTTTAGTTCTTATTGCAAGTTTTCTGATAGTTCTACTCGTCATCTCTCCAATCAAAATTGGAGTTCTTAACTCGTTTTCACTCCAATAAACACTAGAGACTAACTCATTCTAACTGAACTTGTAACTACCACCTCGTCTTGTAGACAAAGTGAATAAGAATTCGTGTAACTAAAGCTCCAACACTATGCATTCAATCTCGATGATCATTCCAGTAAAATCGAAATAAACTCATCATAACAGAAGTCCATCTCATGAACTTGCACTCATGCTAGAGAAAGACAAATTTTTGGTCTTCACTATATAAGATACAAGCCATAAGACCTTCACTCGATACACTTTCAACAAGTCTATATCCTTGAACCATAAGAAAGCAACCATATTTCAATAACAAGGTCAAATATATCAGTAATACTTTCAATATAGGTCAACTGGGTCAAATATATCAGAAGTACACATAGCCAATGTTTTCAAAGGACAACAAGCTCTCTATCACATGCCCACACAAACACACACACACACACATATATAATTATAATATTTAATTGATGAAAATAAAGACTCCACAATTGTAGGAATAAATATGCAGTAGAATCTACAATCAATGTTTCCATGTTATATACTCCCCATATAAATAAAATTTTTCTTTTTGAACATGATAATAAAATTTGAACACATATGTTTGAATAAAACTATAACATACAAATATAGTGAATGTTCCACTTGTATTTGAAAAAAAATTATCACGTAGCATAGAGTTGTCCATATTTGTATCTATTATTAGCTATGGGAAATAAATTCATCAATTATCACTTAAAATCCACCCAAAACACAAATCTATTTCAAAAAAGACAATCAACTACTTTGAGCCAACCAACGGTAGATATTCGTAACCGTGAATCCCCTCCTATAACCATATTATTCATATCATAATATTTTATGGAATATAGAGATTTTTGTCCTTTCAACCAAAAGGTCAATAACACAAACAAAGTATATAAAAAATCATCTGACCAAAGTAGAGCCAAATGATTATTAATGTTATTTCTTGATGCATGGTTGTATTAGAGAAATAAAATAGTTTAAATTCACATAGATAAGTGTTATTTTTATAGCTTTTATATTTTTTTTTCATGGGAACATTACAAAGCAAATTTTAGATCTGTCAATATAATTTGTATAACAAGAGATTAATACATATAAAAACAACATAGATGTATCTTATCCCATATTTAATAAATATTGAGATAGATAAAAAATAAACAAATGTAAGTTTTTCACTCTTTTGTAACATGCTTTTATATAATAAAAAAATCACATAAATCCCCTCTTGACATGTGAAAAAAATATAGAAAATAATGACTTGGGCTTATGTTCAAAACCCTATTCCAACTAACCAAGAAAGGATATGCAACATTATATAGCGCATAAAAATATTTAAAGCCTAAAAAGGTGAACACAATAGAAAATTTGAGAGAGATTTGAGGAAACTGTTGACAGAATAGCATTAGGCACATTGCAGTACTATTAGAAGTTTGCTTAGAGCATCACAGACCATCTACAGTGAGAGTTCAAAACCAAGTGGAAAAAGTGTATACTCAACGAAAATGGGAGAAATTCTAAAAGCTTGTAATTTCTAAAGAGTTCATGTATTTTTCTCTGATAATATTAACATAAATATGTAAATGATTCTGAAAATGTAAAGCATGATATTTCAAAGACCAAGTAAATGTGCCTACAAAGAAACAAGCATAGTTAAACAAAGATGAAGAAGCAAAATGTTTCAATGCCATGATAAAAAAAATGGCACAACAAAGGAGTTCACAATTAGACCCAACAAAAATCAAGTGCCAATATTCATGTCAAGCTGGAATAGTCCTACTAAATCAAAAATAGCCATTTACCACTAGGTATAAAGTTTAACCAGTAACACCTAATAATCAACAAAGAAAATTTTGGTACCTAATAAACATTGAGTAATGTTTTAGCCCTATCGATGATTAATAAGCATAAAGATAAGTTAAAGACATAAGTTTTTTCAAGTTAGAACTAAATAAATCTAAAGAAATAAGGAGCATCGGGCATCCACCAAAAAAATATTAGGGCAACAAATGACCACATGGATACTAGTATTACAAACCCCGTAAACAAAAAGTATTTAATGTTGAGACCTAGCCTTTATCTAATTATCTATAATAGTATTCATGATGTTATAAATTAATTGAAGCACCAAATGCATATGATGGATACAAGTAGCCTGGAAACCAATCTGGACACAACGCAGTGGAAAAAAAATGCTTTTAGGCACTGCGAAATATTTTCGTAGCGCCCTTTTAAAAAAAAAATTGTAGGCACTATGAAATATTTTCGTAGTGCTTCCAGAAACTTTGTTTTCTACTTGTGGAAGGAAAAACGACTTTCTCTCTTTGCAACTTGACTCTTCACAACATCAACATGTCTTCCACACATAGGAATGATCTCCTTGTCACAATTCTCCCTCATCGAATTGATGGGCCACACTAAAATAAAATAAAATAAACATCTCACTGCCTACAAAATAAAGACGTTATAAAATATGGTTTGGGCGTCACATTAACAAGTACGCATAATAGCCACAGCTCGGAAATTGAATATCTACAAGCACATAATGCTATAGGATTTGGTCACATGAATTTTGGAATGAATATGTTGCGCACAACTTTATTTATTTCACATGTACAACCTTGGAGGCAAGATAAGAAGCTCTCCTCCTCTCCAATCGATACTCTTTTTATGCACAAACTTTGCAACTAATTCACTTCCCTTTTTCTCTAATTGAGGGAAGTAAAAAAAACAATGAAAATGACCTTTTAAATTCCTATACATTTCAACTTGTTTGAATTTTGTACTCACATTAAGTTTTTAAAATATCATCAAATATGACAAAATTGATTTTTTTTTTCCAACTGAACATGTGGTAAATCCACCACAATGTCAGGGCCCTCCATTTCTTCATCGCGACCTTGGTATAATTCTCCAACATCATACGCCCTAGGAAGGAAAACTCATGAAATCCTCCTCATAAGTTCCTCGATAGAGAAAAATGTCTTGTATAGAGCTACAACACTCATCCATGTAGAATCCTCCATCTAACGGTCCTTCCACTTCACTAAGAACTCCAAATACGGTTTTCCCCTGGTATGCTTTGCAACTATGGTTTCCAATATTCTTTCAACTTTCAGATCCTCTGCCATAGGAATCTACTTCATCCAACTCTTCTCATTGAATTCTCCACTGCTCCCATTCGTTGTGGTGGAACCTTCATCACCAGCTTGATATGTGTACAAATTAGCCACATTTAAGATAGTTGAGATACCCATGCCTATAGGTAACTCCAATTCTTAAGCATTCGCAAAAAAAAAAAAAAAAAAATTGAGTATTCCACAAGGTCCTATTTTCTTCATTTTTATTCTGTTATATTCCCCTCTCAGAAATATTTCTTTCCTCGACTGTGCTAATACCATGTCCCCTACCTCAAATTTTACCTCCCTTCTTTTTAAATTTCCTTTTTATTTGGACTTTTATTTGTTTTCTTGTAGCTTTTGTTTGATCTCCTCATGTAATTCAGTCATTATTGTTGCAAAATTCTCCCTATTAGCACTCCTTTTTTGAAGTTTTCCCAAATATCTCAGCTCACAAAATCCTCTAGGATGAATTCCATACAAGATATGAAACCAAATCTTCTTGGTACTCTTATTTGATGAATCATTGTATGCAAACTCAACTTGAGCTAACACATGATCCCACTTCTTGGCATTATCTCCCATAAGGCTCCTCAACATGTTCCCAAGACTCTTGTTCACAATTTCAGTTTTCCGATCAGGTTGTGGATGATAGGTTGAGATGAAGTTCAATTTTTTTCCAAGCTTCTTCCAAAATTTCTCCAAAAATGTATTTTGAACCTAGTGTCCATGTCAAAGATTATATTCTTTGGAAATCCATGCAATCAGACAATCTCATTGAAAACAAAATGAGCCACATGTGTAGCATCACTAGTCTTGTAACATGGGATGAAATGAGCCATCTTCATAAATCTATCCATAACTAAAAGTGTAGAGCCCTTACCTTATTGCATTATTGGTAAACCCAAAACAAAATTCATACTCACTAAATCCGATGGTCTACTAGGAATGGGAAAAGGAGTATATATTCTATAATTTTGACTTCTTCCCTTCACATGTTGACATACCCTACATTTTCCTACATATTTCTTCACATCAGCTCTCAAATTTGGCAGAAGTATAAGTGTTCTAGCTACCCAAGTGTCGTTACCACACCAAAATTCCCTACCAATCCTCCATTGTGATATTCCTACATCATATTCTCTCTCATTTAAAAATTATGGATACATAACCAATTGTTCTTGAACAACAAACCATCTTGCAACAAAAAATTCCCTCCATGGTTTGCTATATCTACTCACGGGGTTCTTGCATGCTTCAAAGGCCTCTCAAAAATCAACATCATCCTCATACAAGTCCTTCAAATAATCAAAATATTTGCATGGAACTCCTGCATGATCAAGCTCCTTCTGCTCAAATCATCAGCTACCTTGTTCTCTTGTCCACTCACATGTTTCAGAACAAAGATGAAACTTTGTGGGAATTCCACCCACTTGGCATGCTTATGGTTCAACTTGTGTTGTTGCATTATATACTGTAATGTATAATTGTCAGAGAACAAAACAAACTCCCAGGGCATCAAATAGTGTCTCCAATTCTTCAAGTATTGAACCACCACATAGAATTCCTTATCATAAGAGGAATATTTCTATTTTGAATCATTCAACTTCTCATTGAAATATCGAATAGGTCTGCCTTCTTGACTCAATAATGCCCCAATCGTTGTACCACTTGCATCACATCTGACTTGAAAAATCTGATTGAAGTAAAGTATCTTCAATACCAATTTCTCAGTGATCTTTTTCATCAAGAGATAGAAACTTCTCTCTATTTTTGTTGTCCAAAAAAGTGGTTATATGTCCTTCTTAATTGTTTCAATGATGCGTGCACAAATACCACTAAATTCTTGATCAATTTCTGATAGAAACTATCTATACCATGAAAAATCATAAATTTGAAAATGTTATTGGGTGAAGGGGAACTTACAATCACCTCTATTTTCTCTGGGTCCATTTTCAGACCATCCTTTGAAATGAAAAAGGATAAATATACCAACTCAGACCTCATGAAAGTACATTTCTTCATGTTAATCAACAATTTCTCTTGATGCAATCTTTCTAGAACATACCTTACATGCCTAAGGTGTTCTTTATTTGTTTGGTTTAAAATCAAAATATCGTCCAGATAAACAATAACAAACTTACTGATGAACTCCTTCAAGACCTCATTCATCAAACACATGAAAGTACTTGGTTCATTTGTCAGTCCAAATGGCATGACCAACCATTCATATAGTTCGCTATTTGTATTGAAATTTTTCTTCCACTCATCCCCTTCTTTGATCTATATCTGATGGTAACCACTCTTCAAATAAACCTTTGAAAGGTAGGTTGCCCCACTCAAACATTCCATCATGCCATCCATCCATGGAAAAGGACATTTTTACTTGATTGTAATCTTATTAATTGCTCTGGAATCTATGCACATCCTCCATTATCCATGTTTCTTTGGACTAAGTACCACAGGGACAACGCATGGACTCAAGCTCCCTCTTATTAACCCTTTGTCCAGCATTCCTTGAACTTTCTTCCTTATCTCTTCATTCTCCTTGGGTGTCATTCAGTAAGTAACTTTGTTTGGAAGGCATACTCCTTGTATCAGGTCTATTTGATGGTTGATACTTCTCTTAGGTGGTAGCTCTCTTGGCATGTCATCTACCACGATATCACTAAACTCGTGCAACATTTCCTGAATCTCACAGGTAAATCTTCAATTTCAGTATGACTAAGTATTACCTTTGGTTCGCATACCATCACATAGTTGATCTCTTCTTTCTCCAGTTGTCGTAGAAATTCCTTTCCTCCCAATAGTTTAAAAACTTATAGGTGGTGTTTTGTCCATCATGCACCACTTTCCTATCAAATTTCCAAAGTTGTCCCAAAAGAAGGTGGCATACATCAATTGGCATGATGTCACAAACTACCATATCCTAATATCTACCTATCTAAAACTGCATTTGGCTCTGCTCACTTACCAACATTTGGTGACCTTTCTGCATCCATGACACTTTATATGGCATTGGTTTCTTCAACCTTTTCAATCCAATTTTTTCCACCATTTCTATGGAAACCAAATTTTCATTGCTTTCACTTTCAATCACCACTTTGCAGCATTTTCCTCCAGCCTTGAAAACAATCCTAAACAAGGCTTTTCTCTGTGTTGGTTTAACAGTCTCCTTGGCGGGTTTCAAAAAGACCTTATTCATCATTAAAGCTTCTCTCATCTCTAGTGTATTTTCTGCCACAGATGTATGTGCTTCTTCTGCTTTCGGATGAGCTACATATGTGTCTCTCTGTCATCCTTTTTCATTCTTATGACATTCAAAATATTTGCGACCTAGTTGCCCACATTTATAGCACCGATCGATAGATTTGCTTCCTCTTCCTCTACCTATACCTCTCAGGTAAGTTCTTCCTCCTCTGGAATCACCTTCTTTCTCTTGTTGTTCTTCCTATTTTTGGTTATTGGCACCATTCATTTGAGTTTAATTATTCCCTCTTCAATTTTTATGTCCTTTTCCTCTAGAAAAATTGTCACCTCTGCTTAAATTATGCTTCGTCATTATCTTCTCTTCTACCTTCAAGGAAAACTAGTATGCTTCTTCCATTGTCCCCGGAGAAAGCATGTTGATTTCATCTTGAATCTCCAGCTTCAATCCATTGATATATCTTCTTGTCTTCTTCAGGGTGTATTATACATAACTTTTCCTCAAATTCACCCTGTAAAACTCCTTAGTATACACTATGACTATCACCAGCCTTTGCTTCAGGTTATGCACTTGTCTGTAGAGGGATAGTTGATAGTCTTTCTGCATAAACTTCCCCTTCATTTTTGCTATCATCCTATCCAAAATGTTTGTCAATGGTTTCCCCTATTTTCTTCTTTCAACCTGCACATTGTCCCACCATAATGTAGCATGGCCTTTCAACCAAGTTACAATAGATTTTACCCGCTTATCTTCTTCAATCAACTCATACTTGAAATACTTGTCTAGTTTACTAATCCAATCCATCAAATTCTCGACTACCAAAATGCCATCCTAGGTAGACAACTCAGAGTTTGTTCTAAAACTTGAGCTTAGCACTAACCTCAATAGATTAACTTATGTAGCTTCATCCACAAATGTTTTTCTTTTAGCTATAGCTTCTTTCTTCAACTCGTTGTCATCTACAGCCTCAAGGTCTCGCTACTTGTTGGTCTCCATGTCCTCTAAACAAGCTTGCAGCCTATGTATCTCATCTTGGATTTCTACATTAGCTAGGATTATACCTCCATGACCTCATGGTCTTCTTTCTCTTGTTTCCATCTCCCTTTGTCATAGACAACATCACCAATGTCAAATGCAACTCTACCACAAACGTGGATCTACCTCAAACCTTCTCTAATACCAAAAATTGATGGATACAAGTAGTCTAGAATCCAATATGGAAATAGTGCAGAAAAAATAATTGTAGGCACTGCGAAATATTTTCATAGCACCCTTTAAAAAAAACATGTAGGCACTACGAAATATTTTCGTAGCGCTTCCAGAAAAAAAATTCTGACTTGTGGATGGAAAAATGACTTTCTCTCTTTGTAGCTCGACTTTTCATAGTCTCAACATGTCTTCCACACTCATGAATGATCTCCTACTACCTCTCCTTGTCACAAGTTCTCCCTCATCGAATTGATGGGACACACTCAAATAAAAAAAATGTGTCACTTCTTGCAAAACAAAGACATTGCAAAAAATGGTTTGGGGGTCACATTAACAAGTATGCATAATGACCACAACTCAAAAATCAAATACCTACAAGAATATAATGTTATATCATTTGGTCACATGAATTCTAGAATGAAATCAAATGTACATACAATTCGAATTGAGAGATAACAACACAAATTTATGGAATGAATGTGTTGCGCACAAATTTATTTATTTCACATGTACAAACTTGGAGGCATGATAATAATCTCTCATCCTATCTAATCGATATTCCTTTTCTGAATAATATTTTCAATTGATTTGAATTTTGACATAGAGGTTTAGCTTGAGACCTAATCGAAATGTCTCCCGCCTACACCATTGCTCCCTCGGCCCTGTTAGGCTTTGCCGCCACCGACACCACGGCAGGGTGAGCAGGCGATGAGGGTTTCAATGTCGCAGGTCTCTGTGGCCTTTCCTCTCCGAAAATAAATAGATCACAGCATCAGATCATTCATTCGACAGCAAATTTGGCCTAGGTTGCAGGTAAAAGGGGTAATCCAGCCTGTGTCATTGCAGATCTTGTTACAGGGACAAACGTTCACGCTGATGTCTCCCTCTACCACTGATTAGGCACAGGAGCAGTCATCAAAGCCAGATGGCACAAAGATGGAGAATCGAGCATCCCGACAGCTTCGTCTACAGCTGCGTCCCTGCTAAAATCTAGTTTCAGCCTCATGAATGGACAGAGCAAACGGAATTGGGGACTAATTCAGGTGGACTTTCATCCTCATCCAGTAGATTTCAACGCCAAAAACCACCTGGATCTGAGCACACAAGGAGTACGCACAACTCAGAAGTAGTTTTGAAGTGGAGCACAGAGGCTTGCAGATTATTCATCCTCCGCTTATCAGATCCAGATCTCTCTTTTATCTAGTGGAACACAGCTGCTCTAGGTGCGAGCAACGAATCTGGTGCAAGACATTCGGCGAGAACTTGAACTCAGACTGGGAATCCCCTCAGATCTCCTGAGATTTCTTTATGAAGGTAAACAACTTGAGGACCCTCTGCCTTTTTCTTATTACAATATCAACAGAGATTCTTCAGTTACGCTCTCTCTACGATTGAGAGGAGGAGCCTCTGGGCAAACCTCCTCGGCTCCTGCCTTCTCCTATAAGGATGCAGTGCATAAGCAACCTCTAAGAGAGTTGCTCAACCAGCTAAGGCTCCCAAGCCTTTCTTGGTGGATAAAAGAGAGGAAACCCCCCCATTGAAATCTCTCATCCAACATTGGAGGAACAATTTCAGACGTTTGCTGAAAAAGCCCTCATTTGCAGGTTTAATGGACTATGGCCTCGAACATCAGATCTCTACCAATGGATCCATTCCAACTGGACCAACAACTGCAAGGTTTTTTTTTGCTCGAAAGGCTTCTTCATTGTGGTCTTTTCCTTTAATGAAGACTATCAGAAAGCATTAACGGACGGCCCCTAGTTCTGGGGATCAGCGGGGCTCTTCCTTACTCCATGGTTTCCAGACTTCGACCCTTCCACAGCGGTCATCACCAAGCTCCCCATCTGGGTTAGTCTTCCAAATCTCCCCGCGCATCTCTGGCACTTCGCAGTCTTCCAGGGGATTGGGAATACTCTTGGCCACTTCCTAGCCACGGACACCTCTAGGGGAGAGAAAGGAATATACACCTTTGCCAGAATTTGTGCAGAAATAGAGATCAGTAATGGGCTACCTGATCAAATCAATCTCAAAATTGGGGACTTCCACTGGACTCAAACCTTAGACTATGAGAACACTGCCTTCCGGTGTCGTCACTGCCATCAGACAGGACATCTACAAAACTCCTGCGCCACCTTCCTCGACAAAGAGAAGAATAAAAAAGGTAAATCCAAATCGAAGAGATGGAAACCATGTGATCCACCCCCCATGGATGACATTGACTCCTTCAGCTCGGATGAGGAGGAAAAAGAAGCGGTTGAAGAAAATGTTGAGCACTCGAAGCTAGACTCCCCCTTGATCCGCCCTAAGGATCCTTCGGCACCTCAGATCTCGCAGAAACGCACGCATGCACCCTCCTCCTCTAATTCAGATAAGGAGACTACTCCTTCAAAACAGATTAGTCTACAACTGATTCCGGTCCGGCCAAGCCACAATGGCTGGATAAAATTCAGCAAGAAGAAAGTGAAAAAATGTCGTTTGGAGGTATCCACCCACTCTGGGTAGATCCCTCTGGCATGCTCTCTGTTTTTTAGCTATCTTGGTTACCTTCTGCTTGTTCTAGGTTGCTATTTGGGACCGAGGTTGATAACCTATCATTTCCGGCTCCCCTGCTCTGATACTTTTCCGGATGGCAAAGCTCTGTTTGTACTATATGTTTTTTCTTAATAGATTTAGTCTTATTCAAAAAGAAAAAAAAAATATTTTCAACTGATTTGCTTCCCTTTTTCTCTAATTCAGGGAAGTCAAAAATACAACAACAAAAATGACCCTTTGCATTCCAAGTCTATTCAACTTATTTGAATTTTGTATTTACATTAAGTTTTTAAAATCTCATGAAAGATGACAAAATCAATTTTTTTTCCCAGCTCAACATGTGGTCAATCAACCACATTTTCAAGCCCCTCCATTTATTCATCATGAGCTTGGTATAATTCTCCTGCATCAATATACTACTAATAATTTACAAATTTTATTTGGAGTTGATTAGTATAAGCCTTTAAAGCCAACAAATCTAATAATGAAATTTCCATATGTTCTTCTTCTAAAAAATATTAGAGAAACTAAGCATGTAAAGAAACTCGGATAACTCAAAAGAGCTCTCTGTATTATATTGCATGATGAGAAAGAAAAATATTTCTTATAGGGGATCACAAGAAACTCAAGTTAATTCAATTTATGAAAGTGGGATAGACCAAGAAACACAACAAAGTAAAAAAAAACACATAACAGCATAAAATAACCTAAAGTCAAATTGAGTTTATTAATGTCTAAGTCTAATATCTAATTGACAATATATGTTTATATTTACTTTAACACATTTTCTTAAGGGTCAATATACTAACTAAACCAAGTTATCCCAAAACTTTACATAGTTTTCAAGACCCAAAGAATTTGGTGAGAATGTCTACAATTTGGTTCTCTTTGCAACAATGTTGCAAATCGATAGACGCATTCTCTACAAGTTTGCTAATGAATTGGTAGTGCACATCAACATATTTGGTATGCTCATGGAAGGCTAGATTCTTGGCAAGTTTAATCACCCCTTAATTGTCACATAACAGGGGTGTTGCCTCTACTTGTTGCATCTACATATTTGAAAGCATCCTCCTAATCCAAACTAACACACATGCTTGTTTCATTTCTCCTTTATATTCTATGTATTTCGATGAATGAGATATTGGATGTTTATTTTTACTAGTCCATATGATTAAATCCATGCCAAGGCTGAAGAAAAGTATCCATAAGTGAATTTTCTATCATTGACAAAAATTCCCCATTTGAATCTATATACCCACATAATTGAGGGTATTTGCTTCCACTGTAAAGAATGCCAAATTCAAATGTCACTTTCACATATCTAAAAACTCACTTCAGTACAATCAAATGATCTTCCTTTAAAATTTTCATGAACCTAAAAAGGAAGCTTAGAATGAAACTCAAATCAAATCTAGTGGTTGTGAGATATATATCAAGCTACCCAAGTGTTGCCTATATATTGACTCACTAATTTCCTTGAGTCAATGTCAGCTGAAAATTTTGACCCTTTCTCATACATGTAGATGAGATTTTGCAAGTTTCCATTATGTATTTTTCAAGCAAACTCCTAGAATATTTTGCTTGAGAGACAAAAATGTTCCTACCTTTTTTCCAAACTTATACACCTAGATTGTAGCCTAGGAGGCACAAATTAATCATTTAAATTTTTTCCTCATATTGGTTTTGATCTGTTTTATAACACTTTACTCGCTACCTACAATAATGATTTCATGTACATATATTACCAAAAGGATGATGTCACTACAAACTCTTGTGAAATTCATATTTGAATTTAAAGGATTCTACTAAAACCCTTGTTCATCCAAGTATCTACAAATATTGATGTACCATGCCCTAAGTGTTTGTTTCATACCATATAGACTCTTCTTCAATCTGCAAACCATATGTTCCATACCTTGAACCTGAAATCCCTATGGTTGATACATATATACCTCTTCTTACAAATATCCTTTGAGAAAGGAACTCTTTGTGTCCATTTGATGGACCTTTCAACCAAATTGTGGTGCCATGGTCAAAACAAGTCAAATGATTCTCATCTTTAGTCTAAACACAAAGGTCTCCTCATAGTCAATTTATTTTTTCTAAGAGAACTCTTTTATAACCAATCATGTTTTTTCAAGTGTACCATCTACCTTGTAATTGACCTTGTAGGGGAATTTTGAAGTCTAAAATGGGCCTCCTAAGAAAAATGTACAACCAAAATAAACTTTATAAGAACCAATAGGATTCAAGATGATGATGTCAACCATTAGGGATGATTCACCATTTTTGGAGTAAAAAGGTAAAAAGAATAAAAAATAATAAATTAACAAAAACTACTTTTTCAACCCATATTTTAAACTTATCTCCCTAAGTTTTTACTCAAATTTCGAGCGAGTGTAGTCATTGGATGCATATTTTAATTCCTCATCCAAGGAGTACCCATGTTGCATAGTTTCGATGGACCTTGCTTCCTAAAAAAGGAGAAATACATGAAAAACGTGATTGCAATCACGTTTTTCACGTATTTGTCATTTTTCGGGTAGCGAGGTCCATCAAAAGTATGCAACATGGGTACTCCTTTAATGAGGAATTAAATTTTGCATCCAACGAGTACTCCCACTCGAAATTTGAGTAAACACTTAGGGAGATAAGCTGAAAATACAGGTTGAAAATGTAGTTTTATTATTTTATTATGTTTTATTCTTTTCACTTTTCTTTTTTCCCTCCAAAATTTGATGATGTAATATAATATTATTTTATTTCTTTCACTATTATTTTATAATTTCCTTAGGAGGCCCATTTTATACCTAAAAATTCCCCTAATGAGTTTCTTCTCTAGTAGAAGAGTTGGCCTGATTTTTCATCGAAATCACATGTTTGACTACCATGGCCTTTTCCCATTCAAGTCTCCCTTTTGCCTCCTCAAGCAATTGTGGCTCAAATATCGTGAAAATTGGTCATCAAAGAAACTTTGACGATATTTGGTTTTTTTTCTCACCTTCCTCTCAATGATCATGCCTCAATGATTTCAACTATATCAAAATCTCCAATTGTGTTGTGCAACCACATGGGTCTCTTCCTGGGATCCTCCTCATCCCCGCCTACATCTTTGTAATCCAAATGCTAATTCAGGTTGTTTGCATCAGAAATTGATTAACTATAAGTCTCCTCATGCTCAAAGTCTTCTTCCCTTTAGGTGAATTTGCTTGAAGTTTGATACCTAAATCCTTAGCCACCACTAGTTGCTCAGTAATTTTGAATTAAATAAAGTGTGGAAAGGCCCAACCTCATCATCAACAACAACATATCTACTAAATCTCACCTTTTTGGTATCAATATAAACTAGCATGTAGGATTTATGATGGTGAAAATGTGAAGCTGGGTTACACTTTTTGCCCTTTTTTGAGAAAAAATTTTCATTTTTTTCGGTTCTTCAACTTTCTGCAAACTATAACAATTTTTCTATGTAGTATTTCATTTTGCGATTAAAAAAAAAAGTTGTGAGAAATTTTGTTAGCTTTCTATTACTTATTTTTTTAAATTTTTTAATGCAGATTTGATATGTCAACTTAGCGTTTCTTTGAGTGTGTGTTTCTTAACAATCAAAGGATTCATAAGAAGTCATGTTATGATGCAATGTTGTATTCATTGAAAATTTGTGTTTTTGAGAAAACAAAATGTGTTACAACAATCTAGACAGAGTCTACTTTGATTTTGTCATATTTACAAAGCCAATGGATGCATATCATAATTACTAGAATTTTTTGAACTGGTCCAATACAAAAAATTGTGTATTTTGGATATGTTTCGCGACGCAAGAAATTTCTTAACATATAAGTTATAAACTAAAAATCTAAAAGCTACCCATTAGAGACGACGGACCAATGTAATGCCCCATAATTTTTTCAATTTTTTTGACAATGTATTTTGGGAGATACAAAATTTGTATTTCACTGAATCACAATGACCCTCAGCAATTGTTTGCACCCATTTTATTAGAAAAATAATTAAAATTAGTAAACGTTTATGAAATTCCATAAAAGTTATATTTCCTGAAAATAGATTCAATTCTGAAAATGCTTGTCTTGGTTCCGACAATTATTAACAACCTTTCATGGAGTTTAATCAGTGCAAAGTTGCAGAAACATATTCAGAGCCTGGTTTTTGCGTAACTGGTGACGCATTAGTTCGGCCGAACTTTGATTAAAAGTTCAGCCGAACTATGTTTTGTGCCGACGGCTCATTAAGTCTAACGACTTAATAGTTCAGCCGAAATTTTAATCAAAAGTTCGACCGAACTATTGTATAACTTTCCGTCGGCCGAAAAGTTTTGCAGAGCCCCTACTAAAACACATTTCGCGGCAATATAAATTGTCGCGAAATCATTCACAATTTTCGCACATTTCATATGATTTTACAAAGATCTTGGTTTGGGTTTAAAAACTTTTCTTCAAAGTTTGGATTTAAGAGCATTTCTTGGAAGCAAACTGATTTTACAAAGAATTTTTTTGGGTTTAAAGAATTTTTTTGGAAGACATTTCTTGGAGGCGGCCTGATTTTGCAAAAAATTGTTTTGAACTTCAAAAAAAATTCTTGGACGTACATTCAAAAGACATTTCTTGGAGGTATGTACGTGTTTTGAGTTGAAGTAAATATTTTGAGCTTCGTTTCATTTTTATAAGACATTTTTCTCTCAAATTTTTTAAAGTAAGTGTTTTGGATTGGAGTATGTATTTTTTGCAAAAAAATTAAACTGAATGTTTTTAAATTAAATCTTTTGTGATATTTTTTGTAATCGAGTTATTGTCTAATTTTTTGAAGGATATTTTTTGAACTTCATACCCTATTATCATGGGAAATCGAAGAACTTGTGCGAGAAAATAAGATCGAAAAAGAGACCCTAAGGAACGTAGAGAAGAGACGAGACAATCTCGCAAAAGAAAGTTAGAAGCCCTCTCAAATATTGAAGAGGAAAATCAACCTCAAGCAGAAATTGAAGCAGGTATGTAAATGTAAATATTATGATCTATTGATATATTTAAAATTTTCCTAATGTAAAATGTGAAGCTTAATTTTTATTTGATGAACTAATTTGAAAAATATTTTATTTAATGTAAACAGACAGAGATATTTCTCAAAATATTGAAGAAGAAAATCAACCTCAAGCAGAAACTAAAGCATATATGTAAATGTAAATATTATGATCTATTGATATATTTAAAATTTTCCTAATGTAAAATGTGAAGCTTAATTTTTATTTGATGAACTAATTTGAAAAATATTTTGTTTAATGCAAACAGATAGAGATATTCCTCAAAATATTGAAGAAGAAAATCAACCTCAAGCAGAAATTGAAGCAGGTATGTAAATGTAAATATTATGATCTATTGATATATTCAAAATTTTCCTAATGTAAAATGTGAAGCTTAATTTTTATTTGATGAACTAATTTGAAAAATATTTTGTTTAATGTAAACAGACAGAGATATTCCTCAAAATATTGAAGAAGAAAATCAACCTCAAGCAGAAATTGAAGAAGGCATGTAAATGTAAATATTATGATCTATTGATATATTTAAAATTTTCCTAATGTAAAATGTGAAGCTTAATTTTTATTTGATGAACTAATTTGAAAAATATTTTGTTTAATGTAAACAGACAGAGATATTCCTCAAAACATTGAAGAAGAAAATCAACCTCAAGTAGAAATTGAAGCAGGTATGTAAATGTAAATATTATGATCTATTGATATATTTAAAATTTTCCTAATGTAAAATGTGAAGCTTAATTTTTATTTGATGAACTAATTTGAAAAATATTTTGTTTAATGTAAACGGACAGAGATATTCCTCAAAACAATGATGATGAGATACAAAATTTTGAAAGAGATATTGAACCAATGACTGAAGATGGTGAAAATATTGAAAGAAATCCAAATAAAGAAATTGAATCACAAGGTATATATATATATATTAAACACATGCACATATCATTGAAATTATAGATATATTTATTAATTTAGTTATTTATTGAATATGTACTATTTTTTCGAATATGTACAGATGAAATCACTATCGATAATGAGATGTTAGAAAATGTTGACACTCACACATATGGAGATAAAAAAACCTGACCATGTTATACGATATCGTGTTAACTGCATTTTTTTAAAGTATTTCTTAAATGAGCGGGTGACATTTCAGGCTCAAATGTTGAAAGGTCTCCTATCATTAAGGAAAAAAAAGAAGCTATGACACTATTGGGTATTCGAAAATCAACCAAAGATAAAAAAATGAAGGAAGATGTGATAAAAAATATGAGTAGTGCTATAAAGTCAATTAAGAGATCTAGAGAGAAAGATGTTTCAATTGTACGTAGAGGAATACAGATGGCAATGGTTTCATCAAGTACTCAAGAGAATCGTTTGGTAACATCTATGGCACGAGCACTGGGAACCTCGAGAAAAACTTTGCACAAACATTGGAAATTTCAGCTGCAAATAGATGTAAATGATGAACTCGCTTGTTGGAAAGCTATTTGTAGGCAACCATACAAAGATAGACTTGGAGAAAATGTTAAAAAAATAATATATGAATATTGGAAGAACAATTCGCGTGTTTCGCCAACTGCAAGGCATGTGATGCGAAGAAGAATAGCACGAAATCAGTACGAAGAACATGAAAAATATTTCTTGGAAACCACTCAGATAGATTTATTCAACAATTTCAAAGAAGAGAATCTTCAAATTCATGTTTCACTCAGTGCTTTTGTTCAACAAAAACCATGGTATGTAAAACCTATCACTGTACGCAACGTACGCGACACTTGTTGTTGCCATTATCATGTGGAATTTGAGTTATATTAAGACACATTCCTTGATTTCGGTAGAACATTATGGAAGGATTCACCTCCTCCTTCCACTATTCATGATTTCATATCTCAAATTCTATGTGAAAGAGAAAGCGATGAACTATTTTACAAAAAGAAATGTGTTGGTGGTAAAAAATGCGATGATTGTGGAAATTTGACTAAATTTCAAAACAAATATCGTATTGATATAAATGATCAATCATTGTCCAACATGAAAGTGAAATGGAAGAGATATGAATATATTGATACATCGATTCAAGGTGCAAATAGTGTTAAAAGAATTGAATTACTAGAAGACGAAATTTTTTTGATAGACTTTTTGAGAAAGTTTGAGGCAGAAATTTACAAATACACCAAGCATTCCCATAGAGCTCGATGGCAAGACTTGCAATTCAAAAAATATTGTGAAGTTTTTCCACCAGGGACCATTTTGTCAGTGATTGATTTTGCAGAAAACTACACATTTGTTCCACAAAAAGAAATTCAGAGTGAATACTATCATTCTGACCAAGTCTCCATGCTCGTCCATATTCTATATAGACATACTGAACAAAATGTCGATCATATAGAAAGCACGAGTGAAAATCGACATATCATTAAAGAATATCACTTTTATATCAGTGACGATCGTACACATGATACATGTTTTGTACAACATTGTTTTGGAAAAATTTATGATTCATTGAAAAATCGTGGAATAGCATTCAATGAACATTGGATATGGTCAGACGGATGCGCAGGTCAATTCAAATCTGCACGATCATTCTTTTGGTTATGTTGTCTTCATAAGAAAACCTGCATTAAACATTGTTGGAATTTCTTTGAGACTGGCCATGGAAAAGGAGAACATGATGGTGCAGGAGCATGCATAAAACGAGCACTTCGAAGATATCAAATGAATCACTCTGCAAGCCAACTTGTGAACGCTGAAGAAGTTGTTCAATGGTGCATCGCTGCTCTAAGCCATGAGAGAAACCCATAAAGAGAAGTGCGAAGGTACATTCAATTTAATTTATATTGGAAATCTAATTTTAAACATTGTACATTTATCATGCAATGATTATCTTTGATTGTATTTTGATATCATATTTACAAATTCTTATTCTAATTTTCCATATAAAGGTTTTTCTGGCATATTGGAATCGAAGACGTAGATAGATCAATTGGAAATGACGTTGAAACAATAAAAGGGACTCGAAAATTGCATTCAATTCAAACAAATTCGTCCAGAAATGTGTTTGCATTGGATAAAAGAAAATATTCTTGTTTTTGTGATGTTTGCATAGACAACACAAAATCCAATGACGTTTGTGAAAACAAAATATATGTGAACGATTGGAAACATACAGAGCTAAATACAAAGGGCAAAATGTCTGTTGCAATGTTTGAAGAAATGCAATCAGAGGAAACTACAATATCATCCGATGGTGATAGAGTTTCTGATCTTGTTAGAGAAGGTAACATTTGAATTACTTTCTAATGATTTAAAAATATAGAAATAAATTTAAATATGTATAATTTTGTTAAGTTTATTTTATTGTGAAAAAGATGTTTTTGTTGTAATTGCACCTATTGACAATGATGAAAATGTGAATTATTATTTGATGTGTTGCACTGAACGAAAAATGAAATTATTACAAAACTATAATGATCATGGATTTCAATATGACAGAGGGTCTATTATACTGAAAGGTTATTTTTTCAGACAAACTCATCAAAGTGGAGACTTTGTTTACTTTGAAGACTATGAACCTGATTCCATAAGTTGTCAATATAGTCACTTGGTGTGTGCAGCACGCATAAAGTTGATAGAAGTTCAATCAAAGAAAAAATCAAAAATTAAGAGATGGAAAATGTCAAAATCTAATCATGAACGGATTATTGAAGATGGAATTCCATTAGAATTTTTTTGAGTGAATTGTCCAACAATTTATTCTTTTTGGATTAAATATGTTTTAAAACTTCCAGTACTCAACTAAAAATTGAGCTACTTATGTTATTTGTGCAAGTGTTTGCACATGTACAAATTGTTTTGGTACAAACATGTGCTCTAGTATCAACTGAAAGTATCTTTTCTATACATGTGCATTGATGAAAAATGTTATATGTATTGGATATATATATATATATGTGTGTGTGTGTGTGTGTGTGTGTGTGTGTATTCTAGAATGAAATTAATTGTTCTAGTTTTACTATGTGCATTGATGAAAAATTATTTACGTACTCAATATATATGTTCTAGAATGCAATTAACTGGAACTAGTTTTTCTATGTGCATTGATGAAAAACTAGTTGGATTTTCTAGTAAAAAGTATGGACACAATGTAAATAAATCATTTGCAGTATAGTTTTGTACGAAAATTCCTTTCAGACAAGAGACTCAGAGTACTTCTCCGACTTTTGGTGGGATTTGACCGACATCTCTAATCCTGATTGAAAATCTAGTACAAAATTTGCTTGTCCAATGGTCGGATATGTTCAATGTGCATTGATGAAAAATGTTACTTGTCTTGGATAGATATGTTCTAGAATGCACAATTAATTGTTCCAAGTAGTTTTTCTATGTGCATTGATGAAAAACTAGTTGGATTTTTTGGTAAAAAGTTTCAACAATGTAAATAAATCAACAAGGCTACCTATTTGAGTGCATTAACAACATTGACCCAAATTCAACAAACATATATATGTACTAGACTTATATTTCCAATCAAAATTAAAGGGATAATTTGTACATATATCTACTTTAAACTCTTTTTTCAATTAGAGCTCAATTGATACATGGTTAGTTGCATTGAAAAGCTATGTTCTTCCTATTGGAAATTTTTTCATTCAAACAAAACTACATGGAGAGATCAAAAGCAATCTTAAAATTCCAAATGTACTTCAACCATCCAAAGGGGATTTGTGCAACATTATTTGACATGCCATGCCAATTATAGTGAACAACTATCCAATAGAAACATTTAACATTATATACCACATGTGCCAAATGTAGATTGAAACCATCCAAAACTTTTAAGTTTTAAAATTTTTTTGATAATATATCGTGCAACATTAAAACATTAAATATCACATGCGAAATGTAGATTGAAACCATTCAAAACTTGAGTTTTAAAAACTTTTTGATTATATATATCGTGCAACGTTACTTCACATGCCATGCCAATTATAGTTCAACTAGATCCAATAGAAACATTTAACATTATATACCACATGTGCCAAATGTAGATTGAAACCATCCAAAACTTTAAGTTTTAAAAACATTTTGATTATATATCGTGCAACATTAAAACATTAAACATTTAAAGTTCATTAAATATCACATGCAAAATGTAGATTGAAACCATCCAAAACTTGAGTTTTAAAAACTTCACATGCCATGCCAATTATAATTCAACTATCAAATAAAAACATTTAACATTAAATATCACATGCCAAATGTAGATTGAAACCATCCAAAACTTTTAACTTTTAATTTAACAAAAAAATATAGATCACAACATTACTTCACATGCAAAATGTACTCCAAGCATCCAAAACTTAAATTTTAAAAACAAAACAAATTATAACACATGTTATTACATAACATGCCAAATGTAGTTCAGATGACAACATTAATTTATAGATGACAACATTACTTCACATTCACATGCCAAAAGTACTAAAACCATCCAAAAATTAAATAAAACAAATTATATTAACAATGTAATAAAATATGTCCAAAAATTGTAAATCTCACAAGTATCAAACTATATCAAGTTTAACAAATTTTAAGACCATCTAAATTTTGAAATCAAATCTACTGTAAATCATGTCCATCAAATAGAGACGGATCTAGCGTCTTTCCTATCAGAGTCTGAATCTGCACTGTATCATGTGAACCATCATGGGAAACCTACATACACAATGCACATGTACTTCAACATTAAAATTTGATGTTTTAAAAATGAATGAGAATATAAATATCTAGAACTTCATGTAAAAAACAAAATATAACAAAAAAAATCATGCAATACCTCATGAGGTTCCCTCTCCATTTGATCAACAAGTTCTCCCGTAGGAACCTCTGCAGCGATAAACTGTACAATATACATGTACAGTTATATATATATATATATATATATATATATATAATTTATATTTAAATTAAAAACTTACAAATGAAAATGCACGTGTACATATATAAACTTATTTTCAATAATATTAAAAAAAGGAACTAAAGACAACTTGTTCAAATGCTGTGGATGTTCCTATCTCCATCGCTAGAGTCCGCGGATTAAAGAAATCTTCTATAGGAACCTAAATTCAAAAAATTTTAAATAACTCAAAATATAGATCTCTCTCTCTCTCTCTCTCTCTCTCTCTCTAGATATATATATATATATATATATATCTCAATTTTTAATGGAGATTTTTGAGGTAGAATATATATATATATATTTTAAACATAAATTTTAAACTTGTGAAAAAATTTCCATACTTGTGGCTCATCTCCCAAGGAAGTAGAAGGTACATCTCCCAAGGAAGAAGAAGGTACCGCCATCCCAAAAACATCAGACGGAATCGGTACCTGTTAAAACATTTTATCGAATTATATATATACATACATGTACATGTGTGGCAACAATTATTTATTTTAAAGTCACTTAAAAAACACTAACATTTGCCAACATATCTTGATGGTCAGACCCATTTGCATTGTTTGAACCAGAGGTCCCGAACGTGATATTAACATTTTAGTCACGCATCATGTGTGATAACTACAAATGGTGTTTTAACATATAATCATACATTTTTGTTAGATTAATGTACACATACAAATAAATGTATACATGTATTTATTACAAATTGTACACATGTATATGTAAAAATAATTTCAAACCCTAAGGTCACTAACACATATCGTTCCAGTGCCCTCTTCCTCATGAAAAATTAGGTCTTGCAAACCATTGCGACAATTTTTTGCATATGTTCGAAGATCTTCAACATTCATGTTATCAATCTCCTCATCTGTACAATAAACAAAATTGGCACGTGCATTTTCACGTGCTCTTTGTCGATTTAAACAAAGATCGACTCCACCCAATCCACTATGAACATTGTCGATCATAACATCCCTTGCTTCTCGACTTATTTGAGAAGTCGCATCCATCTCTGATCACATAGTTTCGACTCGAAACGGTCGACTCACTAATGGCAGCTCAGAGCGAGGCAACTCCACATCTCGCTTAGCGCCCTTGCGGTCATATAATCGACCTTTCCCTGGGCCAAAAAATTCTGACGGAAGGTCATTGTAGTTGGGTTTCATACCCAAAAAAAATTCTGCATAAAACATTTGTGCAAAATAAACAGGAACCTCATCGTTCCATGGAAGCTTCCATAGGCCGCAAGATGCCTATCATACAAATAACGAGCTATTTCTGGGTGCTTGAAATACTGCACCTTCAACATTTTTCTTTTTGGCCCTTCCTTGTAATTAAACATTGACTTGGCCACTTCTTTTGTAACTTTTTTTTTTACGTCCTCCCATTTATCGGGACCCATCACTGTTTCTTTTCTCTTTCTCATCATTTCTACAAATGAATCAGTCGTTGGCCCAAGATTTCTGTACACATTTACCATTTCACCCAATGAATGTGTAACTATTTCAAGGCTTTGTCGACTCTCAGTAGGTAGAGACAAAGCCACGAGATCTCTTTGCAATTTTGCATGAAGTCTTTCACACCTTTGTAAGGTGCATTCCGCCATGTTGGTTTCCCATGGTATATTAGTAATATCGGCCGGATAAGTTGTGCTAGGTTGGCAGCCTTCTTCTTGAATGTAGCGGGCTGCCCTGCGTCTATTTTGACCACTAGTTCGAACATTTTCGGCCTCTGCATCAATATATATATAATTTCGTATATTAGAAAAAACATGTGTAAAAAAAGTTGTACAAATTTAATGAAAAAATATTGAAATTGATGGCAACTTTGATGTTGTTGGTTAACATCTTCTCCAGTTTGACCCTGCTGAGAACCAGACCCAGAATGACGCTGCTGAGAACCAGACCCAAAATGACCCTGTTGAGAACCAGCAACCGTTGATTGGCCTTCGGGGGAATAAATATCACCCCCTTCACGCAACCTGCTACCACTCATACCTTGATCGGTTGAACCATGGCCATGCTCCATGGATGGAGTAGAAACCCTTCTCCTCTTACCTCCTAAAAATTAAAATATGAAACTTATTAACAACTAATTTAACTCACAAAGTTAATAAAAAATCAATTCCATATGTACACACATGTATGGAGATTTAAGATTATATTTAAATACCGTGAACATCCCCTGATCCCTGAACCTCCATATGGGATTCGACTGATCTTCGTCATTCATCCTCCATGATATATATCTATTGGTCGACATTTACACAAAATAGATTTCAAAAAATCATTTTGTAATTTAGTGTACACAAATTATGTAGAACACAACTTTCAAAGCAATAATTGATGTGTGAAACTAAATTTAATCGAAAAAGAAATTATAAAAATGATAAGTTCACCAAATTGCGCTTTACATGGTGAGAGCACACTTGGTATAAAATTTACCGCTTATACACTTTAGTTTGTGGGAGAAATGACACATGTACATAGTTTACCTTAAAGTTGTTTTGTTTTATGGATATTAAAATGAATAAATTCTATTTAGATCCATTCCAGAGATTGACTGTAGGGGCATTTACTAAATATGTCACCTTTCATAAAAGATGAGATCCAGAGGCTACCTGGCCCTTTACAGACTCTGCCTATAGAGCTTGTAGAAGTAAACACTAGAGGCATTAACAATATCAAAGAAATTTTTCATGCTCAGACATGAGAATGTGTCTCTTTCCCTACGCAAAAAAATAGTTCAAGGTAGTTAATCTTCATAGACACATCATCAAGCAGGTCAATGTGATCATCCCCAACTTACTTTTCATGAAATTAGGCTTGGAATCCTCTACAACCTGGTGGATGGAGTTGAATGGGAACTAGGTCAAGGCCTTTACAAAATACATGCTAGTGAATAACACTTACTAGGTTATGCCAGCAAATAAAGTGGGAGAAATGTTTTCTCCTCGAGGTTATCCAATTGGGTGTGTAATACCAACTTCACCCATTTCCTAACAGGTTTCTCTCTTAGGTTACAAAGTGTCTTCCACCTTATTAGTTATATATTTTTCAATTTCCCGTGGATTCCTTGAATCTTTTCTCCTACCATCTCCCTCTCTCACTCCCCAAATTATCGTCATCAAACATGCCCCATTGAGGATCTGGAGCAATGTTTGCACCATACTTAGAATGGTCATTGTTGCTAATTGAAATTGGAGAGTCATGTATACTAGATTTCTTGCTTAAGTGGCTCTTACTTGGACAATATCCTGAGATGAGTTTGACATGATGGTCATATGAGGCTGGAAGCTACTTGGTGTAATTTTCCTTAAATATTTAAAAAAACAGAGCAAAAATGTCATTTTCAATCATTTTTTATTAGCTTCTACATATAGCAGATGTTATCACAATTGCAACACAATCATGTTCCATGAGCATGAATTATGAATGTTTCAAGCCAAATTGCAAGGAAATTTGCATTCATTTTAGGGAAAAGAAGGCTATGACATTAAGGTCCATGCTAGAAAAAATTATGCAAATAAGGTTGCTAAGTCTTGATACTTACCATGTGTTTCAAAGCCATAACGAAGGTTGGCTTTGAGAATGTCCTCCCAAAGCCCTGTCTTGAGATGAAATTTAATTCAATGTCTCTTAGAGTTGCAAGGTGGAATTGATAGAACTATTTGATTTCTTTACCATAGATGGATATCTCCTTTCATATATACCTTTCTCTACCATCTTATTTCCAAGTGAAATGGGAATTTTCACATTTTGAATGCCATTACCATGTAGTTTGGTAGTCTACTAGCTAGACCTATCACAAGTAAGGTTGTCATACCAAACTATTTCTCTTGCTCAACTCAGTGACCATGACTCTCTTCTCACACTACTTACCATAAGATCTTCAATTGTACATGTCACACAAAGTTGGGGGTTCTAGGTCTACACCTATTAGGTAAAGTTGTATTTTATGGCATTGCGGTCCTTAAATTTGGAGGTTTTCCACCTGAAAAAGTAGGCATTAAATATGGATGAAAAGGATTTGTTTTAACTTTGATAGAATTTCCTCGTGGAATTACTGAATTTCTCGACGACATCATGCTAGCTTTGCTCAGAGAAGAAGGTTTTGGAGGAGAAATTGAATTCTTTTGACTTATTTTTGGCATTGAAGTTTGAAATAGTAGTTTTGATGACTCCATTGATGACCTTGCTGAGGAATTTGATGCACACAATATTGACTTTGAAGATAGTTTAGAAGACGTTGAAGAAGTTGTAGATTTTGGTGTTGTCACTAAATTTTTCTTTTTTGTTGGACTTGATCAAGACATAATTTAACTTTACGAGCAGATTGAAGACCTTGAAGGGGTTTTAGATTTTGTTGTTCTCACTGAAGGTTTTTGTCTGGTTTTTTTTCTTAAACCATCATTTCCATAGGACATTTTTGGTGAATAGATTCTTGACCTTGATGAGAGGATATGATACCTTGAAGAGGCTACATCTTTTGGTGATGTCACTAATTGTTTCTCTATTATTATGTTTGTTAAACATCTCGCTTAGGGCGAGGCAACTCCACCTATATTGTACAGTTTATGGGACAGAAATCAATATGTAGAAATATTCACTTGGCTTTTATAATTGGATAGAGGAATGACTTAAAATGACCTTGTATGTCTTCTCGTTTTAGAGCTCAAATTTTTAGGAAGGATTTAAGTATCCACATTTCAAGAATCACTAGAAGAGGTTGATAAAGAATATAGGAAGACAAAAAACTAACCAGTGGTGTAAAAAATGGATTTCTTGGGAGGTAGATTGTCATATGGAATTTTGGTAGCTAGAAATTTTCCAAATAAGTGAATGTATTTGAAAACCGAACCTCTAGTTTATTTTGGTTTAGACAAGGTCTAGAATTTGAAAAGTGAATTCCCTCTTTCTTCCTCTTACATGTCCAATGATCGGAATTTGGATTGAGGGAAAAAAATTTCCAAAATAAAAATTTTGTATTTTATTTGTTGTACACATGAGTTTTTAAAAGCTAATTAACTCATAAATTTCTCACAAAATACACTTAAAGCTTGACACATAAACCCCTTCCCAATTGGCTAACTTTAGATGATCCTAAACACACTTTTATTTAACTAATGAGGGAGATAGCCCAAAAAACCTAGTTTTTCCATATTCAAATCAAGTTGGTATCAAAGCACAATTTAGCTCATTTTAGTCAAGGTTAGTTAGAAGAATTAGCTATTGGTTTATGTCTTCAATTTCCTCTCAAAATGAATGTGTACGTGCTTTTGAGAGACACACTAGAGGAATAAGGTCCAAATTTTTTATGAATATGTGCTATGAAAGTAAAGGGTTAAAGGCAAACATGTTCAAGGCATAGTTGAGTACAAGGCATAGTTGAGCCAAATGTTGTTGAGGAAGGGCCTAATTATTTGGGTCTTGGTTATGGAAAACATGATGGAGAATGCTCCAAAGCCAAGGAGGCACATGAAGCTATTCCAAGAAGGAATTTTATTGTAGGTTTTAACCTTGAACAACAATTATCTACACATGAATCTTATAACAGAAAAAAAACAATAGCGAGAGCATAAAACATAAAACAGATCAACACAGAGATTTTCCCCTGGATCCCAAATCGGGACGACCAGCTTGATTTTTCATTATATTCCTTTTAGTGTTACAACACATATATATACATGCCAAAGCATACATAAACCCTAATCCATAAACCCTGGATTAGAACATAACCGTAGTTCCCTTGACTGGATCTACAAAAATACCAGGGGCCGAAAACCATCGTACCCCAAAACCATGTGCAAAACCATGCACAAAACCATGGACACGGACTACCCACCGGAAATTAAGGACCAAAAATTTTCGTCAGGGCACTACCCCGGACCCCGACAGGGGGGGCTACCGCCCCCCCTATGACCCCCCCCACATTGCGCCCAGCACAAAGGGGGGGCTATCGCCCCCCCTCTTACCCCCCCGCGCGTGCTTAGTCGTGGAAAGATTATAACACATACCCAACATTCTCCCACTTGTTGTTTTCTTTCCACAGGGGGTCACAAGAGAGCTTAGTCATTGGCCCAATTCTTCAACACCCATTGTTTCTCTACACCAAGAGAACTTCTGAGTGCTCACAGACTTTGTTAATGCATCTGCAACATTCTTCAAAGTGTCCACCTTTACCAGCAACACCCTTCTAGCCTCAACCATATCTCTAACAAAGTGATATTGAACATCAATGTGCTTTGTCTTTGAATGATAAGCAGGGTTCTTAGCCAACAAAATTGCACTTTGGCTATCACAGTCTATCCTTATAGCTTTTTGTACCAACCCCATACTTGAACACAATCTCTGCAACTAAATTGCTTCCTTGCTTGCATGAGTGGCTGCTATGCATTCTGCCTCTGTAGTTGAAAGAGCCACTACAGACTGTCTTTTACTCATCCAACTGACTGCGCCTCCAAATAGGCTAAACACATACCCACTTGTAGATCTTCTTTGGTCCAGATCTCCAGCCCAGTCTGCATCAAAAAAACCACAAATGTCCAACATTCTTTCCAATCCTGGTCTTCCCTGGTAGCACAAGCCATAATCACTAGTGCCACGTAAATATCTAAAAACCCGCTTCACTACTGTCCAATGCTCCTTCCCTGGGTTTGACATAAACCTGCTCAATACTCCCACTGCATGTGCAATGTCTGGTCTAGTACAGACCATTGCATACATGAGGCTACCCACTGCACTTGCATATGGAACACGGGACATATACTCCTCTTCTTCTTGTGTCTTGGGACACTGTTCAGCAGACAGCTTTACACCTACAGGAATAGGAACATTCACCGCTTTACTATCCTGCATATCGAACCTTTGCAATATAGTCTCGACATACTTCCTCTGGTTTAACCAAAGCTTCCTCTTTGCCAGAGCTCTCTTAATTTCCATGCTCAAAATATAGTTTGCAGCACCCAGATCCTTCATGTCGAATTTGGAGAACAGTTGGGTCTTCAAATCTTGGATAATTTCTTTGTCATTTCTAATCAACAACATATCATCCACATACAAGACCAAATAAATAACATGATCACCAATTAATTTAAAATAAACACAGTGATCCTCCTTGCTTCTGGTGAAGCCAAGTCCCCGTATATAGGTATCAAATTTCTGATACCACATCCTTGGTGACTGTTTTAACCCATACAGAGACTTCTTCAACCTGCATACCAGTCCTTTCTTTCCCTTCACCATAAAACCTTCAGGTTGCTTCATGTAGATCTCCTCTTCTAGATCTCCGTGAAGAAATGTTGTCTTCACATCCATCTGTTCTATCTCAAATTCAAATGCAGCAGCAACAGATAAAAGTAATCTAATAGAAGTGACTTTGGCAACAGGAGAAAAAATATCACCAAAATCAATTCCCGGCACCTGGGAATAACCTTTCGCTACCAACCGAGCTTTGTATTTCTCCACCTTGCCTTCTACATTCATCTTCTTCTTAAACACCAATTTGCTCCCAATGGGCTTCCTTCCAGCCGGCAACTCCACCAGATCCCATGCATCGTTTTTGTGCAAGGATGCCATTTCATCAGCCATGGCCTCCTTCCAGAGTTTTCCATCCTCTGAATCTACTACCTCCCTGACAGTTCTGGGTTCATCATCAGTTATAGTTAAGGCAAAACCTGAACAGAAAGAAGATGGACTATACCTTTCTGGTTTCCTTCTTTCCCGAACTGATCTTCTCAAAGCTGGAGTTTGTGGCTCTTCATCTTCTAAGTCTTCTTCTATTGTAGAGTCTGATTCATCCTCCTTTAGCTCAAACTCTATCTTCTCAGGTTCCTTTGGTAGGACTTCATGTTTAACAACATCTTTCACTTCTCTAAATACCACATCTTGGCTATACACAACCTTCCTTGTTTCTGGGTTCCAAAGCTTGTAACCCTTTAAACCATCCTTATACCCAATAAAGATGCACCTTTCAGATTTATTATCCAACTTGGTCCTTTTCTCCTTTGGAACATGTACATATGAATCACATCCAAATACCCTTAGATGTGAAAGAGAAGGTTTCTTACCAGTCCATACCTCATGTGGGGTCTTATCCTCCAACACTGATGAAGGTGATCTGTTAACCAGATAGCATGCAGTCTCCACTGCCTCTGCCCAGAATTCTTGTCCTAACCGGTACCACTGAGCATGCTTCTTGCCTTTTCCATCAGTGTTCTGTTCATTCTTTCTGCAACTCCATTTTGCTGAGGTGTGTATGGAGTAGTCTTCTGCCGTGCTATACCACACTTCTTACAGAACTCTTCAAATTAATTCTTGCAGAACTCCCCACCATTATCTGTCCTCAGCGCCTTTATCTTCTTCTCTGTCTGGTTTTCCACCAGAACCTTAAATTCTTTAAATTTGTCAAAGACTTCAGATTTCTTCCTCAAGAAATATATCCATGTATTCCTTGAGAAGTCATCTATGAATGAAACATAGTGCATAGACTTTCCCAGTGATGGAACTGACACAGGCCCAAACACATCACTGTGCACAAGTTCTAATATCTTGTTCGCCCTCTTAGCACCAGAAGGAAAACTCACCCGATTATGCTTCCCATATACACAATTTTCACAGAAATCAAAATCCAGAGAGCAATTAGACGTACCTTCTACCATACCGTTTCTATGTAGTATCCGAAGGCCCTTCTCTCCAATATGTCCAAGCCTTTGATGCCATAGCATGGTCTTTTCTCTAGAGACAGCTAAGCTTTCCGCTCCATTTTCAGGAACCACATAACTGTTACACCCATCAATAAGAGTGCTACCTTGTAGATTGTACAGAGTTCCAGTCCGAACTCCCCACATTAATACTAGTGCTCCCCGAACCATCTTGTAGGCATCTTTCTCGAACACTGTTTTTACACCTGCATCATCCATCTTGCTTACAGAAATCAGATTTCTGGCCAATGCAGGAATATGCAAAACACCAAGAAGTGTTCTAATCCTTCCACCTTGCAGCTTCAGCTTGACTTTTCCACGTCCAACGATTCTGGCCTTCCTATCATCCCCTAGGAATACATCGCCGACATCATATTTCTCATACTCGTAGAACCACTCCCTATGGGGAGTGAAGTGAAAGGATGCACCCGATTCAATCTACCATGACTCATGGTCTACATGTGTATTTGAAGAAGAAGCTAAATACACATCCCCACCTTCATCTGAGGTGGTTTTTTCCTCTGCAGAAGGAGCTTCATCAGATCCCTTTCCTTTCTCAGGAGCTTTAGATCTCTTAAATTTTTCGTAGTGCCTTTCCTTTCCGCATTTCCATCACACCTTTACAAAATTTCCAGGAGATTTAGATCTCCTCTAGATTTGGACTCCCACTCGAAACCTTATTCTTGTTTCTCGTTTGGGGGACCTTCCTCGTACATATAAGGCATCTCCATTCCGACCCTCCATATTTCTCCGTCTCATTTCTCCGATGCTGAAGGCCGAGAGCAAAGTCATCAAAGTTCAAGGTAGTTGTATTGCTACCTATTGTAATAACCAGACTGTCCCACGAGTCTGGTAGAGAACACAACAAACTGATGCACTTATCTTCATCTGAGATTTTAATATCAACAGATGACAGCTGACTTACCACCGTATTGAGGGCGTTCAGATGCTCTGTCACCGAATCTCCATCCTTCATCCTCAGGTTATACAGCTTTTTCCGCAGGAACAACTTATTCACTAGAGACTTGGATTGGTACAAAGTCCCTAGATTTTCCCACAAGGTCTTCGTCGTAGCTTCCCCAGATACATTCAACAATACTGAATCTGAGACACACAACCGTATTGTGCTTGTAGCCTTCCGATCCAATTTCTTCCAGTCTTCATCTGACATTCCTGTTGGCTTAGTACCTGGATCTACCGCGATCCACTGATCTTTATCCACCAGTAGATCCTCCATCTTGAGCTTCCACAACTCAAACTGACCATTAAATTTCGATCTCTATCTTTCCTCCGCTCGCCATCTTCTCACCGCAAGAATCGACCTTGCAGATCTCCCATCGACAGGTCTGGCCTTGTGCCCAAACTAAAACCTCAAGAACAGTTACGTCCCCTTGAAGCTGAAACAATTTCGATACCAAATGTAGGTTTTAACCCTGAACAGAAATTATCTACACATGAATCTTATAAAAAAAAATAAACAATAGCGAGAGCATAAAACATAAAACAAATATACACAGATATTTTCCCCTGGATCCCAAATCAGGACGACCAACTTGATTTTTCGTTATATTCCTTTTAGTGTTACAACACATATATATACATGTCGAAGCATACATAAACCCCAATCCATTAACCCTAGATTAGAACATAACCGTAGTTCCCTTGACCGGATCTACAAAAAAATACCAGGGGCCGAAAACCATCGTACCCCAAAACCATGTGCAAAACCATGCACAAAACCATGGGCGCGGACTACCCATCGGAAATTAAGGACCAAAAATTTTCACTGGGCCGCTGCCCCGGACCCTGACAGGGGGGGCTACCGCCCCCCCTGTGACCCCCCTGCTACACGTGCTTAGTCGTGGAAAGAATATAACACATACCCAACATTTATTTTTCATGTTCATTACCTCAAGCTTGTGAAGTTTGTGTTCATGATGAATGGAAAAGTTTGACACCCACTTTGCAAGAAGATGTTAATAATCATGCAGCTAATGAGAATGTAAAAGAAGAGGATGTTGAAAGCTCTAGTCATTGAATTCATTGCTAGTATTCAGAGGAGAGCCACTACCTCATCAAATTCACCTCCTCAAGAAGGCGACAACGGTGAATGTTCAAGGTATAAATTTTCCTCTAATAAAATTGCTTTTGATTATGATAAACATGGTAAATATTCACATAAGATTTGGAAAATAACTTGCATGTTCCTTTTGTGGTTTGAATAATCATAATGTTTATATATGTTGGAAGAAGATATCCATGCACATGAAACTTTCTAAATAAATGAGGCAAAAAGTCAAAGGCCCATTGGACAAGGAAAATGATGTTGAAAATAAGTTGCAATTGTTTATTACTCATTGCCATAAGAAAGGTCACCTTGTAGACAAGTGTTGGACTTTGTATCCAACAAGTCATCCACAACATTTGAAGAAGGTGGAAAGAGATAATGACAAGAATGGAAAAGAGGATTCCATAATTGATGAGGGTCAGGATGATTCACATGATGATGAAGTGCAACTAAAAGAAGCGCCATTGAAATGGTTTGATAATATATGGTTAGATTTCTTATCCAATTAAGGCCTTGCATGTATTTTGATGTTTCATGAATTTCTTTGCAAATTCAAAGTATGGTGCATGTTGCATGAAGCAAGATGTTGAAGGTAGAGTTATGTTGACACACTTAAATGCAACAAATATGGAAATTTGTACATGAGCTATTATTTGACTTGAGATTCAGTTGTTTGAAGAGGCATGTTTTGTCGACTTGTGTTTGGTTGATGGTTTTGTACACCAATATGTAAGAGTACATGGAGATATTCACATGATGTGAATTTTTTTTCTTTGAAGGAGAAAAATGATATGTCATCGAGCTATGTTTCTTGCATGATGTGTTTTTCAATTTGATGGTTTTGTTTGTGACAAGACGTCACAAGATTTTGGGAAGGTCCACTCTTGAGCGAGAGCCTCATGATTACAACCTAATCATGAGAATCAAATGGGAGTGCATCCTTATTCTTGGCTTAGTGGCATGAACCAAACATATTGTGTATTAAATGAGGAATTTCGCTCTCCCAATCATTTCTAAATCACCCATATCACCAAGAAAAAATGTTTTAAAAGAACATACTTTGGTAGGGGAAAGACCTTAGGTCCTTTGATTGTGCACATGTGGTGTGAAAAATTGAAATTGACAATTTGCAAAAAAGTGAAATTATGAATGAAACCACAAAAACAAAAATCCCAAAAGTGGTAAATGATTTAAATAGACCTAATTAATTATTTACCAACATAAATTCTTCAACTTTTAGCAACTAAATGATAAGTAAAAAAATAAATAAATTTGTAATTATGGTTCGAAAGTTACATAATCTTAAGAATCCAAAAAACAAATTATTTTTCAAAACGTATTACTTTCAAAGTATCAACAAGGAATGTACAAGGGTGTTCAATGAATTAACGCTATTTATTTAAATTCCATTATGTATATCTTACTCATAATTTTAACAAATTATTAAATAATGATCTAGATTGGATAATTATATTATTTGTCATATATTTTGATGCTTATAGAGTGAAAAAACTGAAAGAATCAACTTGTAGGGTCATTTTAATGGTGGGTGGAGAATTGGGGTCTAAAACCTTTTGGAGTCATTTTGAGGTATTAAATGACATTTATGGGGGTCAAACGATTATCCCTTGTGCCGAAATCTTGGCCATTATTCTACACTTAAAGACATATCCAATGGTGCAAGAAAAAAATCAAATGAAGTTCATTCAAAATTTATGCCTTTAGTAAGCTGACTTATCATGTTGACCACCATGGTACGAGAGAATGACATTTTAGCCCCATTACCCATGCTTGGCAAGCTAGCTACATATGGAATTTTAACAAGACTCTAAAAGGTCTAAAATCACAAACCTCGTTAATGGTTGACGGAGTCAAATCTTACACCTAGTTGACTATCACGCTATGTTAAATACTTGGCCACTAGGAGGAATAAGAGTTCCATTTTGTGTTATTGTATTTTGCTCCATAGTTGAAAATACAACTAGGAGTGTGAAGTTAGAGAGAAAAATGTATGAAGTTAAGTTTTTATAGAAACCTTACACGCTAAAAGTCTTAGCTAACTCTAGAGAGATTACCTCTTTCTTTGTACTGACATATTTTCCATACCAGAAAAGAGAGTAGAGCATGTTTACATTTTAGTGTTGTTTTTCTCCCATAAGGATTTCCTAGGGAAAAAGGAGTCTAGAGCATCATTACTTTTTAGGGTTGCTTGTCTCCCATATAAGGATTTCCTAGGAAAATAATTGTGTTGATTGTCTAGAGATATATATGTGTGTGTTTCATTATGTTCTCTATTTCTTACGTTGTGTTTCATTATGTTTTATATTTCTTACATTTCTGCCCTCCTATTTTTCTTTCCAATCAAGGCTTATAAAATAACATGAGAAGCAACATGAGACTTGGAACAATCATTTTCATTATCTATATGGAAGGCAAGAAGGATTATATCCCCTTAAGCTTAAGCTTATGTAGTTTGTCAATTTTTATCATATATTTTTTGGTAAGGGTAAATGTTTTTTATCTATATTACAAGTCATGAGCTCCCCAATTTTACCTTAGGTAAAGCATGATTCTAGGATTACTACAATTTGTACTTGGTTTTTTATTGTGATGATGCCCTGTCTCAATCACTTGGCCATCTCTCGATGGGTAGTTAAATCTTTATAACAATACTTAAGTAATATTTATCTATTTGTATTATGTGAAATGTAAAACATGGTATACTATTTTTCATAAAATTGGGTTGAGTTTATCATATATTTCGATGAAAGTTGATTAAATATGACACGTTTTCTTTAAAAGGATCTAACAATTTTGTTAAGGTATGAATTTGCAATTTTGTGTGGCTCTCTGTCAACCTTCACTTCCTCATTTCTAGAAAAAATCTACTTGCTCATTCATATACCCACTTTCTATTCAAATGCATGAGTTTTGAACTCTCGGTAACTATGTTTTTCCACGCAGGAAAATTATATGTCACATTTTATACTAACTCTAAATATTATTTTGAAGTTTGGACTACTCTTATTCTTTTATATAATTTAACATTAGATATAAGTTTAAATTGAAAGCTACTTAGATGAAATATAGCTTAGATATGGCATTTGCAAATTATTATCTATTTATTGAACTAAAGGACATAATTATTACACATGTTTAATTTACATTCAAATGCTTCTTTGATTTATCTCTTATAGCTTAATGTAATGGTAGATATATAATTTAAGTTGAAGGCCCATTAGATAAATATGAATTCTATGTGACATTTGTATTGAATCATCTATTTGTTGTGTTATATGAACATAATTGGTACGCATATCTAATTTGCATTACTAATATGTCATGCTTCTTTAATTTATCTTTTATAGATGACCGAAGCAACCCTTTTTAATATATCCCTTTTGACTTCGGATATGTGGGCAATACTCATCCGCATATTTTTCTATCATAAAGTAGTGAGTAAAATTTTATTCCATTTGTGTCAATGTTAGCATCTAAAGAGTCCAAAAGCTCATTCAAGACCATATGTTTTGTTGATGTAGTTTGATTGGTTATATTGCATTGCTTTTGCAGTTGTTGTTGTGGGCCTTACCATCTAGTGATTTTAGGTAAAAAATTATTTACATGGAATTTTGAAGTATCCTAGAATGTTTATTATTTATCACTACTAGCTTTGGTGATTTAGTTGTTTGTTTTGATGTTGCTTGGTTACCCATATTTAATAGTTGTTCATGTTTAATTCATTGTTAAGGCTTTTTATTGGCCTGTCAGGATGTATTTTTCTCAAATACATAATGGCTAAAAGAATGAAATTTAAAAGAGAAAAAGAGAGGTCATATGGAAAACAAATTGTTTGCAAGTGTTCTTTGGAACCCATAGAAATTGCAACCCCAATATGGATACAATACTAAGTAATACATAGCCTCCTCATCTAACATAGCCAGGGATTTGCAATACTATATTTGAGTTGGCTAGCTCCATTTCAAGATATTATAATGTTAGATTATTATTTCTATAGATTTTGATTATGGTAGTAAAATGTTACAAAAAAACAGAAACTACAAATAATATTATTCTAGATATATGTAAAAAGGACATGGTAGAGAAGATCAAACAATATTAAACTTCTCATAAATAGTTTAGATAAAAATACAATTTATAATTTTGATTGTAAATTCTAAGGTTTAAAGAAATAATTTTTCTAATAATTTTTTTTAATTAATAAATAAAAAAGAAACATTTTCAATCAAAATCACATCCAACATATAATAAAAATAATAAAAACAATTTAAAACTTCATACACTATGACATTACTATGGCAAAGAGCATAAAAATATACAAGAAAAAAATCATTTTCTATAATAATGGAGAGCTTCAAATATACAAGAAAAAAATCTTTGAGCCTCCTTGTATCCCAGAGAAAGAGTTGCTCAAACAATCATATTTTAAACAATTAAAACTTGGAGAAAATCATCTATTTTTGAATTTCAATTATATAAAAAATTAGTCAAATATAAGACAAGAGTTACTCATACTATAAAAGTTTAAATAATATTAACTTTAAAAAAATATATTTGGAAATGAACCACAAAAAAAATATTTATAAATTTCATTTACAGTAACTTAAATCCATATTAACACCTCTTGATAAATCTGAAATTAAATTAAATCTATATTACTTAATTTAATAGTTTAAATTCCTATTTGTGGTGTGCTAAATAGAAATATTCAAAGCGAAAGTTACAACTTACAAATATTACTCAAATATATCACAAAAGGAAATAGAATAACAAACATAATGGACAATATGAACCAAAGTATTATACCTTTATTGATATGGATGGATTCTTAATTACAAACATTTGCGTAAAATATGATGAAGCTTTGGGGGGAATTTAATGAAACACTTTGTGGACAATATCAAAATAGTTAAGAAAGTCGCTGCTAACTAGTCTAAAAAGAAGGAAATAGAAGATAAAAAGGATCTTTTAGAAGTAGAAGAGGTCATTTCTAGGCTTTTTGACAATAATGTAAATGCAGTTTTTACTGAAAAAGACTTGCAGTCTTTGAAAATTTTGGAGGGGAGAAAGAAAAAATTATTAGAAAAGGAAACAGTTCAATGAATACTTCAAAGTAGAGCCATCTAGTTCGTTGAAGGTGATAACAACACTAATTTTTCCATAAACATGTAAATCATAAAACCTGCAACTAAGCTGCAGATTTGGAAACATATTACAGCCATGAAACAAGACTTTTATAATTTGATTAAGGAGAGGCAGATGTCCAAGTTGTCATGGAGAGAATTCAAATCCCTCCATGGTGTCAAGAAAATGGTATAGAAGAGGGTAATGAGCATGCTGAAGCTGAGAGTTATGTGGGGAAGCTAGAGGCAAGCGTCATAGATAGAAAAAAAAAAAGAAAAAAAAATAAGATGATCCAATCTTGCAAAGTAAGCTACCTAATTGCACACTCTTTTTGCAATTTTTGCAAAAGAGTCGAACGGCTCAACAAGTGCTCCAAATAACATGGGAGAAGATGGGCTATCCACTATAAAAGTCTTTTCATTCATGAATGTGCAAAAGTGGAGCAACGATAAATGGCTGACATCAAAAATCTGTAAAGAAGGGATGAATTGTACATTCAAACAATGTACATACAGCATACAAATTATATATGTTCATATCACGTTTCCGCCCAAAGCATATATTCATCGATATGGATGGTATCTTACATCGCTTCACTGCTAATGAGCTAAGCTATTTCTGCAAATGATGCGTGTACACCCTAAGTGCAATAATAATACCAAACAAAGTAATTAGGCCATGGAAAAGATAATTTGATTACGACTGTTAAAATTGGTTTTTAATTTTGTCTGAGCTGAGTTTGCAATACCATCGTCAGCTCCTGAGTAAGGGTAATATGTGAGTTTTGATTGATGGATGAAGTTGCTACAATTTAACACTTTGCTAGGGACTGTAATGATGATAATGAGACACAAACTGTAAAACAGGAAGCACTGTAACGATGAGCATGAGATACAAACGCCAAACTGCAACTTGCAAGAACTCTATATATAGATTCCCATAATATATGAATTATAGATTCCCTGAATAATTTTTGTTCGAGAAATTATGATAGTGATTATGTTGAAGGCTATTTCCAAAAGAATCATTGAAGGATGTAGATCAAAATTACCCTTAAAAATGCTCAGTTAGCATCCATGTGGTTATAATGTTTCAACCATGAAGAGATTTTCTTGCCTATGACTGCATCCAATGAACCACCTAAATATCAGATATTTGATATCCATCCATCATCACATTAGACTTACACTGTTCAAGTGCCAAGTGCTTAGATTTTAAACATATTATGCTAGAGCTGATATATTTGTGAGTGATGAAAACATTCCCAATCATGAGACCTACAAATTAAATGCTTAGTTTAACATTCATGAGAGTGATCCTTATATCATAATATTTCCATAACTATTTAAATCAGCATAGATTTATACCAGTGGTGATGGTTGATTTATGATGACTATGAAAAGTCATTTAAACTTTCAAATTTCTCAGAACTTATGTCAGCTGTTGAGTCCTCAAAAAACCAACAAATTATTCCCACATAATTAATCCTAAATGAAAATTACTTTATTGTTTAACGCTCCAGAAATTCTTGTATAGAGTCCTGAAGTTTGATGAGTTCTTTAAAGTTAAAGAAAGTCGTCTAACTTTCAAAGGGATATTGCATCGATTTAGTAGATAGGAAGTATTAGGATACAACAAAAACAAGGTTCCATAAATCACATCCAAAAAGGCCTTAAACCAAAATTCAAGCCCCAACGTTTTTTTAATACACAACACAAAAAAAATTTGACAGTCATAAATTCACTGAAAACGTAAATTGACAGTCAAAGCTCTAAATGCCAAACTGCAAGAGATCTTGTAAATTTTTTTAATACGTAGCACAAAACAAATTGACAGTCATAAATTCAATAAAAACATAAATTGACAGGCACTGAAAACAAACACCTGACGAAGGGAGTCATACAAGTTGCAACATACCCGACGAAAGGAGCAACAGCGCAAACAGAGCAGCAGCGACAGTGACAGAAAACGCGCGAATAATGAAACCGGTAAACAAACCAACTTCGCGAGAAATTTATTTATAGAAAATAGTTCGGCCAAACTATTTTAAAAGTAAAAGTTTGGCCGAACTCACATTTCAGCCGAACTTTTTTTAGAAGTTTGGCTGAACTTTTGTTGCCGGTTTTCCAATCTCTGGCAAAAATTCTGTTTGCCCGCGCCGTTAGTGTGCCGTCAATCTAAACGGAATCACGAGTTCGGCCGAACTATTGCCGAAAAAAAAATTTCGGCCCCTGATTCTCACAAAAGTGTAACCCAGCTTCACGTTTCCTCCCTGTGATTATCATCCTTTTTCTCTTTGGATTTAACCCGGTTCTCTTTTAATCTAGAATCTAGGTGTAGGTAGTAGAACCAAACACTTTAAGATGGATGAATTTGGGCTTTTTTCCATACCATGCTTCCTATGGGGTATTTTGACTCACCACCATCATTAGCGATCTATTCAACAAGTATACTGCTATGAATATTGCCTCATACTAAAACCTATTTGGAATACACATGTTCTACAACATACACCTTGCCATCTCTGTGATAGCACAATTTCACTTCTCAACCACTCCATTCTACCGTGGAGTGTAAGGTGTTGTGAATTATCTTTTGATTACATTTTCAACACAAAAATGATTGAATTCTTTGGAACAAAATTTTCCACCATTATTAGACCTATGATAATTAATGTAACAACCTAACTCTTTTTCTACTAAGGCTTTGAAACTTTTAAATTAATTAAACAATTTATATTTCAATTCAAAAAAATGCATTCACATTTTCCTATTGTAATCATCAACAAATAGAAGGAAATTCCTAACACCAATAACTCATGGGGCATTAATTGTTCAAAAAATATATGCATGAACCAATTGAAGGACTCTTTGTGCTCTCCATGCTTGTCCTGCATCAAATCATGCTCTGTGTTACTTCCCTGTGTTAGAAGCTCCAATAACTCCCTGAATCTACTAGTAAATATTAGGAAGTCCATATACCAAATTCTCACATGCCAATTGAGATAGATAGGTAAATTTGAGGTGTATATACCTCTAATACCATAGTGTATTTATATCAGTTTCACTCTTGGTTGCTAGTGCGCACTCTCTGGCTTGTCCATTATCCACTAGTCTAAACAACATGTGGTCCTTGCCACCAAGAGAAACAATATTCTTAGTATCCTTGTCAACTATGTAACACTTCTTATTGTTAAAGTTGATATCTAATTGGGGATAATATCGCATAATCTAAGTAATTGAAATAGGATTAAATTCAATCCATGACACGTATTAAGTATTGAGAAATATTATATTTTTTCTTCTAAATGAAATCTACATTTTTCCTTTTCCAATGATTGTATAATCATCCCTTCCACTAAGTATCATTGAATCCTTGTAATAACAAGGCATATACTATGTGAACCAATCCTGCCTATAGGTAAAATGACATGATGCACCTAAATCGCTGAACCAAGTAGATACCTGATTGATCTACTTGTGTTGTGGCCATAGAGGCATAAACATTTGGCTCCTCCTTTATGTTCTATATGACATGAGCCTATTGTTGAAGCCCTCCATGGTTTTTTTTATCAAACCTACCTATTTCTACAAGTCTTATTCATGTGGCCACCTTTCCACAATAATGGAATTCGATGGCCTCCTAAACCTTGGTGACATCCTCACCACTCTTATGTCCTTTCTTCTTGGTCCATTTTCCTTCTCCCTTTAATTTTGAAGCAAACGATTGCTCAAAACCCTATCTCCCTAGTACTACCAATTTTTTCTTCCCTATGTCATCTTGTAAGAGCTTACTGCAAATCTCATCAAATCAAAATTCCAAGAATTGATGTCTAGGGTCTCAATAAATTGCTTGTAAGCATGTGATAAAATTTCAATGTAATTACCACAATGTATTCCTCCTCCTCCTTATGACTAATGACAATCCACTGCTCTCAGATATCTTTGACCTTGGAAAATTCTCTTTGCAGGATCCATGCTCATCCATCATTATCAAAAGCATACTCTTTAGGAAGAATGATCCACCCTTATTTAATGTCTCACACAAATATTTCAAATGTTTATAGATCTCTAACAGAGTCTTACATGTTTGGATGTTTGGAATCATCACATATATTATGAAAAAATTAATCGACATCATAGTTTCCCTTTATTTCTCATTAAATTTATCCTGGTATTTACCTACAATTATAGGTCAGGTAGCTTTACTAAGGACAATAATCACCAATAATGTGTACTCAAAAATGGTTTTCATCCCCACTGCATCCATGTGTTGTATTTCTTGCCTATGAACCTCTAAACCCCTTCTAGTGTGATGTTGAGACAAGATTCCATAAGTGCTTGTTGAAATTAACCCAAGCAATCATATGATCAAAAAACTTGTGATTTATAATAAATCTTTGACAAGCAACCAAAAAACATGAAAATCTACTCACCACCAACCCAATAAGAACCAAATATGCTCTTAAACAGCTAAAAAACACGTAGAACTAGGAAATTCTACTCACCACCCAACCCAATAAGACTTGTCACCAGCTCAAAATCACTCAAAACATCCAAAACTACAAAATATGGGAAATACTATAGGAAAAAAGGCAACTTCAATTTGCTTACAATTCATCTATATTGTCAAAATTTTGAGAAATAAGACTAATTTAGGCTGTGAAGTGATTTTCACAATGCTTTTCTTGGAAATTCCATATAACTTCTTCTAGTTTTATAGATTCCATAAGATTTTGTTATCATTTTGTAAGACAATTGGGAATGAAAGCTTGAAATCACTATATGGTGGCTCTAAAAAAGTGATAATTTTTAAAAAATGAACCTTAATTTAGAATTAAAAACATGAAACAATTATTGGTCTCCAAGAAACACTTCGACTCATCTATGTGCTACACTAGTGATCCCTTTGTCCATATTTTCAAATTGCAATCCCTAAGTATTCGCTCTCATAAACTTTGCAACTCTAGCTGCGCTTTGTTACCATATTACGAAAATAAACACAAAGAAACCAAGAGAACTTGAAAAATCTCTATGTGTTGTATTTTATAATAAGAAAGAAAAATATTTCCTATATATAATGATAAACAATTCAAGTCAATCCACTTCATGAATGTGGGATACATCGATAAATAAGACATAAAAGCGTAAAATTACCTAAAATGCTCAAATCTAGTATCCAATTGACAATTATAACCATTATAATATACAAAAATATGTATAAATGTAATTCAAATATTTCCTAATCCATTTGCATAAAATAAAAAAACCAAGTCCATGACAAATGTTCACCACAAAAATATATGATAAGTATTCATTATGTTGTAGCTACCACCATCCTCGATGCATTTTAAACATGTGTCTATTGATCATCGAGAGGAATCAAATCTCTCAAGGTGTAAATCTCTTATTTTTAGTGAAAAAATTAAAGAAAGGTTTTCACTTCAACAGATTTGATTTCTCTCTGCACTTGATATATATGAGGTTAAGATGGATCTAAGTTAGTTTATATTAAACTACAAGTTGTTATAATGATATTACAGTGTTGAACAATACACATTTTTTTTCTTTTATTTTTCTTAAATTATAAGTATGTAAATAATAAATTATAGTATTGTAATACTTCGTTCTTGAAATTATGTTTTCTACTTTTAGTTTCGGTAAATAGAATGTACATAGGATTAAAATATATTTTAATTTTTCGCCAAGGGTTAGCTCAATCGGTTGAGTCGCCGTTGTTAAGTACTTTTCTGGTTGGGAGGTCACAGGATCGAATCTCCTCGACACCCATGGGGTTAGGCCTCGTGTGTAAGGCTGACGATTTAGATCCCTCGGGAGGATCTATCGATATTTTCATACCGTGGATGTAACTGGGTTCATGTGTGCGAGCACATGGATTCGTGAACCACTTGTAAAAAGAAAAAATAAAATAAAAAAAGATATTTTAAATTTTTTTTTTATAAACTTAACCTAAATTCCCACAATTACATCAAATAAATTCTTAAAACATATTTTCTTAGTAATAGTAAGAATATAACATTTTCATTGTTTTCTTTTGTATGACTATTTGTTCATAGTAGAATGATTGCCTAAGAATGATATCTATTGATATTATAGCATCATTAGTTTCTTAATATTTGAACATATCTTGCCCTAGAATGCATATGCTAGAAAGAAACCCTAAAATAATTAATGCATCCATTGTAGATGTAAGATAAGTACTCAAAGGGAAAAGGTTATTCAACCACATTCCTATTTGTAGAAAAGATAACAATTCAAAAATGGAAAAACCCAAAGAGAGTTAAAATGTGTAATGTAAAATTAAGATACATACTTGAAAGTGATAGAGTATTCAAACCCTCATGTATGTGTTATAAGGGTATATTTCACTCCTTTGCACTCTACAAATTTCCATTCTATGAGCTCACTTGAATGATCCCAAGCTCTCTATGGAGGCATTTTGCATCGCCAAATATGGAGAAATCTTCCCCATATGATCATGCTCTAATAAATTAATCAAGTTAATATATGTCCACGAGTCATCTTGTATTTTCATGATTAGTTTTTTAAATTAATCATACTTTAAATTTTTATTATCTTTTAATGTAACATTATCTAGCATTAATGTAACAACATCCACCCCATTGATTTTCTTAGTGCAATTAGGGTTAGCACAATATTTCTGAAATTATGATAATTAATTTTGATGTAGATATTATTTTAGCTTATTCCAATATATAATTCGGCAATTATACTTCATAAATTCAACCATAAAGAATAGAAGAACAGTAGAGATCACAACACACAAGAGAAGACAAGATTTACCCTGGGAAAACCCATTATGGGGAAAAACCTAGCAACCTTTTCAATAGATAAATTATTCTTGTTAAATGAGAGACATGCATATACCTGTGGTCACACCTAGTCTTCTCCTCCAAGTCAAGTCACCCAATTTGATCGTGCACTTCAAAATTTTGGCCCTCCTGCAATAGCCAGTTGCCCATGATTTTGGCCCTACAACAGTTTCCCCAATAACCAAGAAAATTCCCCCCCTGCAATAATTGCCCCAAGAATATTTGAACCATAGAGAAATTGATTACTCCACACATGCGAGTTTCTAGAGAGAGAGAAGAGAAAGAAAACACAATCGTATTTTTTGTCCTTCTTGTGCTTCGTTCACTTGCCCAGAAATTGTCTTGTGTGAGAGAATGTGAAAATATTCCAATGGAGGAGGTCGAGTTGACTTTATATAATAGTCTATATTGGGTTAATGGACATGTCTCTTGTCCAAGTTGACTTGGATTAGAGGGAAGACGACTTTTCACTTTTGGATCCAAAAAAAATACATTTCAAAATTAAAATTTTCATCTTTTAAAAGTTGCAATTGGACTTTGACTCAAAAATAAATTTTCCTTTGACTCAAACATTTAAAAATCTGTTTTACAATGATAAATTTGATTACATCAAGTGACCAAATGTACAATTTGAATACCGGCCATAGTCACAAATTCAACACACCCCATATTGGGTTGTAGAGCACCTCTTAGCACAACTAATATCTCCACAACCCAAGTTTAGAATTTGTGATTTTTAGTGATGGGTAAGTACCTTGATAAATTTTATGCAAAGAAAATTATTTTTATCACAAACATTCAAATAATTCATAGTCATTAAGGATGGATTGTGAGAAGGTATTTTCATAAAGAATGGAAATATAAATGTATTCCTGAAGTCCTAAATGGACACTAAAACAATTTATTTATGACACATTGAAATATTTTTTTAATTAATTTTATTTTGAAAAAACACATGTCAACTCTATGTTGGGCATGGAAGGAGCTACACATATCCCTCATATCGGGATACATAAATCACCTCTTAGCGCAATAAACCACCTTATCCTTGTTAACAAAACACAAACAATCCATTAGTTGACTAAGAAAAAATCAAGATTTAACATACCTACTATTAGATTCCTATAGTCATAGTGATCAAATTTACCCTTTTCACTTTTGTTAGAGTCTTAGGTCAAATTATTGTATTTTCAAATAAAATTTGACATGTCCCTTGATTTTCAAATGGTTCCAAGTCAATTTCTAGGTGTCATTGCTACTCCCTCCACTTATTCAAGGTCCTAAACAGCCATCATGGTCATTGTCATCATTTCTTATCATAAGTCATCAAATGAGTTAGTTGGTCATCATTTAAGTCATAGAGTCATAAAAAGGCATACTTTGGGAACTAAAATTCTAAATCATGGTCTAGAATATGCATATGATGTTCATCATTATCTCAGTCATCATTCTGAAAAAGGGAGTCTTTTCATCCATTATGGTCATCAAAAAGTTTCATTATGGGAGTTAAAAATTAGGAAAATAAATTGTTTCAAATAGAATCAAAGTACATCTACATAATATGGAGATGTAACACTTCTTATTGAAGAATATTGCTTCCAGTACCAATTACATCATTAGCCACTATTTCAAAGTACACATGATGTCATCATTTCACTATGACCCAAAAATTTATTTTCTTGTTATAAATGAGCATCAAGACACTTCAAAATCTCATTGTATCCTTCCAAAAATCTCCAGAGCTCCCTTTGACCTCTTTGAAATCTGCCACAGTCATCAGAAACTCGAAATTTTCCACTACCTCCCTTTTCCATTTGCTTGTTGCATTTGTGGAGAAAGGTGTTGTCTTTTTCACTTGGAGAGATCAAATGGAGGAAGAACAGGTTCAGTTTTCATTTCAATTTCTTCAGAGCTTCTTTAAACATGTAAATCAAGCTTCATAAACCCTCTTTGCAGTCTCTTTCCTCATAAATAAATTGAAAACTCCACTCCTAGGGTTTCTGATGTGTTTTTGCTGTGTTTTTTCTTTCATGAGATATAGCTTCTTTTGAAAAAGAATCTCCTTGTTTATAAGTTAATATATCCTTCATTACCCTCATTAAAAATTCCCCACCATTCCCCTCACTAAATTTCTCTCATTTCACCATTTTCCCCAAAAACCTAGCTTTCTGTTGTGTTTTTTCCCCAAGTCTGTGTTTTTCTCTTTTCACCCATTTTTTCTCGCTGATTTCAAGAAAATCCACCTCCATTATCTTCATAACATCTATCCCTACCCCCCATATTTTTCTCAGAATTTTTCCTACCTCCCTTTCCCCTCATTCCCTTCCCCCAAATTGTTGTGCTTTTAGCTTTGTTTTGCTATCATACCTCGTCCCCTTTCCTTGTTTCAGATTAGAGTTTCTATCAAAATTGAATCCAAAAAAACATGGTGAAGATCAGTGATAGGAAGACGTATAAGGGAGGAGAGATATCTAGGTATGATCCAACTCATATATAAGAGATTAACTCATCATAATTCATCAAAAAGACATTTGAGCAAGCCTATGGTTTTTTCAAAAAGTTCAAGAGTTGGGATACCATCATGATTTAACTAGCCCTTTTTCCATCAACTTCAAGAAGGTTCAGGCCACTATAGCAGGGGTAAACTTTCCAATGTCAAAATAGATCATAGCTCCAGCAACAACCATCCCTAATCAAGGTAAAATATGTTCTAAGGGAATGGGCTTGGATCTAGAGCACCACAAAAAGTTTGTGAAGCCACAGTACAAGGATTCTCCTTCTCACATGTTCTCTAGTAGGTATTTGTTAGATAAGTACAACCCTTTAATGAAGACCATCCAGAAGTACATCACTTGTGAAGGCAGGTTTAGTAAGCTTTAAAAATATCACATCAGGATAATTATGCACTTCACTTCTAAGAAGCCTCTAAACCTACCTAACTATCTTTTCAAAAGCTTGGTCAAGATGGTAGAAAAATTGCAGTCCAAAGGCAAAGATCATCAATCTAGCCTCTTTCATCATGCCCTAGTTAAAATGATAGTCCTTCACCAACTAGCAAAAATCAACATGTCATGGGAAAGTTTCTTGGAGACAGTTGCTCTCCTACCTGTCTCAAGCCAGTCAAAATGTCAAAGCAATCCTTCATCATCCTTCAAACCACACGGAGTTGAATCATCAAGTAGGCCATCGGTAAGAAAATCTCAATTTAAAGCAGATATCTCAAAGTTGGATAAAAAAGGTAAGAAATTGATTTTTTCCCCTGAAACAGAGAAATAAATGCCTAGATCTAAACCTAAAAATAGGTCTAAGGAAAAAGGTTACCTAAGGAGACACAGTTTTGAAATTTTGAAGTTTTTGTGCAATAGAAAAAGCTATCCTACAAAAACGCAACAACGGTTTCTTGTGCTTTTACTCATAAGGTAATAATTCATATTTTCAAGCATGTGTGGATATCTTATGGAATAAGGAAAGCATAAAAGCACCTAAGGATACTTTTGGAGTCATAAATGTTCATAAAAGGATCAAAAATTTCCTTTTTGACACCTCACTTCCCTCTTTCTAGCATTGTCACTATGCTTCTCGACAGTCACTTTTGGAAACAAGTCTGAAAAGGTCAAAATTTTGTTTTTGCATGGTTTAAAGGCTCAAAGGTGTAGTATACATCTCAAGGTTTCCTCACAGGTCATCAGCAGCACTCAAAACTCCATCCAAACCATCACTTTTTCAAGCCTAACAATCAATGTGCTTCTACTCCAATTGTTGTGTTTCTGCTACATTTTTTTTGCTTCTGTGTACGAGATATGTTTACTACATGAAATGGGTTAATGTAAATATTTATTTCATGATTTAATATGATTTCAACAGGTTTTTTAATGATTACTATTGTAAAATAATCTTGTAATCAATGATTTGAGAGATAAGATCAATCACTTTAGATAAAAGGGGAAATTTGTTTCTAACTTCCCTAGGATTTGGCATACATAAGATAAGCTCATGAATCAGTTGCTATGGAGAAATACTCGACCCTTTAGAGGGGAAGCCTTGTTTGTATTCCATATGTACTCAGAAACAATTCTAAGAAAAGGGTTGGATACTAGAGGTAGATACATTTTGGAACTGGTGTATCTGATTTTTGGCAGAATTAATATACAGTTGCAGCTATTTTTTTGGGATTCATGTGTTATGCTCAATGACATTGTTTTCTTCAGTTTTTATTAAGCATATGATTGTTATATGTTTCTAGAAACTACTCATATTTCTTCTTATGTTTAATCTCTAAGTGTTAAACATAAATCATTGTCATAAATGTTCTATTTTGTCTAAGATTGTCATCTAAGTGTTTCTCATCCAAACAAGTGAATTCATACATGTATGCTCACTTAGTTTCTTTTATCTGATTTCCTCGTCACCATACTACTATGAAAAATCCATTTGTGTCTCTGATTACATATATCTTGCCTCAATTAATGACTGCAATTGATATTTTGACCTATTTGGCCTAGTTCCTTGACCTATTGCTTCACATCCAGCAATAATTAAATCAAAATCCTACTATGCAAAATAGCTAGCCTAAAACCATAATAATTCCAATAATATTTTGGTTGATTTTGGAGAGACACCTCTTTGATTTGGTAGGGCTAGCTGCCAAGTCAAAATTTGGTATGTGGTTACCTATTTGGTTTCTTTTCTCAGCCTTGGGAAACTAAGGAGTGCTAACACCTACTCATATTATAATATTCCCAAAAGGGGAATGAGTTATGGCTACCATCATCCCTTTGATAATTAGAAGGATCATGAAAACCTATTTTGTGTATTGAGCAAACCATAACCATTGAGCTTGTGATATTAGGTTTGGCTTCCTCTTTTACCTTCTAGGTCAATGATATTTGAATATGACATGAACAATTGGCTCAACCAAACATAGTGCTATCTTAAGTTGTTAAAAGTTTGAAAGGAACAAAGAACAAATTCAAGAACATGTTAATAGATAAAAAAACATTACTAAGATAAATATGGCTCCTTGTACATTGCTAGTGATCAAAACACATTATCATTGTAGCAATGGGTCAAAGACCCATGGATTTTATTTCAATTTTGGCGCTCTTTGAAATACATGGCTCTAATATATATATGTATGTATGTATATCATCAGCTCCTTCACATTATTAATTCTTCAAACATTCATTTGTTATAGGTAGAGGAACCCAACTAAACAAGTTTTTTATAATATTAATATGTAACTCCTTAGCTTTTCTATTAAGTTTTGTCATCCATTAATTCACCAACTACCATGTCAATTCCATTGTAACCATCAACACCAAAAAATACATCTAATCAGTGCAATTTATTTTTAAACCTTAAAAATAAACCCCACAACTATCTTATCATTAAATTTTTGTACCAAAAATTTCAATTTTTGTTGCGATTTTCACTTGTCTCAAATTAAACTTGGTGATGCTTTCCAAGCACACATGAAGAGGTAACTACCCTAGGTAGTCCATTATCAAATTAAAATTCACCATCAATTCCTTAATTCAACTAACCCACAATAATTCTAATTAAATCAAAAAACTTATACAATTTATCCTTAGGTTCAAGAATATCCTCAAAAATAACAACAAAGGCATGGTTAATATCCTTCACAACAAACCTATCAATTCAAAATTCAATTGTCTTGCAATTTGGGTTTGTTGGAGTACTCGGCAGCAAATTGTCACTTAACTTTGATACAAGATACACATGTATGATCAAACCATTTTGACATTTGATCTTACCATAACCAAAAAAAGTACATAATCGTTTGTAATAAATATTTATTCTTTTGTATCTTTACTTAATGAATAAAAGAGATATGAATCATTGGCCAATATGATGAGTCCAAACGAATTCTACTATCCACTCACTTTTAGAAGTGTAAGCATGCAATGCATGAGAAGTACTAACAAAAAAAGTATAGTTATATCCCTTACCTATAGAAAGGAAATGTTTCAAGTTGCATAACCAATTATTTGATGCCTTATCTTAAAAATTCTTTACCTTTTCCTCAATATATTGAGTATTCTTCTAGCAAATCTACCCAACATGTCTATCAAATTTACTTATTCTTAGCCTTCTTACTTGATGGTTAATCAACATGATTCTTTTGGTCAATCTAGTTAATACAATCCTTGTCACAGTAAGCTACATGATCTTTCCTGTGATGTATCCTTGACCTCTTTATTTGTAGTTATATTGAATTTTTCCCTTAATAAGATTACCTTGTTTCTTATTCTAAATTTTATCTTCATCAACAAATTTTTTTATGCCCTAATTAGAAAAACATAGAAATAATTAGAGATACAGTTCTTACCATCTTTTCTAGAAGAAAAACTAGCACAAATGTCAAACAAAATAAAACATAGGGTGCTTTCATATTCGTCAAGATCAATTGTATAATCTAACCATTTTTCATCGCAAAAAATCCTTTCCACATTCGTCAATTTCAACTATAGTTACTTCACACAAGCCAAATAATTTTCATTCGTGTCAAAGGAGAGAAGATTAAAGGACTCTTCATAGATATTGTCCAATAGAGTCTTCAACTTCTTCCAAATTTGATTTGGACAAGCAATCATGCTTGCATGAAATCAAATCTCAATAGCATCATCTCTTTTCCCATTGGTGATTTGAACTTCTATTGACAATTAAAACTACAATATTTGTGAACCCACAAAGCACCATACTCTCTAATGGTGTCTGAATGCCTTGTGCCCACATGCAATAGTTGTGTCCATTCATAATGATAAGTTATTTCTTAGGATCCATAATCACTTTTCAAAACCCTTATCGAATCTTCAAACCAAAATCTTGTGTCAAACTACCAATAAAATGTACTCATCGGGAGCAGATGCAAGCAACATTCTCCAAAACAAATTGTTAAACAAAAAACTAGGTCTCACACCAACAACTCTGATACCATGTTGGAAAACTAAGGAATTGCAAAAGTGAATAATAATATATTCTAAGAAGAGGTCATGGCTAACCATGACAACATTGCAACATGATTTAGCATGACTCAAAATATAATGTATAGCATAAAAAGTCCATATATCATCACTTTCTAGACCAATCAATAGAATCATCTATATATCCCAAAGTATAACTAATTCCCTTATCATGATGGAGAATAACTAGCCTAGCTCCATCTTAACTTCAAATCTACCAAGCTCCGAGAGGGATCAAATCTATTGAGGTACAAACCTCATTTAGAGAGAAAATATATGTGATCCCTCTCAATGCTTGGTGGATCCAAAGTTAAGATGGATCTAGTTTGGTTTAATTATTAGTTATTAATAAGCCTTTTACAATATATGTGCATATGTTTCTCTCCATTTTATCTTTAAAATAATTTTATAAAATTCTCTTTAAAATATATATTTATATATTCAAAAAAATTTAATCTATTTTATTGATTTTAAACGTGAAACATATTCTCATATGTAGTTGTGTAGTAATTAAATTTAAAGTAGTAATTTAACTTTTCTACATTTTAAAATCTTTTTTGAGTATATTCTTTAACTAATTTTACTTATGGTTAATCCCCGATGGGGGTGTCATTTCAACATGCCAAATATAGGTGGTGAGTGTGGGAGACTTCGGCCAGAATCCATGTGCCAGTAATGAGAATTAACTTCTCTCACACGAATGGGGTACTGAAGCTTTGGACAGTGCATCAGCGTGGTAGTTTCAGGATATTATCAAGGTTGACGGGAGTTCAGTGTGCAATCTACAGCGTTTGGGTGATGGTGAGTTTGAGGCGAGAGATACCACCCTGTGTCGTGGTGTCTGCTCTCAAGCCATGGCTTGAGCCTCATGCGCAGGGTGTGAGTAGGAAGGGTAGGAAAATAAGAAAAATGGTTTGGTGTTGTGCTCGACTGTGTGATCCTGGAAATTTGGAAATGGTTGCGACTGGTACTACATCTGGAGTTGAATTTTTTATGTTGGTGGTAAGAAAAAGACCCAATTGGGCATGCATTCTGGATAATGATTGGGCATGTGAGGTGGTGTTGCTCCTGGTGTTCATGGACGAGGTAGGGGAGTGATGTTTGCATGGGATCAGGTGGCGCTCAGGGGTATGGACTACTTGGTGCATGCTCTTGTTCTGGGTTGTATCTGTAGCGAGAAGCGGAGTGGCACTGACATCCAGGATTGTTTTGAATTCTTGTGAGCTATTTAGTTTCAAATTTTGTGCTAGAGGTGTCGGTATCCACACCATCCAAGAAAATTTTGGTATGGAATTCTATTTCAGAGACGAACCTTGCATCCTGGTGGTAGCGAGGGGTGGGAAGATTGGTTGTATGCCACGAAAAGGAGGAAGAGCCCACAGAGGAGGCTTCAAGCGTGACATGGAGGAATGAAGGTTGAACGGGGAACCAAGCTCTGACTCAGAGTCTACAGGGAGCCAGCATTCGGTGGCATCGATGGCAGTCTCTCCAGCCCGCTCACTGAGCCAAGTGGAAGCCTCGGTCACCTTGGACGTGCTTAGATCCCAACTCCTTGATATTTAACTCATCTTTGACAACATGAGGGAGCAGAGGTGTGAAGAAATAAATGAATTGATTTCCTACATAAATGACATTTAAAATTTACAAAATGAAACTTTGGATGCTTTGGAGAGTCTCCAACGCCAGCTGAGGCACTCCCATGACCACCTCAGAGCATTAGAACTCCGGGTTGAACATATTGACTATCATGTCCACAACCATGTAGGTTTCTTCGGTGTGCCGCCAGTAGTTCCTCCTAATCCTCCTCCATGATGCTTTGTGTTGCATTTATTTTTGCCATTTTTGTGTTGGAAATGCCCATAGGCACTGGTTCCTTGGCTTTCATCAAAGATTATTGTATGTAATGCCTTTTGCCTACTTTATTTTGAAGCTTGGTATGCTCAGATGTAATACAGATATGTTTTTCTGTAATGTAAATTTTGAAATGATAACATAAAATCATTTTTGACTGACAAAAAAAAAAAGTACTTATGGTTAAAATTGCAAGAACTGATCAAAATAACAATTAAATTAATGTCTAAACACACAAAATTAAATAAAAATTTTCTCAAAAATAGTTTCTCCTTATATTATAATATATTAAACAATATTCTAAGAGAATAACTTAGAATTTAATTTTTTTTTTAAAAACATATTACCCACTGTCACATTATTGTTAATCTAAGTATCATTGTCAAAGAATTGATATGAAGTATATTAATTTTCTAACTCTGAGAATTAGGGTTTCACATGAAGAATACTTACTTGGAGAATCTTTGCAGCATCTAAAGGTTGAGATCATTCACAATGGAAAATAATGGTGGGAAGAGTTTATGGGTCAATAAGATGTTCATTACTAAGATATTTCTGCGGATATATTCTACAGATGACAGTGGTAAATTCATGCAAATAATCTTCCAAGGATGATGGTAAATTAAAATTATAAATTGGTAATTCAAAATGCTCAAAACCATAGGCCTCCTTCAATTTTCTAGTTTAACCTTGTACCAAGTAAAAATCATATAATTTTATAGAACTCATTTTGGGGAAGGATATAACGGAGATAAATAGCACTCAAAGCCCCAACCAAAATTTCTCTTTGGAGAAAAGGAAAATACATTGGAATTTTATGTCTTTAAATAGGCTACATTACTGATGCACCCTGGTATTGCACCAAGAGTGTTGCAACTCCGAGGGGCTACCCTACTTTACTTTATCAACCTGGGGTTTATACAAACTTTGAGGTGATAGTGCTATATACACAACAGATTCATTATGTTCATGTCATCCTCTTCTACTTTACGAAAGGGTGTTATTTCTTAAATTATGAGAACAAATGGAAAGTAAATTACTGGAAGGAAATGACAAAAAGGAAATTAAACTAAAGTGCTGAAAATAAATGACAAGAATGAAACTAATTTAATTGACATAAAGAGAAATGATTGAAAAGAAACTAAGCTAACTTGCTGAAAGTAAATGGCAGAAATGAAATTAATTCTAAACCACACTTATCTTGGCCAAATGGCTAAATGCACTCTACTTATCCTATGATCTATCTACCATGCTCTTATCCCATGCAACTAAACTATCCATGACTTAATTCTAACTAAAAAGAGTTAATTTGCAACTTGGAAGAAGAAAAAGGGCTAAAAGAGCGAATTGAGGGCTTAGCGCATGAAACAAGGCTTAGAAATGGAAAGCAGGGGTTAAAACCTTATAAAAATTTATTACAACGTGATAAATGACTTAGAAGAGAAAATAATTGAAAGATGCGATGGTGGAGACGCGATGGAGGTAAAAGTTGTGATGTGCGATGTCGGAATCGCAACTTCGCAAGTTTAAATGGATAGTGGTAAGGATTTAACGAGAATAAAATAAAATGTTTGACGTGCAATGTGCACTATGTTAAAGGTTGCGGGAGGCGATGTACGATATGGTAAGTTCCGCGAGATGCAATGTGCGATGGGGGTGACATGGCGGTGAAATGCGATAAGGATATCACAATCGGAAATGGAAGTGGTAAGTGTTAATGAAAGAGAAATGAAAATGTGATTTGCGATGTGCGATGCGGAGAGGTGACGTGGAGGTGGGGCCAATACCGCAATCATGATATCGCAAAGTTGGAGTTGTAGTGTTAAAGAAAGAAATAAAAGGTGTGATGAGAGACTTGCGAAGTGGCAGAGTTGCTGTAATAATATCGCAATCGGGAAAGAAAGTAGCGGTAAGTCTTCAGAAAACAAGGAAAAGGTGCGATGGGTGACTTATGATGTAGTGAATATCGCATCCGCAGTTGGAAAGCAGTATCTGTTAACGGGGGAAACTTAAACTATGCAGAGTGTGAAATGGGAAGTACATAAGTGGAGATTTCGAGGAGGAAAAGGTGGAAGACGAATTTCAATGATTTTTTTAAGCGTTTATCGTTAAAATGATTTTGGCAACGGTGATCGATAGAACAAAGGAATAAGGCGGGCAATCGGAAAATGAGAGAGGTAAGTCTTCAAGACAAAATGTAAGAGCTACGAAGTGCGATTGTGATTTACGGTGGTAGGAAACTCGAGGAGAAAATGCAGAGGTTGGGTTTCAGTGGTTTTGAATGGTTTTTCACGTGTTTTGCATAGAAAGGATAAGGCGACCGTGAACGAAGAAAACAGAGAAGTAAGGCTTTGTAGGGCTAAGTGTGTTAGACAAAGAAAAGGTAAGTACAGTGTTAAGATGAGAAGAGAAGGGGGGGAGGCGTAAGAGCAGTGCTCAGAAATGAAACACACCTGCGGATTATGCGCAGGAGACAGACAGAAATGCAGGATGGAACAGCGAAGGAAGGGCTTGGACTTGGTAACACAAATTCTTCCCAAAACTCAAACAGAAAGAAATTTTTGGCCTATGGGAAGGTATACCCTACTCGAAATCTATTGACAGAGGTGAGAGGGGGGCCTTGACCACATTTTTTTGAGTTTTTCCTCTATTTACTATGCATAAGCAATTAAAACTACAGTAGCACAAAAACTAAATAGCAATGAAAATTATCAGAAGCAAATCTAACTTGAATGATATAGGAAAAACTAACTGAATGATAGAAAGGAAAATATAGTAACAGCATAGAAGTTGAGGCACGTGGATTGGGCCCTAACCCACGAGCCTAGCCCTCTAAAACTTAAATCAGTCGAATGGAATCAGTCTACTCATTTCATAAAAGAATAACTGCATACATCTCTGAAAGTTTCGATCCCTAAATAAAACAAAATCTTCAATAGTTCAAAACAATAATTCTAAATGGAATCGAGACTAGGATAGACTAACTCTTCCTAGCTCTAGCTCTGCTCTATTTATTCTACAAGGTAGCTACCAACAGCTCCCTTAAAAATGGTGCTTGAGTCCACTTTGACTCCAAGTAAACATAGATTGAGTGCCCTTTGTCTTTATTTTCTTGGCTACCTCTTGGAATTCGAATTGCTGGAGAGAATCCTTGGGGATCCTTCGGTTGCTTGTGGAATTTGAATTGTTGGAGAGAATATTTGGGATCCTTCGGTTGTCTTTGAGGGTGGAAAATCCTCCTATAATTTCTCCTTTTTGTCTCCTCCAATTATTTGTGATAAAATATTTATAAAAATGCTTAATAAATCATTATTTTCTACACTCAACCTTATATTAGGCACTCAGAGTATGTTAGCCTTAATCACCACCTATAATAGCATCACAAACCCAAATAATAATAAAAATGCAAGAAAAAGAGGTCTAAGAAGGAAAAAAAGGTGACTATTAACCCCTCCAAATATGTCTAATGATGGAGCTCATCAATTACAAAATAATATTGTGGAAAAATCCAAGGGTTAATAATACCATGGGAAAAATAATGGGTTGTGAAAAATTGAAGTGCAAAAAGGTAAATTGACTATTTTAACTATTAACTTTAGTTTTTTATTTATTATATTATATTATATTTTTATTTTTTATTTTTATGTAATTTGACCAAGTCAAAATGTTTACATAATAGGATATGATAGGACAATACATTATAACATCACTTCCATACTAGACTGGAGAGCGCCTCTCGGTGCAATCATCTTTGATCACCTAAGGCAAGCCTGAATCTCCAATTTTTCCACCTTGAGTTATGCACAAGTTGACTAATTCAATACCACCTTTGGTGCCCCCAACTAACCAATCAACCTTCGACTCCAAAATACCTTGAGTTTAGATTAACCTATTGTTCCAAAAACCCCATCATTGGACACTTCCAGAAAAATCACCTCCTTCCTTATGATTACAACTAGAGGCACCAAGTGACAAGTAGAAAGAAACTCTATTAAGGCTTCCAAATCTAGGACAACATAGGAAGACATCCAAATCCCACCTAGAATACCTTTATGGAAATGTTGTGTCAAGCTCAAGATATATGTCCCAATCAATCAAACATTTATCTTCCTCCTTAAAATCTCAATAGAGAGCAACCTCTTCTAGGGAATGTGATGCACCACAAACCTACTCTACTAGATTTTGTTGAATTTGTAACTATGGTCGATATTAATAATGTACATTTGGTAACTTTATGTAATTATATTTATCATTTTCAAGCATATTTATAAATGCTTAAGTCAAAAGAAAAATTATTTTTAGTCAAAGTCCCATTGCAACTTTTAAAATTTGAAACATTGAATTTTTGAAATGTAAATTTTTACCTCCAAAAGTGACAAGTTTCCTTCCCTCCAAGTCAAGTCGTCCTTGGCCAAGAGACGCATCCATTCACCCAATATATACTAATATATAAAGGCATCTCGACCTCCTTCATTGGAACATTTACATTCTCTCACACAAGGCAGCTTATGGACAAGTGAGTGAAGGACAAGAAGGATGAAAAAGAAGGGTGAGTTTTCTCTCTTCTCTCTCTTTAGAAACTTGCATGTGTGGAGCAATATATTTCTATGTGGTTCTAATTTTTCTGGGGAAATTGTTGCAAGGGGAAGAATTTATGGGTTACTAGGAAAACTATTACAGGGGAAACTAGGTATTGCAGGAATGTTGAAATTCTAGAAGTGCAAGATCAAAAGCAAAGTGGAGGATTAGATTGGGTGGGTTGAATTGGAGGAGAAGACCAGGATTGACCATAGTTCTAGGTGCATCTCTCATTGAACTAGAATAATTTCTTATTGAAAAGGTTGTAGGGTTTTTCCCTATAGTAATATTTCTCAGGGAAAATCTTGTGTGTTGTGATCTCTACTATTCTATTGTTATTTATGGTTAAATTTCTAAAGTATAATTACTAAATGGTATATTTGAATAAGCTAAAATAATATCTACATCAAAAGTAATTATCAGAAATTCATAAATATTTTTCTGACCCTAATTTCACTAAGAAAATCAACATTGTATCAAAGCCTTGGTGAAGGAAGAAGGAAACAGTGATATCACCTTGAAAAACCCCTAGATAGAATTTTATTTGAGTTCTTATTGTAATTGGTTCCTATGGCTTCCTATATGAAATATGAAAACAAGCTAGAGGGAGCATATAATTTTATAAGTTGGAAATTTCTAATCGATATTCTTCTTACAAAGAACTAGGTTTTGGACATTATGGAAAGAAAGGTTGTTGAACCAAAAGATGATGCAGGAAAATAAAAGTTCAAGGAGGATGGCATCAATGCTATAAGCATCATAGTGGAATCCATTACAAATCATTTGGATCCCTATATTGCAAAACTTGACACATAAAATAAGATGTGTGATTCCCTAATGAGTCTATACACAATCAAGAATTTTGGTCAATCAATGAGATTGAAGAATGAAATTCGAAATACAAGGATAACTAATGATGATATTGTGCTCCTTACTCCATAAGGATTTCAAAAATAAGAACTAGTAATTAAAACACTCAATGACCTTCCTAGATCATGGGGTGATTTTGTAGCAAGTATAAGTAGATGGAAGGAAGCGCCTATGTTTAGCATCTCAAGTATGACTTTCCAAAAATAGTAAATCACCTTGTATCAATTGATAATCAAGTATAATTGAAGGAAAATAACTTAAATTATCATTAATCAATCCTAATAGTTCATTCTCAACTTAATTGTCAATATTATTAATATTCTTATCCTTTATGATACTATGATATTATTATTAAAATATATTACAATCCACTGTACCTTCATCACCTTAATCACTTCACACCTCTCTCCTTGATGAATTGCATGGCGCTGCGTAACTCTCTCTCTCTCTCTCTCTCTCTCTCTCTCTCTCTCTCTTAATAATACATTATAATCTCTCCTACACACCCATTAAATACATGGCATATTCCTCTTACACTTTTTTATCACTCCACCGAATCTCCGAGGCTGAGAAGAGACCGAAAAAGGTAACTATAGACGAAGCTCTCGCCAAGTAGCTAGCCCTAATAGGTAGGAGAGGCCTCTCTCCAAGGGATCACATCCAAGAGGGTTGGATCAATTAGGTTTTACACTGAGGATAGTGTTGGGAAAAATACTGAGAGGGGGGGGGGGGTGAATTAGTACGAGTCAAGCATAACTTCATCAGGTGTATTGCCATCAAGGACAACACATGTCAACTGTCACATGTCTTCATCTTCATTCGTTGGTTGCCATCGGGGACAACACTACGCATCCTATTTCCAACGAGATAGTAGCACAGGGGTTTTTATTGGTTGATTTGGTTGTTGGATGAGTGAATTAGGTCAAAGAGGTAACTAGGTCAGGGCAAATAAGATCAAAATTGCAGGCATCTAATGGGGCAAGGTAGGTAAGAACTCTAACTCTTTAGGGTTTTTAGGTGATATGGATCAAACTGATGAGGTTCTAAAAAGAGCATGACTATACATTAATTCTTCTTAAACTGAATAAACTGAAACAAATTATGGTGATTCTCCCAAAATAGAGCGTAAAAGCTATATTATTATTATAAAACTTGAGAATCAAACATATCATAGAACTGAAATGAACATGGAAAGTAAAAAAAAGTAATACATATGAAACTGAAGAAGAAACTATGCTAAAGTGCAGTGCCACATGAATCCAAAAATAATAGCTGCAACTCATCCAATATATTCTTGCCAAAATCTGAATCCACTAGTGTCTCTGATCAATACAACAACATCCAACCTGTGAAATGAGTCAAGAAATGAAATATATAGGCATGAGACAACTTCTCCCAACCTCATGGGTTGAACCCCCAAGTTGTGGATCTGATCCACAAAATTCTGAATTGCATACCTAGAGTGTAGGGAGGTCAAACTGACTCATCCCTAATTTTAGTGAAATTGATTCATCAATCCTCTCAAAGAGTTTTACCTAATTTATTTACCCCTAGGTAACTTAAAAACATCATAAATACACTTAAATCCATGAATTATATTGGTAAAAATATGATTTTTTCATGGTGAAACTGATAAAACTGGAAAAAAATAGGAAAAACAGAGAAAGGTCAGGAGCGCAGCGCCAGTGTCATGAGTGTAGTGCCAATTTCACCTCAACTTTTGAAGGGGTTTATGATGTCCGAATCGAGCTCAGGATAGCTCATTAGAAAGCCTGTCCTGTATAGTTTCCAAAAGTTTCCTTGTTTTATAAAAATGATAATACTTGACCCTCCAAAAATTCAATCTCCCAAGACTGGTCAGGAGCGCAGTGACTAGCTGAAAAAGAGGCCAGAAACATGACTTTTTTAGTGTTTTTTTGACCTTTTCTCCTGCCAGTTTGCCCAAATTTTATCAGAAAAGTTCCTACCCTGACTTTATTTGGAATTTTGAATCCAATGGTACCTTCATTTTTTCAATTGGATCCTCCTAGAAGAAGCGCAGAACCTAGGGCATTGCGCTCCTGGCAGCGTAACTGTGCAAAAACTACCAAAAGTTGCAAAAATCAAAACTTGCTCAAAATATCTCCAAAATTTTGCTATGGAAGCCTGATGAAATGTTCTAAGCAATGAGGGATTCCTCAGCAAGGATTTCAATCTTGTCTCCTTCCTTATGCTTGGCTAGGGTTTGCTTATGTTTCTCCTACAATTGCTTGATTTTAATGCTATGGACCTTGTTAATCGTGATGTACTTGTTTGAAAAGTTTATGAGAATTTTTTTTACCTTTCTTTCCTTGTAAATGAGTTTCACAAGGTGTGTGTTTACCCTATCAATCCATGTCTCTTTGTATTCTTCAACCTCCTTGGAAATCCTCTCCTCAAAAGTGAGTTTTTCATCCTCAATTCTCTGCTGCTATAAATCCCTCTTAACATCCCTTGTTTTTTATCCTTTTCTGATAATTTGGATGTCATCGTGATCAGGGTCATCAAGTGGGATCATGAATTTACCTCTCTTTGTTTTGAGTAGCTCTAGCTCCATAATAACTTGTTTATCCTTCAATTGCTTATTCTCCTGCTCAAGAAATGAAATGACAAATTAAGCTCTGTCCAAATTAGTTTTCAACTCTCTAATTTGGGCATCCTTCTCTTTGAAAATCAAACTAGAGGCCTCATTATCATCATTTTGATCCAATTCAACTAGGTCAAAATATGTTTCCTCATCATGAGGGTCCTCATCCTCTTGCATGACTTCTTCATGCACCATCGCATATTCTTTATTTTGGTTTCCCTTTTGTACCTTATTTGTTGATGAAGAAGGCAAAGTCCCTCCCACAATATGTGGGGAAAACACCTACCTATGCCCTTTCTGATATTTTTTAGCCAATGTGTCTATCTCAGCCTCTTTGTTATTTGTAGGCTCTTTGACCATAACTCTGGTGGATGACCCTATATGACTCTGAAATACTGATGATGGTGGTGGTATGGGAATAGTAGGCTAACATGATGGAGGAATATTTGCAGAGGGATGAGATGAAGGAGGGATGGTTTCAGCATGTTGAGTATGTGGAGCAGTGAAAACATCATTGGTAATGAAGGTATCCCATGATGTTCAACTGGTCTAGATGATGGAGTGAAATTATTTTGATCAAGGATTAATGGAAGATGTTTTTCATTTGTTGATCATATTTTGTCTTTTGTACTATGTAGGCCATTTTTTCTATGCTCCTGAACAAATAGTATAGTATATTGAGCAACTTGAATCTTATGAATTACATGAGCAGTCCAATATGGTAGGTGTAAATTCTGGAGAACCTTCCTTCACAAGATAAGTACTTCATGATTATTTTCATCATGGTGGTATACCTATCAAGAAGGTAACTAAAAGGGAAAACTCTCTTTCTCTCATTTTTGTACCTTTGTTTGATGAATGGTTCATAATACTGGTCATCCAAGTCTTTGGCCTTAAACCACTTCTCACCCATATTTGGTATCCTTCTGGCAGCATCAATGATAGGTGTGTATATAGTGAAGGTTACACCTGCAAGGGTCACTTGATTGTCTCTGAGATTTGTGATGAAAAATCTGCTCAAAACGGAGTGGTGTTGGACTCTTTGGATCATTTTGTAGAAATCAAGGAAAATAATATATTCAAAGAAATATATTGTCATAGGTGAGGCCATTAGTTCTCTGGTGTTGGTGGGCTCAAGCCTCAGAATTTTTCCTCCTTTTTGAGGTCTCCTTCCCTCTATATCCTCCTATCCTCCATGTAATCTTTGTCTTCCTCCTCCATAGTGTTTTTAGTTTTGAAACCCTAGGGTAGGGAAAGGGGAGTGGGAAAATAAGTTTTAGGGAGTGGGGATGGGAGTAGGAAAAATTGGGGGAATAGGGAAGGGGGTTAGGGAACTTAGGGGAATGATATGGGATTAAAATACTTATGGAAATAATATAGGGAAATTGATTACAGGTATAGGGGAAGTTGCCTAGAAAATGTGTAGTCTATGAGCTAGGTTTTTGGGAAATGCAGTTTAGGGACAGGGATTTAGTGATGTAGGGACAGTATTAGGGTTTAAAGTGATGTGGGAAGTGAATGTAGGGTCTAGAGAATAGTTTAGGGTTGTAGGGATGAAATTTAGGGTTTCTTAGCTTAAACACTGGGAAAACTTAAAGAGAGATTTAACACTTAAATCTTACAAATGGAAAATTCTAAGAGGGAAAAAATGATTTTTCTTACTTGAACTGGAGGTGAATAAATCCTTTGCTGGTGTTTTGGAGCATTTGGATGAAACTTTGATGGTTGTGGATGAAACTGGCTAGGAGTGCAGCGCCAATTCTAGGAGTGCAACGCCTCACTGCCAAGTGCACAACACCCTTCTCTAGGAGTGCAGAGCCTAACCTATAGGAGCGCAACGCCACCCAAAACTTGAAATTTGACCCTGAAAATTTATTTTTCATGCTAAGGGAGTGTGATCTCGATGGTTGGGAGAGAAAATGATTTGTTACTTTGTCTTGTGATGGGATTTATACTTGATGATTTCAATGCATTTGCCTTTTGGACCCACTTTTCTTTCTTCTCATTCACTTTAAACTCTGAATATTTACCTTTCACTTTTGTTTCTGATTTGGAGATTGATCATTTGATGGATTGAGAACACTTAGACTTTGAAAATTCTGGGATTTCTTGGCACATGAAACTTTTAAGTTGAAAGCTATATGAAACCATTGAACTTATTAAAAATTGAGAAAAAATGAAATTACATGATGAATGGAAATTACAATATGGAATAAAAGCTAATATTACATTTCAAATTTACATAGTAAAGTGAATTTATTGATCACTCTTAGTCTTGCTGGCCTTTTATGCAATGGAAATGATGTTTTATTGGACGTTGAAAACCCTAAGACTTAATGGACCTTGAAAACCTAAGACCTAATGGACACACTAACTGAATGTACTTCATGATTATATGACTGAAAATATGATAAGACTCATAAAATAATGGACACTCAGCATGTGACAAAGTGAGCCAGTAAGCAATGAGATAACATTTTTTGAAAAAAGTGAACTTTGATTAAAATCTGCACCAAGTGACCAAAGTTTTACATGACCTAGTGGAATGATAAAAAATTCTAAGTGGTACCCCTAAAATGACATGAAAGATTTAATTTTGATCACTGGTGGAAGGAAGCAAATACTAACACTAACACACTCATTAAAGGCATGCCATAAAATATTATTCTTAAGCTCTCTTGAATGCATATGTTACACTCTCCTCTAATTAAGACATGTGTTTCTCTCTTAATGGCATAAGTTACTAAGGCATGCATACCTTTCCTTAATGGCATAAGTTACTAAGGCATGTGTACCTCTCCTTAATGGCATAAGTTACTAAGACATGTGTTTCTCTCCTTAATGGCATGACTTAGGCTCCCCTAAATGGCATATGCTACTCTTTCTTAAGGCATGTGTATTTTTCCTCCTTTATGAAAATAATTCGTTTTTCCACCTATATATGTGTCTATGATGTCTTCTCACCTGACCACTACTACTTGTGCATTATGAAAGAATAATTCAAACTTGAGAGAGAGAGAGAGAGTTGGAGATACTTGAAGAAGATTTTGAGAGAGAGACAGACTTGGAGAGTAAGATCAGAACTTGGTGAGCCAAGACTAATTCAGTGCTTCAACGTTTCAGTGTTGATTTGGTTGAAGGGAATGTTGATTCAGTGTTTTCATATGTTGTTGATACCAGTGATATTTATGCTACAACTTCTTCAGATTTGGGTGAACTTACTCATTCTCTTGATCTCTCATTGTACTTTCTATCTCTGTTGAATAATTGATATCTAATAGAAGAAGATTTTGGTTTGGTTTTCCCCTTGTTTGTTTTTCCCCATTCATTGGACCTAAATTCTTTGTGTCTCATTTTTCTCTTGGTTGCATTATATTATTCACTTCATTTTGTGCTCTATCTACAATTTCTTAACTAATGTTGTAGCAGAAAAAAAAATGGAATAAGTGATTGTTACAATATAGAACATCAAAATTTCAACATGGTGTCAGATCTTTGGTGAAGACAAAACCAAGAAGATAAGGGTTATAACTCCTTTGTATAAATTTTACTTCAAAGAGATACTATTTTCTGCTGAAATTTATTGCCCAAGAAGAAAATAACTATCACTCCTTTGCAGAAATTTTACTTCAAAGCGATCTTACTTGTTGCTGAAATTTGTTTCCCAAGAAGATAGGAGCTATCACTTCTTTTGCAAAAATTTTATTTCAAATAGATCTTACTTGCTGCTTAAATTTGTTTTACTTCATCAAGATGTCTTCTTCTAATTTCAAGGATGAAGATAAGATGAATTATGCTTCAAATTTTGTTCCATGGAAGGCAAGATTGGATATTACTCTTGAAGAACATGATGTACTGGAATATGTGGAAGGTGAGGTAGAAAAACCACTAGAAAATTTGAATTTTTTTGTCAAGGTCAGATTCAAGAAGGGAGAAGTCAAGGCTAATATTATTATCCTTAATCCTCTTGTAGACCATCTCATCACCTATGTCTCCAAGTTGAAGAAATCTAAGGAAATGCATGACAAGTTGATTGGAATGTATCAAGTAAAAAATTTGAGTCAAATCCTTACTTTGAAGGATCAACTCAACGAAATTATGATGAAAAAAGGAGATACCATTCAAGCATACTTCATGAGGATATTAAAAATCAAGGATCAACTGTCAATTGTTGGTAAAATTGTATTTGATAAAGAAAAAGGAATGGAATTTTCTTTCATAAATGGAAAAGTTCAGTTGGCCAATGAGATCTAGCATGAGATATTCCTTCACTCTAGGATTTAGATATGAAGGTATTTATAAAGGAAATGGAAGACCAATCCATGCACTGATTCATGACAATAATCATTAATGTGAGCTTTGGCACTGAATTTTCACTCATCTACACTATAAACCATTGCTTCATTTGAGAAAGATGGTTTTCATAATTCTCGATATTAGAGTGGATCATGATGGAGTCTACCAAGGGCATGCAAGTGGAAATCATGTAAAGGGATCATACCCTTCAAGAAAAATAAAAACCAATCAGGTACTCCATCGTATACATTCTTATTTATGTGTACTTACGCATGTGACTTATCTTGGTGGCTACTTGTATTATATAATCTTTGTGGATGATTTTTCTCACAAGACATGGATTTTTTTTTTGAAAAAAATTCAAGCATTTAACATGTTCAAAGACTTCAAAGCTATGGTAGAAAAACAAACTAGAAAGTAGATCAAAATACTCAGATATGACAATGGAGGAAAGTTCAATTCAAATGAATTCATTGAATTCTAAAAAGAATTTGGAATCAGGAAAGAGACCACCATACCATATAATCCTAAACAAAATGGTGTGGCTAAAAGAAAGAACGAAACTATCATGGAAACTGACAAATTTATGTTGTGTGATCAAAATCTACCCAAGTTTCTGTGGGGAGAAGTTGCTAACATTGTTATGTATGTCCAAAATAGATCTCCACACCAAGCCTTAAACAACAAGACTCCTGAAGAAGTATTTACTGGTGAAAAGCTGATTTTGGGCACTTGAGCATTTTTTGTTTCCCTGTCTACTTCCATGTGCCAAAGGAAAATAGGAACAATCTGGAATATTTAGGAAAGAAATGTATGTTTGTTGGATATTGTGAAAAGTATAAAGCTTACAGAATATACGTACATGGTAATAAAACTATAGAGTTTAGCAGGGATGTAACATTTGATGAAGATGCAGCTCTTGGAAAGGCAAGAGACACTCCTCTTCCTCCTTCTAATTTCGATAGAAAATATGATGCCTTGGATGCTCAAAAAGATCCTGAACCTGAGCATAATCTTGTTGATAAACCCATGGAGTCCATGGACCCCTTGGATCCTCATTCATGTGATCCTCTAGCTAGAAAGGTACTAGTATGGATTCATGACGCCTTACAAGATGTTGATAGACGTGTTTCCCCTAGAGGAACCTTTAGATAAAGCAAGAAACCATGTCGGTTGTGTTGGAAAATCAAAATAGTTATACTAGGGTTTGATTCTCTAATCTTAATAATTACTTGAGAGTGTGTTGGCTTCTTTTACTTCTTTATTATCTTATATTTCATCAATAAATAACCATATTATATGTGCATTAAGATCACAAAACAAGAGACACAAGATGTAGGCACTATGCCAGGGCAAAACCCCCTTTGAGGGGAAAACCCAGTCGATAAAATATTCCTTTCAATAGTATTCTTTGAGACTCTTCACCCTAGACATATACCAGATCTTCTCTCCACACCAAGTCATTATCCCAGATCTTCGACCCCTTTATAGAAACTTCGTACTAGGCAGAAACTTCCAGCAACAGACGACTTCTGGCAGTAGAAAAACTTGGAAGACTTCGATCTCCCAATCTAGGGCATGAAACAGAGAGAGAGAGAGAGAGAAAGACCAAAAGTTTTATTTTCTTCCTCTCCTTAGAATTCCCCAAATTCTCACTTCTTTTGGCTTCCTGACAACAGATTTTGAACTTCTCTAACTACTCTTGAGATATCGAACTAGCTTGAGATAGATTGCTTCAAATGACTTCGAATTCCTTCCTTTTATAGGCTCCAAGTGAGGTCGAATAGGTGTCTCTTAGGCCGACGGGATCCCCTTTAGGCTGAATTGGTGTGGAGGTTACATAATTCATATTTAACTCAGTTCTTAGATGATTTACATGATCCAAAATCCCAAGGAGGGTCTCTTTGAATGTATAATAACTCTATAAACTCAATATTAATCCTAGGAGTCCAAAATGGGAACTTCAACTAATATAATGATGACCCAAGCATGAAACCCATGCTTTAACAAGTCATTGTTACAATAATAAAAATTATTTTCTTTAAAAAAATTTCAAGTAAATTTCATTATGACTCAAATACATTAAATGAATACTGAACCTAGTTACAATTTCCAATTCTCCCTGTTAACTAGGGAGGTATTCATCATATACAAATACAATAGAAGATCTCAAACTATATGAAATTGTTTTGTGTCAGTATTTGCATCCTATCATCAGTGATCAAAAATCCTCTTTTCATATCATATTAGGGTCTCATTCAAAAAAAAAATTATCATTCCACTAGGTTTGCATTCAAAAATTTTGTCACTGATGGTAGCTCTAGCCCAAAAAACATCACTCTTCCCTAAACTTGATAACTTGTTGGCATATTTTCATAACTTGTTGATTGTACATCATTCGTAAAGTTAATTTCATCATGCCATAATGTCAATCATGTCATCTTGAAATTCAGTCCTTCAAGGTCTCATTAGGTCTTTTAGGGTTTTTCAAGGTTTCACTAGGTCATTAGGGTTTCCACGATTCAATAAAACTCCATTCCATTGCATAAGACCAACAAGTAGAGAGTGATCAAATAAAATTCTCTTCACCATGTGAAGATGATTTTCAAAGAGAAATTCTTATTTCATCATGTAATTTTGAGTTCAAATGTAAGTTTTTATATTTTCATTATGTAATTTTATGTCTTTCAAATGTAATAAGTACTGCACAAAATTCCAACTCAAACTCCTATGCAAAACTTAAGATCATAAAAGTCAAAATTTAAAGAGTGCCAAACTCCAACACATCAACCTACAAAGAAGAAAATCAAAGTGAAAAAGGTATTCAGCAAAGTTTTCAAAGGTGAAATGAAACATTAGAAATGTGGGTTTTAAATCAAAAGATCAATTTCATTCAAGTGTTAAAGCCTAAATGACATCAAATTCAAACTCATTTGTCTCCTACCATCGTTGAGCACACTCCAAGAGGGAAAAATTTCGAGTTTCTAGGCGAAAATTTGCAAAGAATAGAGCATAGGGTGCACTTGCTTTTGCGAGGGCGCACTTCCTTCAGCGAGGGCGCACTTCCTTCTACAAGGGCGCACTTCCTTCTGCGAGGGCGCAATTGCTTCTGTGAGGGCGCACTTCCTTCTGCGAGGGTGCACTTGTTCAAAAAAGCCAGAAACTCATTCAAATTGAAAAAACAATGCTTCATAAGCTTCAGAAACATTCTCATCGACCTCCAGCAAGTGAGTGAAAGCTAATTCCATCAATTATCCTCTCCATCAAGTTCATTTGTTGGGTGCTGTGAAATTTTTTTTAGAATTTGGTGTTTAAATCATTTTAAAACCCTCAATTTCCATTTCCCATTCCTCATTCCTAAGAACACTTTCCACCATAATCACACTTCCCTAGGGTTTTGACTTTAAAAATCATGTCAAAAGAAGAGAACATACCATACAGTGAGGAGAAGAAACAAAGGATAGAAGGCCACATAAAGGGGGAATAATACTCAGACTTGAGCCAACAAGTACTAGAGAAATTTTGGCATCTCCTATGGCAGTGACATGTTTCAAACATGTTGGGTGTTTTGAGTTCTGTGAGAAAATTCAGAGGGTCCAACACCATGTCATGTTGACTGGGATTTTCATATCTAGCCTCCATGACAACCAAGTTACTCTAGCTAGTGTCACCATTACTGTGTCAACTTCCATCATTTCAGCTGTCACAGGGATCCAAAATGTTGGGGAGAAATGGTTCAAGCACAGATAATTAGAGAAACACTACTATGAGCCTTTCATGAAACCAAGATATAAGAATGAGAAAAAGAGGTTCTTTCCTTTTTCCTACCTCCTGGACAGATATGCACCAATTATGAAGATAATCATGAAATACTTTTCAAGTGAATGTAGATTTTCAAGAATTTATACCTATCGCATCTGGTTCTTAATGCATTTCACTAGGGTAAAGATGCTCAACATACCCTACTACTTTTCCAGAGCATTGATAAGATGAAATTTATTTTCTAGAAAAGGGAGTATGAACATCAAATGAGAAGTATTTTTCATCATTCCCTTATCAAAATCATATTCCTCTATCATCTCAATGAAATAAGCATTGCATGGAGTACCTTCATAGCCAATGATATATTCAGAGAGCCATCTACTCAGCATGAACAAAATATGCCTTCATAATCTCAGCCATCTACTCAGCATGCACAAAATATGCCTTCATCATCTCAGCCATCCACTTCCATCTCTCCATCTCAGCCCATAACACATTCATCATCATCAGATCAGTCCCCTTCACCCATTTCACCTCCTTCATCTCCATTTCATCACGACATTGGATCACCTAGCTGGTTGAGGTCATTGAGCCTAAGAGGGATAATGTGGTTAAGGTTGATCCATTGCCAAAAACCTACCAGAGAGGTCATAGGAATGTGTTTTCTCCATACATAGTGGAAGGGGACATGCCTTCTACATCAGTAAAGCAGCTGGACAAAGGCAAAGAAAAGGTGATTGAGACAGAAATTCAGCCAGAGGTTAGACATGAAGATAACCTCCATGAGATTGAGCATGATTTTGAGCTTGTTTTCCTAGGTGAGGATTATGATGATGAAAACATCAACATATCCATCAAAGGAAAGGATTCCAATATTAGAGAGATTGAGACTAATCTTGACAGGGCCAAGTTTGTCATAAACTTCCTTGGGTAGGAGAATAAGCAGTTGAAAACCAAGCAATTCATTGATGAGGTTAAGTTTATCACGGCTGAAAGGGAGGTAGAAAAAGCTAAAGCTTTACTTGATGAGACCCTAGAGAAGCATGGTTTGATTGAAGAACAAGAATAAAAATCACCAAGAGGCGGGCCTAAAACCAGAGGCTTAAAAAGAGCCTTGGAGCTTGAAAGACAAAGGCAAAGAGAGATAGTTGATGAATCCATCCTTGATGATCAATTCTTAGAGATGATCAAAGAAGAAAATGAAGGTTGGCTTCAATCCATCAAGGACCACCTGTAGAAGTTGTTAAATAAGGCTAAAAATTACAACAAGATTCAAAGGAGAATGGCCAAACAATATGCCAAAAGAGAAATAAATACAAGGGCAAAACTCAAGGCATCAAATGCAAAGATTGAAGCCCTAACTCACCAAGAAGAGAAGAAGAAATTGGATATACATGCAGAGGCTTCACTCCAAGCCTAGCCACCTCACCAGCACCCTCTCCACCAATTTTGAAGCCATTTGACCCATTTTTGCAAAATCTATGTTTTTTGTGTATTCCTAAACAAATTCATATCAGAAAATTGGTCATATGTGCAGCGCCCTATGCGTTTCAAAATTTTTTGAGGCACTTTTTGAGGAAAAAAAGACCACTAGTGGATTCCTAAGAAAAAATACATCTAAGAAAACCATTTTTCCAGCCCTATTTTGTAGATTTGGCAAGTCAAAAGGTTAAAAAACTAGCAAAAAATCATGTTTCTGCCCCTATTTTGGCCTAGGCGCTGCGCACAAAGCATTCTTGGTAGAAAGAATTTTTGAGGTATCAAATCACCTTATTTTTTCAAACTGGAGTCATATTCAGAAATTATACTTGAATATCTTTCTATCAAGCCATTTTAGGCTTGATTTGGACACCTACAAGTCAGTCAAAATCATCCTTGAACAGGGAGGGCGCACTTGACCATTTGTTGATTTTTTTTTTGAAATTTCACTGTAATTTTGACTTTATCTCAAACATTGATGTTTCCACCTATGTAATTGAGGATGTTAAATTTAATTATGTTATGGATAAGTTACCTAGGGGTATATTCATTAGGTAAAAGTTTTCATTAAGTCAAATGAATCAGTTTGAATGTATTTAGAGAGGAGTCACTTAGAGCTCCCTATACTCCAGCTTTCAGTTCAGAATTTTGTGGATATCTTCCTGATCAACTCATGGATTCGACCCCTGAGGATGAGTGAATGTTTTTTTTTTGTTTATTTATTCCCTTTATTCACTCTTATAAAGGATTGGAATCAATTTGGATGCTAGCTCATTGATCAAGGACCACTGTACTCACTTTGGCCAGTTAATAAAGAAGAGTTGCAGCTATTTTTTTGGATACATGTGGTATGATGATTATCATTGTTTTTCCTTTAGTTTAATATGTTAGAATGTGTTTTATTCATGTTCATTACATCTCTGTTGTATGATATCTTCCAAGTTTATAGGCATAACACATGCTTTCTCGTGCTCTGTTTAGGTAAAGTTATCATAATTTGTCCATTTTCCTCTGTTTAGGAAGAATACATCTCCCATGCTCTTCCTAGATCCTCATCAGTCTTAAAACCATCTCATAACAATCATCTTAAAGTGTTAAGCCTTATTCCTACCTTTCCCCATTGAATCTTTTCAACCCTATCTCATTTTCCCTAACGTAGCTCCCTTGATCATAATTTCATCCAGCAGCCCGACAAAAATCAATTATCAAAACCCCTGAACTGAAACCTAGCCTAAAATATTAATCTATTCAGCCTCCTAGGCCATTTTTTGTGGAGATTTCCCTCTCCAACTTGGTAGGGATAGCTACCAAGTTAAAATGTTGATCATAATTTGGATCAGGGCCTCAAATTAGCTAAAAAATCAAAGTGCTCAAAATTGCTTTGAACTTGAACAATCGGATAGAGTTAGTCACCAGGATTCTGTTGCAACTCATTTCATCAAAATCCAAGTTTGTATGACTGATTTATCGTATGTTGTTCATTTTCCAAAACAGGCAAAAAAGGAGCAGAAAGGTACAAGGATGATGTGGCGGGTACAGTCAGCATTACAAGGAATATTATCTAGATTGCAGGTAGTGGCACTATGACAAGTTTCATCTACATATTCGCCAAATGGCTTAGTGAAGAGAGAAATTTTCCAATGACCTCCAATATTCTTCCTAAGTTTTAATTTGAAATTTTTTTAAGGTTGGAGTGCAACCCAACCAGAGGGCACCACTTGTCCTCTTTGGTGGGCCCTATCCAACCCTTGGGTCAAATTATTATGTCACATATATATATTGTAATATACATATTATATAGTTTACAACCCACCTCTCGGCGGCATTAACTAGATTTGTAGGAGCCCTTAACTAAAGTTGACAAAGGTTTAAGTTTGGAGGAGTCCTAAGTCTGGCGTAGTTTGCTATATTCCATTTAACAAAATTGTATGGCGGAGTGGGGGTCGAACCCATGACCTGCTGCCTACTGCCCGCACACGTTACCAGCTCTCCTACTCGGTGGTTCTTTACCACTATACTCTCTGCAACATTTTATTGTTTGATAACCCAAAGGTCGAGGGTTGGCGGGGGCATGCCCCCTCCCCATATGGCCACAGTCTAGAACCAAGCACCCAGACGAATGAAATGGTGGAGTTCCACTTTTAGTGGACTTAACTAGCAGTCTTCCAATTTTAGTGGCAGTTTTCTAGGGCTGGTGTAAATGAGGACTATCTTGGGCAATATTCAACCAAATTGAGCTCAGTAAAAGTCATTCTTAGCATTTTGGCATCCTGGGAATCCATTGGAATAGGTTTTAGAGGCAGAGGAGGACTTCTTGATGGATTTTTTCCCACTTGAATATTTTTGATGCCTAGGGCCACCAAGAGAGGAGGCCATGTCTAGAGGACCTAAAGTCCAATTGAAGAACCAAAAGAGGCTACTCAAGTGTTTAAGGATGTTCTGAATCCAATGGTAACTTATGTTTTCTGTTTTGAGCACATATTTAAGGTTAATTTGCAAGTTTGATAAGAAGGGTGTATGGATCATTCATCCATTTGAAGTAGTTTTGATAGCTGTGGATCAAGGAGGAGAACTTGTAGGGGTTGTTCTCATTTATAGAATTATTGTTGTAGCAGCTATGTCCAGCATGGTTTAGTTTTGGTTTTATTTCTTCATTCATTAATTTTATGAAGACATTTTATCTACGCTTCAGTGTGGAATTGGAGTGTATTTGTGAGGGATTTCTAGCACTCATTGGTGAGGTATAGATCATATTTACAGGATATTGTTGTATTTTTGTTATATGTGAGAGTTATTTGTAGGAGAAAATCATCTTGAATGGGTGATATCCACATAGTGAGGTAGTATACTGATATGTACCTTTGTTCACCAAATAAAAGAGTGGTCTAGTCATGTTGACAGGCCAAGAAGATGTAGCCCGGGTGGGGTGAAATCCTTCATCAAACTTCTTGTATTATGTTTTGATGTATATGTATTTTCTGTTGTTGATGTTGGCATGTTATTTTTTTTAATAAATTTAAACATTAAAATCCTGGAATCAACCTGCTCATTATACATAAAGCCATGCACATAAGAAACACATTTCTTATACGGATGAGGGAGCTTGCATATATACGGATGAGGGAGCTTGCATAGAATTAACAAGTTTACCCTCATTTGATATCGAAGGTTGGCCCGTGGTTACCTCTATTGGGATTTCTTACTCAGCCTTAGAAATCTGGGGGAGTGATAACAGAAACTATGAATAACTTTAGGCACCACAATGCCACTGACTAGATTCCTGGCCAGGGAAATCTATCCATTGGTCTCTCAACAAATTTAGGCACTGCAATGAAACAAACTAGATTCCTGACCAGGTAATTCTATCCAAGTGGGAATAAGGTGGATTCAAGCTTTCAGCCCCTTTAGGTGCCATCATGCTTACTTTCTAACCACCAACCTAGGGACCTAGGTGTGTATCAATGAAAAGAGCTCCATGACCCATGCCACCCTTCCCTTCTTTGGGATCTAGACATGAACACAAAGTGTAGGTGAGATGTCCTCCCAATAAATGCTTCACTCGCAAAGCCTTAACAAATATCTTAATTTTCTTACCATCAATACAATCATAAATGTCAACCAAACCCAACAGGTTTCTAAAATATTCAAATTTTTTATTCAAAATAGCCTTTGTTATTATGCATGCTACCTGTTCATCTATCAAGACATACTCCCACTTCACAATCCCATCCTGCACCAAGTTCCTAATAAATTGGAAATTATTATTGATATGCTTTGTCCTAGCATGAAACACGGGATATCTAGACATCTTGATACAACTTTTATTGTCACATTTAATCACAATAGGACTCAGAGACTTCCCGAACAAATCGGTTAGAATCTTCCTTAACCAAACAACCTCCTTTCCTACTTCACATGCAGCCACATATCTTGCCTCAGCACTACTCAACGCAGCAGGATTTTGCTTCCTACTCATCCATGATATCATAGCATCTCCCAGACTAAAACATCCTATGATAGTGTTCCTTTCATTAGTCTCACTTCCACCCTAATCATAGTCTGTGAAGCCAATTAGCTTGACTTCCTTACTATCATGTTTTAGGGAGTGATGTACAGTGTCATGAAGATACTTCATTATATGTTTGGCAGTTATAAAAATATCGTGTCAGGGCGCCAACTGAAAGTGACTAAGAATTTTTATTAAAAAACATATATCTGGCCTAGTATTTACCATATACATTAGGGAACCCACCAATTAACGATATGAGGTAGGATCCACTAGACTGGATTCATAGTCCCTTAACTTCTTGAGATTGGTGATCATATTAGAAGTCATCGTCTTGGAATCCATCATCCCAAATTTTTGCAACAACTTGATGATGTAATTTCCTTGCCCCAAATATTTATCCCCATGTCTCTGCCATACTTCTAAATCTAGGTAATAGTGCATTAGTCTTAGATCCTTCATTTCAAATTCGACTGTCAACATCTTCTTGCATTCTTGAATTCTTCTCTCTACGTCAGTGATGAATAGATCATCCACATATAGTAGAATAATGACAGGCTCATTATTCACAACCTTGATGTAGAGATTCAAATCAGCAAAACTATTTAAGAATCCAATTCTAAGTAGAAATGCATCCATCCTAGCATACCATGCCCTGGGTTCTTGCTTCAAACCATATAGGGCCTTCTTTAGTCTACATACATGAGAGTCCATGCTATTAACTTCAAAGCCTTCGTGTTTTTTATGTACACTTCCTCATCAATGGTCCCATTCAGAAATGTGGTCTTCACATCCATTTGATGGATATTCCACCTCATTGTAGCAGTCAATGAATCCAACGATATAATAGTAGTGTACCTTGTTGTAGGTGCAAAGGTTTATTCATAATCAATGCCTTCCTTTTAAGAGAAACCTCTTGTGACAAATATTGCTTTCTTGTCTATACTTCCATCAACTATTGTTTGATCTTATAGATCCATTTAGATGTGACAACCTATTTGTCACTATGTCTAGGAACAATTTCCCAAACCCCATTCTTCATGATGGATTGATTTTTTTCTTGCATTTCTTTCTTCCAAGCCTCTTGATGCACAGCTTCCTTGATTGTGGATGGTTCGACTTCTATTAATTTTTTCATATATATAGCATAACAAAAATATATTTTCATTTTATTTCTTTCCCTGAAGGTTATTTTAGCTTCATGTCCTTCATCATCTTCCAATGTAGCTTTCAACCAATTTTTCCTCTTCCTTGTGGGTGGGATGACCATAGATTGAATAGGCTCACTCATTCCTTCTTCAATATTTTTAGTAGATTTTTCATGATGACATTCTTCTTCTTCAAATATGGGAACTTCTTCGTCATCAGAATCAATAGGAATATCCTTTGATTTCTTATATTCTTGATTTTCATCAAATATGACCTCTCTGCTTACTTCAATATATCGTACTTCTTTGATGTAGATTCTATATGCTTTTTAAGAGAGGCTATGTCCAACAAATATTCCCTTGATACTTGTAGATGCCAACTTCTTCCGCTTGTCTTTCGAAACATGGATATATGTTGGACTTCAAAAGATTCGGAGGTGATCCACACTCGGCTTCTTTCCTGTGAATACTTCTTCAGTTGTTGTATTATCAAGACCCTTATGAGGACTTCTATTTTGAATGTATATGGTTGTCATCTCTACTTCTCCCCATAAGAACTTCGGTAGATCTTGATCAAGAAGCATAGTTCTAATGCCTTATTCAATTGATCTATTCTTTATTTCAGACAATCCATTTTGATCGAGATAATAGGAAACAATGAGCTCCATCTTAATACCTACTTCCTTACAATATGCAATCAATTCCTTAGAATTTTATTCCCCGCCATTATCAAACCTCAGAGTTTTTATCTTTCTTTCAATTAGGGTTTCCACTTCAACCCTAAACTCCTTGAAATTATCAAATACTTCATCTTTTGTTTTGAGAAGCTAGAGCCATGTCTTTCTAGAATGGTCATCGATGAATGTCAAATAGTAGATATGACCTCCAAGTGATTTTTCAGACATGGGCCCACACACATCGGAATGGATGAGGTCTAATATCTCTTTAGACCTAGTTTCACTATTGTGAAATGAATTTCTTGTATGTTTCCCCAAAGCGAATCCCTTTCACACATTTTCATCATCTAACTTCATATTAGGAATACCATGAACCAATTGACTAAGATTAGGGATGACCTTATAATGTAGATGACCATACCTCCTATTCCATAGCTCAATGGAACTTATTTCCATATGAACCAAAGCTTGAGAAGGTGGTGTAATGTCTCTATAAATAATTCCTTCATGAACTCCAATAACCATATCTTTATCAATTCTATAATATTTTACCCAAACCAATACTTTCCCATCAATAAAATAAATTATTTCCCCTTTATCTTCTAAACAAGAAATAGAAAGAAAATTGTTTTTCAAACCTCGAACATATAGAATTTTTTTGAGGTGCAGCTTCAATCTATTATCTAGCTTCAACGATGTTGATCTCATGCCTTTAACAACATAGATTTTATTGTCACCCAATTCCATTGCATGAGAATATGGCTCCTTTGATAGTGTATGGAGTTGTTTACTTTCTCTTGTCATGTGTCTCGATGTTCCACTATCAATGATCCATGTATTGTCATCATTAAGAGAACATGTAAGAGAAGCCAAGAGTCCTTGACTTTTGAACTTCCTGATTAATTAATAGATGACCTTATTGCTCCATCTTCCAATATTGTTGATACCCATTATTATGTAGTTCATCAAAGAGGGAGAATCCATTCCAAAAAAATTATCTTCAATTCTTCTTGACCTTAGCTCTAATACCATGTTGGAAAATCAAATTAGTTATATTAGGGTTTGATTCTCTTATCTTGATAATTACTTGTGAGCGTGTTGACTTCTTTTACTTCTTTATTACCCTATATTTCATCAAGAAATTACCATATTATATGTGCATGAAGATCACAAAACATGAGACACAATATGTAGGCACTATGCCAGGGAAAAAACCCCCTCGAGTGGAAAACCCAGTCAACAAATTATTCCTTTCAATAAAATTATTTCAAACTATTCACCCTAGACATATACCAGATCTTCCCTCCACACCAAGTCGGCCTCCTAGATATTCGACCCCTTTCCAGCAACTTCTACTAGGCAACAACTTCCACCAGCAGATGACTTTCGGCATCAACAAAAATTTGAAGACTCCAACCTCCCAATCTAGGGCATGAAATAGAGAGAGAGAGGCACAAAAAGTTATATTTTATTCCTCTCCTTAGACTTCCCCAAAATTGCACTTCTTTCAGCTTCCCGACAACAGACTTTGGACTTCTCTAGATACTCTTGAGATATTGAATTTTCTTGAGAGAGATTCCTTTAAATGACTTAGGCTTCCTTCCTTTTATAGAATCTAGGTGAGGTTGAATAGGTGTCTCTTAGGCCTGTTATCACTCCCTTCATTTCCCAAGGCTGAAAAAGGAGACTAAAGGAGGTTAACTCAAACCAAGCTTTAGATTTGGTATCTAGCCCTACCAAACTAGAGAGGACTCTCTCGATGTCAATTTCATAGTGAATGAGGTGACTGGAAAGGAAAATATCTTAGGCTAGATATAAGCTTAGTGATTTTGATTAGATTTTTGTTCTGAATTTTTTTGGATAGAAAGTTTCAGTCTAGGAACTAGGTCTAGGTTTGTTTTGGATCAAGTTTTTTTTTCCTTCTTCAAGAGTTTCTCTAAATTCTCATTTACATTTTCAAGCCAAAACTCTTTGTCTTGTTCAATCTCAGCAGCAATCAAATGATCAAAATCATGTTGACCTAAGGGGGGGGATAACTCAGTTTCTTGTTCTTTTTTCTTGGTTAATCCTCTTATTTTTGGCCTCCTTGGCATTATCTGAGCCTCTTTGTATTCAAGTTGATTAACATCCTTAACTTCTTTTCCCTTATATTTATATGCCTCAAGATCTTCCTTAGTTTTTCTTAGGATTATTTTTTTCACCTTTAGTTGCATGTTTTCTTGTTGTAGGAAGGTTATCATGAAATTTTCCCTTGAGAGATTGTCCTTGAGCTCTCTTATCTTTGCTTATTTTCCCTGATTATCTCTTCAGCTGACTTGTTTTCCACCTGCTCCACTAGCTCTGTCATGTCAACCTCCAAAGGTGCTTTCTCTCCTCATGTTGCTACAAGGGTGACTCACTCTCATGCATAGGTGGTTTCTCCATAATTTCTCTTAATACTTTCTCAGCTGTAGGTTCAGGTGAAAGCACACCTTTAGTGATATTAGGAGAAAATACCAACCTTTTACCCTTATCATAATTTTGAGTGACTTCATCCCTTGGCATATTTGGAACCTCTGTTGGTCTACTTGAAGATCCAATCTTCTGTGGCTTTGATGATGTTGATGGTATGCTTTGAATGATAGGTGGAATAGTGTTGGGCATAGAATAAATTGATTTCATGAATGTTTCCCATGACATATTGATCTGTGAGAGTCGATGTAAGACTATAACCTTGACCAAACCATGGTGAAACAAACTAGCTTGGTGATCCTTGCATTTCCTTTGTAATTTTTCAATCATTTTGACTAGACTTCTAAATAGATAATGAGGCAAGTTCAGTGGCTTGGTGGCAGTGAAATGAATCAATAGCCTTATGTTGTACTGGTATAATCTTGAGAACCTCCCTTCACAGGTAAAATAATTCATGATCAGCTTCATTAAAGGAGTATACCTTTTAAGTAAATGTCTAAAGGGAAAGACGTGTTCAGGATCATCTTTGTAGTGTGGCTTTAAGAAAACTTTACAATTATCAATGTCCAAATCCATCCCTTTGAACCAGATTTCTCCATGATTTTGGATACTTTTTGTTGAGGCTATGGCATCTTCTGATATAGTTAATTCAACCCCTACTATGTTAGACTTATCTCTCCTAAAATTGGTGGCAAAGAGGCTTGTCAATTGGGCATGATAGCCTACCTCTTGAATTATTTCATAAAATCTTAAACAGCAACCAGTGTCTTCAAAGGATTTCCTCGTATAGGAAGAAGCATTGATCTCATGTACATTGGATGGCTCAAATCTGGAATGATGATCATCCTTGTTTTACTTTATCTTCTCACCTATATTGATGTTTGTTTTCAAAAATAAACCTAGCTTGATGTGAAGGAAAGGAAGAGTGAAACTTAGGAAAACAGGGGATAATGATGCAATGAGTTTAGCCTCAAGAAAAATGAAGGGGATAGGAGTTAGGGGAAAATCCTAAAAAATTAGAGGAGATAGGGTAGTTTGTTAGGAACACAGTACAAGTGGAATTCCTTGAAATGGATAAGGGAAAGAGGGGAAAAGGGACAAAACATTGTGTTAACCCAGAATCTCTGTAAAAACATAGTGTGGGCTATGGTTTTAGTGAAAATGAGAGAAATGAGATATATGAATGGTACTAAATGATTTGGGGAAGTGTATGAGGTATGTATGAAGGTGCTAAGTTGGAAAAACTATGGTTTTTCTCACTGAAACAAGCCAAACACCAATGAAATCCAAAAATGCAATGAAGACCCTAGGAGAGGGATTCCACCATTTCAGAAATAAAACACTAAATGAGGGGGTTGAGGTATGCTTACTTACTAACTTGGGAATGCATGAAACCTATGAAATTCTTACTAGAATCCTTATGATGATTTCTTGGCCTCCAATTTCAAAAGCACAGCAAGTGAGCTAGAAGTGCATCATAGGAGGTAAAATTGTGCTTTGAGGATGAATTTTGATGCTCTGGTGGCTAGGATGATGCTTAATGATGGAGAGGTGATCAATGAAAGTGAAATGAACAATTTGAATTCTTTGAATGGTCTTTCATAATCATCGACGAGGTGAAATCATTGATCTTTTTGAAAAACTGGTTGATGGGACTGCAACATAGTCAGCATAGTATTTTGAAATGAAAATATTACCTTTACCTTTATTTATTTTTTTCCTAAGTTGTTAACTCCCTTTAATGGTGACTCAAGTGATGGACATAACTCTTTTTTTATTTTTATGACAATATAATGACAAGTCAAGTGAAACCCTAGATGATGACCTAAATGATGACATGTTAACTATTTCATGTTCTAAGACACTTAAATAAAGAAAGGACCATGATGAGTAACGATAATATGAGCAAGTGGAGGGAGTAGCATGACCTAGAAAACAGCCAATGATCAAATTTTATTTGAAAACTTATTTTAAACTATAAAATTTGACCTAGGACCTTATCAACTAACCTTGAAAGAGTACATTTGATCATTGGTGGTTGAAAGACACTAATATTGGCTCCAGCTGGCGATGGAATCTCCTTTAGGAGGTGTCAAGAACACCGTAGACCAGGTACCCTCATCCATTGGGAAATGGAATAAAAAATAAAACACTAGACACTCAAATTACTAAATGAAACAAAAACTAACTTTGACTCAAAAAATTGACTACTAATTGAACTTACTTATGGAAACAGACCATCAGGATCTTAGGCCCTTCACTTTGGGCTTCAAATCCTGATGATAATCGCCCACCAGCTCAAGATATATATATAAAATATTGTTAAATGATCCTTCCAGTGTAAACAATCTAGAAAATGGCTACTTAGTTGAAGCATGCTCACACTTTCCTTGAGCAGGAAGAAAAAACAAAAAATAGGAAACTTCAAGTGTCCACTAAACATGTGTTCATGATCCATAAATACAATTAGATTCACCTTCCCATATGGTTGCAACAAACTGACCAAAGGATCATTGAGAACATGCAACATAAGCTTTACTAGATGATTTAAAAAATAAAAACAAACCTCCTTCCAAACTGTTATTTTTTCTATGTGTTGAAACTGATCACCTTCATCAATGAATGCTGCAACATCAACTTTCATTACTAGATGTAAAAAAAATTCCACAAGATCCTGAAAATCATTAAAAATTAGTTCTTGTTGATTTTGGGGAATCAAAGAACATCCTTCTATTGCAACCAGTTGCTATTCATGACGAATTTTAGCAAGAGTGTGCTCTTGGTCTTCAAAATATTCTGAACATATATATGGACAAGTTTCCTCTTGAAACAAAAATCCAAGAAATGAAATGTTTGAATAAATATTTGAATGACACTCCTCATCAATGTCTTGGTCTCTTGAATAGTTTTGAATACCTCCGTATAATTCAAGGGAATGATCGTGATCTTCATCAATTGATTGCTGATTAATATTATCTTGAGTCAAAGAATACATTTTTTGTTGGAAATTATCATGAAGACAGTCTTATTTTTCAAGATTATTTAGAAAAGACTCTTCTCTTTCACTTTTCTCTTCTTGATCCTTGAAAATATGATCAATTTCATTTCCAGCTGCATAAATTGTTTTCTGTTGAGAATCCACTTGAATGTCATGGAAACAAACATCTTTTATTTCCTCATGATGAGAAAATAAATCAAACCAGGCTTCTTCAATCTCATAAGACATTAAATATTTATCATGAATGTCAATCCCAATATGTTGAATAATATTATCAAGGTCTCCACAAAGATTTTATATTTTCTACCAGCACAAGAGAAGGATAGTTTTGTTTATAATTTTTACAAAACTTTGTGTAGAAATATTTAAGAGAACATAGACTAGAATATGGAAACTTCTCATACCAAAACCTTGCTCTTTATTCTAAGGTCGCCATAAATATCATCATCAACCAATATTCATGAATTACAACTTCTAGTCTACATACGTGCATGTGAAACTTAATTAAATGAAGAGCAGCATCTTCTCCTTCTTGATATTTAAATTTAGGCAGATAGGTTAACCAATCAACACAAGGCATTGGGTTTGGAAAACTAGAGATATGAGATATATCCATAGGATCATACCTTATAGCAGTTGAATCCATCTTGAAAACAATTAATTCACCAAGACTTTATTCAAGGGACCAGTTTTTGAACAATAGAGTCACCATGAAAATTCTAAACTTTTGGATTCTTCGACACTGGAGTCGCCAGGTGAAAGATGCACACACTTCTTGTGCCTAAACACTTTTCACCATCAGTAATCAGAGCTAATCTTTGTCTTTCTTTCCTGGGAAATATTTAACCTTCACTCCCCAGAAATGGCGCCAAAAATTTTATCACTCCCTCCATTTCCCATGGCTGAGAAAGCAGACTGAAGGAGGTAACCTCAAACCAATATTTAGATTTGGTAGCTAGCCCTACAAAACCAGAGAGGGCTCTCTCAATGTCAATTTCACATTCAATGAGGTGACTGGAAATTAAAATATCTTAGGCTAGATATAATCTCATTGATTTTGATTAGAGTTTTTTTTTTTTTTTTTTTTTTTTTCTTGATAGGAAGTGTCAGTCTAGGAACTAGGTCTGGGTTTCAAGGTCATATTTCAAATGAACAGTTGCAGAGATGAAAATGAGGCCGAGTAGGTATACTTAAAAACACATTTATATTTTCATTGTGGTATTGGCTTTGAGAAAGGAAGAATCAGAATGATCATATTACTATCATTTCATTCATCGGAAGAAATAGAACATATACATGAAACTCTCACTAAAAAAAGGCACAAAAATCATGAATTATTCTTTAAAAGTTCATGAAATAATAATTTGAAAATATACATGTGATTGAAAGGAAAAATTCCAATAATCATACCACTAGAGTCCCAAAATTATAGCTGCAACATGTCTTTGATATCACTGTAAAAAAATGTACATAATCTCCACACTATAATTATCAACTACCCAACATCTAAAATGACTTAAGTTTGATTAAATATAGAAAAATAGACAAGATTCCACCTCAATGTGTCGAAACCTGATCTAAAACAAATAATTAATGCACCTAATGACTCATTGCCTAGTTTTTAGGGAAGTTAGAAACAGTCTCCCCTATTTTAGCTAACAAGTAGGAGTCTTCATCTCCTTGATTAATTACAAGATCCCTCAACAATGAGGAGCATAAATAGACTTCATTAACCATGAAACAGATCATGATACAGTTTTTACCTCAAATATTTGACCTTTTTTTACTGACATATGTCCATAAATACCTTCTAGACAGAAACGTAGTGTGCCTGGCAGAAACGTAGTGTGCTTTGACAGAAGTGCAGCGTGCACTTGGAGGGGCTTTTGAGGTCGCTTTTATGCATATTTTTGCTGATATGAAGGTTGGATAAGGTAGCCCTGGATTTCCTCTAGCCAAATAAACCTTGAAACTTGCAAAATACCACCAGTAAGACACTCAAAACTTCATTTCCCCAAGCTTACTCTAGAAGCGTAGCATGCATTGAAAAATAGTGGCAGAAACATGAAATTTGGGGTGTTTTCTGAGTTTTTCTCCAAAATTAGGAAATTCCATGAAAAAACGAAGTCAAATCTGGATGTACACATCAAAATTCATCCATCCATACAAGATTGAACTCCATTGTATCCCCTGAGAAAAATCTTAGCATGGCCACGCTACGCTTCTGTACAACCGAAATTGCCAAAATTTCCCAAAATCCAAAAAAATATCAAAAATGCTCAAAACTTGCTGAAATTTTATCCTTATCATCCTTGAATGATGATCAAGAAAAATAGAGATGCCTTAGCCAGAAAAGCTAATTTTTCCTTCTTCTTTAGCTTGATTAGGGTCTCTTTAAGCTTCTTCTTCAAATTCTTAACCTTGATTTTGGCAATTTGGTTCCTGGTGAAGTAGTGTCTCACCATGTGCCTCTAGAAGTTGTTGTTCTTGTTTTCCTTCTTCAAGAGTTTATCTAGATGCTCATTTACCCTTTCAAGCCAAAACTCTTTGTCTTGTTCAATCTTAGCAGCAATCAAATCATCAAAATCCTGTTGACCTAAGCGAGGGGATAACTCAGTTTCTTGCTCTTTTTGCTTGGTTAATCCTCTTGTTTTTGGCTTCCTTGGCTTTATCTGAGCCTCTTTGTCTTCAAGATAATCAACATCTATCCCTGCTTTTCCCTTATCTTTCTTTTCCTCAATATTTTCTTTAGGTTTTCTTAGGAGCAGATGTTTCACCTTTAGTTGCATGTTTTCTTGTTGTAGGAATGTTATCATGAAATTTTCCCTTGAGAGATTTCCTTTAGCTCTCTTATCTTTGCTTATTTTCCCCTGATTATCTCTTCAGATGAATTTTTTTCCACCTACTCTGCCATGTCAACCTCCAAAGGTCTTTTCTCCTCCTCATGTTGCTGCAAGGGTGACTCACTCTCATGCATAGGTGGTTGCTCCATAGTTTCTCCTAATACTTTCTCAGCTGTAGGTTTACGTGAAACCACACCTTTAGTGATCTTAGGAGAAAATACCAACATTTTACCCTTCTCATAAGTTTTAGTGACTTTAGCCCTTGGCGTCTTTGGAGCCTCTGCTGATCTACTTGAAGAGCCAATCTCCTGTGGCTTTGATGATGTTGATGGTATGCTTTGAATGATAGGTGGACTAGTGGTGGGCATAGAAGAAATTTATTTCATGAATATTTCCCAGGACATATTGGTTTGTGAGAGTTGATGTAAGACTATAACCTTGAACAAACCATGGTGAAAAAAACTAGCTTGGTGATCCTTGCCTTTACTTTGTACTTTTTCAGTCATTTTGACTAGACTTCTGAACAAATAATGAGGCAAGTTCAATGGCTTGGTGGCAGTGAAATGCACCAATAGCCTTATGCAGTACTGGTATTATCTTGAGAACCTCCCTTCACAAGTAAAATAATTCATGATCAGCTTCATTAAAGGAGCATACTTGTCAAATAAATGTCTGAAGGGAAAGATGTGTTCAAGAGCATCTTTGTAAAGTGGTTTTAAGAAAACTTTATAGTTCTCAATGTCAAAATTCATCCCTTTGAACCAGATTTCTCCATGGTTAGAGATACCTATTGTTGATGCTATGGCATCTGATGATATATGAATCAACCCTTTCTATGTTAGCCTTATCTCTCCTAAAACTGGTGGAAAATAGTCTTGTCAATTGAGCATGACAGCCTACCTCTTGAATTCTTTCACAAAACCTTAAACAGCCAATGTCTTAAAAGGATTTCTTGGTATAGGAAGCAGCAATGATCCCCTACAGATTGAATGGCTCAAATATAGAATCATGACCTCCCTTTTTGTACTTTATCTTCACACCTTCCATGATGTTTTTTTCCAAAATAAACCCTATCTCGATGTGATGGAAAGGAACAGTGAAACTTAGGAAAACAGAAGAGAATGATGTAGTGAGTTTAGGGACGTAAATGAAGGGGATAGGAGTTAGGGGAAATCCTAAAAAAATATGGGAGATAGGGTAGTGTGTTAGGAACAAATTACAAGAGTAATTCCTTGAAATGGATAAGGGAAAGAGGGGAAAAGGGACAAAACATAGTGTTAACCCAGAATCTCTGCAAAAACGTAGTGTGGGCTAGGGTTTAGTGAAAATAAGAGAAATGAGAGAGATAAATGGTAAGAAATGATTTGGGGAAGTGTATGAGGTATGTATGAAGTTTCTAAGGTGTAAAAACTAGGGGTTTTCTCACTGAAAAAAACCAAACACCAATGAAATCCAAAAATGCAGTGAAGACCCTAGGAGAGGGATTCCACCATTTGAGAAAGAAAACATTGCATGAGGGGCCTAAGGAATGCTTACTTACTGACTTGTGAATGCTTGAAACCTATGAAATGCTAACTAGAATCCATGTGATGCTTTCTTGGCCTCCAATTTCAAAAGCATAGCAAGTGAGCTAGAAGTGCATCATAGGAGGTAAACTTGTGCTTTGAGGATGAATTTTGATGCTATGGTGGGTGGGATGATGCTAAATGATGGAGAGGTGCTCAATAAAAGTGAAATCAACAATTTTAATGCTTCGAATGGTCTTTTATAAGCTGGAGGTTGATTTTTTCTTAAGTCATGGAGGTGACATCATTGATATTTTTGAAAAACTAAATGATGGGACTGCAGCATAGTTATCATAGTCTTTTGAAATGAAAATATTACCTTTACCTTTATTGTTTTTTTTCCTAAGTTTTTAACTCCCTTTAAAGGTGGTTCAAGTGATGGAAATTGTTGTGAAACCAACTCCAAAAAGAGAAGAAAAGAGATATCAATGCCTTAGAAATAAGCCACTTCGATGGGCAACCTCCAATACATTACATGAATGAAAAATTCTTGGATGATTCAAATTACAAAACCTCCTTTCTATATATAGGAGTCCAAGGGGTGACAATGTAATCCTAGTGGGGCCATAATGTAATCCTATCCGACCTAACAATAATAATTTAACGGCACAATAATAACAATAAGGGGGTTACACTAACAACAAAAAGGGACTATACTAGTAATATAGGGACCTACCATGCCCCTCTCCTTCAAAAAAGTGTTTTCCTCAATGCTTGAGTAGCTCTGGGTGCTTCTGTATAAAATTCTCATCCTCCCATGTAGAATCTTCAGTGGGTAAGTTCTTCCACTTGATGAGATACTCTGAAATTGATCGATTACGTAGCTGTCGAGTTCTTGTTTCCATGACCGCTTCAGGTTCCAATATGATTTTTCCTTCCTCATCAAGTTCTGGCAATATTGTTTGAACTGGAAGATTTTCACCTATAACCTTCTTTAAGCATGAAACATGGAAAACTGGATGTACTCGCGAAGAAGCAGGAAGCTCCGATTTGTATGCCATAGTACCAATCTTTTGCAACACCTTGTAAGGACCATAGTACTTTGGCGATAATTTATTATCCTTCTTAGCTTGCTTGAGGGACATTTGTTTGTATGGTTGTAGCCGTAAAAATACCCAATCTCCTACCTCAAAACTTCTCTCATTGCGTTGTTGATCTTCCTGTTGTTTCATTCGATTTTGTGCCAAATTCAGGTTATCCTTTAAGAGTTGGAGAACTTCTTGCTGATGCTCGATGTGATCTTCCACTGCTTGAACCTTCGAATTTTCCCTTAAAGATGATGTGATGGATGGTGGATGATATCCATAAAGTGCCATAAATGGGGTCATTTTTGCTGCGGTATGGAAGGAAGTGTTATACCACCATTCAGCAAGAGGTAACCACTTGACCCATTGTGTTTGTTTATCAGATACAAAACAACAAAGATATCCTTCCAAACATTTATTTACTATCTCGGTTTGACCATCAGATTGAGGATGATAAGATGAGCTATGAGCTAATTGAGTACCCAAACAAGAAAATAACTCCGTCCAAAAATTTCTAGTAAAAATGGGATCTCTGTCGCTCACAATAACCCTTGGGTTTCCATGTAACTTTTGAATTGTGTCCATAAATGTAGTAGCAACTGTACTTGCTTTAAATGGATGAGATAATGCACAAAAGTGTGCATACTTGGTAAGTCTATCAACTACCACCATGATGACACTTTTTCCTTCGGACTTAGGTAAACCTGTGATAAAATCCATTGAAATCTCCTCCAAACGTTGACTTGGAATGGATAAAGGTTGTAGAAGTCCTGGGGTCTTAATTGTTTCCACTTTATTCTGCTGGCAAACCAAACATTCCGCCACAAACTTTTGAATATCGGATTTAAGGCCATCCCAAAAAAATTCTTTCTTCACCCTGTGGTAAGTTTTTAAAAATCCTGAGTGTCCTCCTAAAGGAGAAGTGTGCAATTCCAAAGGAATCTTTTGTTTTAGTTGGGAATTCTTACAAAGATATAAGTGATCTTTGTACCATAAGGAATCATTTTTCCAACTAAATGTATCAGATGTACTAGGATATTGCTACAACTTTTGAATGAGTGTCCATACATCTTTGTCCTTCTTCCATTCATCTCTTGCTTCAGTTATCCAATCTGGTTGGATAATAGAAATGGCACAAAGAAATGCTTCGACCTCTTCATTCTTTCTTGAGAGTGCATCTGCAACAACATTAAGCTTTCCTTTTTTGTAGATTATTTCAAAGTCATAACCCAACATCTTTGTGACCCATTTTTGCTGCTCTTCTGAAGATAGTCTTTGTTCCAAAAAAGTGTTTAAGACTATCATGATCAGTTTTTACCTTGAAGTGTCTTCCCATTAGGTAAGTTCGCCATTTCTTTAGTGCATGCAGTATTGCTAACATTTCCTTCTCATAAATAGGTTTTTGTAAATACTTTCCTTTGATCGGACGACTTTCAAAAGCGATGGGTCTTCCTTCCTGCATTAAAACTGCACCAATTCCATTTCCTGAGGCATCACATTCCACAATAAAGGTTTTTGTGAAGTCTGGCGTAGCTAAGACCGGTGCTAGGCACATTGCCTCTTTAAGATGTTCAAAGGTCTTAGTTGCTTCAGGAGTCCATGAAAATGCATCTTTCTTCAATAATGTTGTTAGAGGTGCTGCTATTCTCCCATAATTCTTAACAAACTTTCGATAATACCCTATTAACCCGAGAAATCCTCGCAACTGCTTTATGGTTGTGGGGACTTTACATTCCTTAATGGCTTTAATTTTGTTAGGGTCTACCTTAACACCCTCGTGAGATACAATATGACCCAAATATTCCACCTCTTATACTCCAAAGAAACATTTGGATGTTTTTGCATATAATTGTTTCTCCTGCAATAGTTTGAGCACCCTGTCAACATGTTTAACATGATCCTTCCAAGACCTGTTGTAGATTAGTATATCATCAAAAAATACTAACACAAATTTTCTAAGGGTTTGAAAATGGAATTCATCAACCCTTGAAATGTATAAGGTGCATTGGTAAGGCCAAAAGGCATGACCAAAAATTCATAATCACCCTCATGAGTTCTAAATGTTGTTTTCGGAATATCTTCAGTCTTCATTCTAATTTGATGATACCCTGAATGAAGATCCAATTTGGTAAAATAAATTGCTCCATGTAATTCATCCAATAATTCATCAATCACAGGAATGGGAAATTTATCTTTAATGGTGAGCTTATTGAGCTTCCTATAATCTGGACACATGTGCCATGATCCATCCTTCTTGTGTACCAATACTAAAGGAGCAGAGAAATAACTTTGACTAGGTTGAATTATACCCGCCTCTAACATTTCTGCAATCATACGTTCAATTTCGATCTTTTGGACATAAGGATATCTATAAGGCCTGATGTTTGGAGGAACACTTCCTAAAATCAAATGAATAGCATGATCATGATCACGAATAGGTGGGAGTCCTTTTGGAGTTTCAAAAACCTTGGAATGATTTTCCAAGACTTTTTGGAGATCTGCAGAAATAGATGATTTTGATGTTGGAACTTCTAGTGAGAATAATGGTGAAATTATGCCTCTTTGTTCTTTCTTTAGAAGCTTTTTCATGACATTAGAGCTTAATATCTTTCCTGGCTTCCCTACAATACCCCGTAATTCGAATTCCTTTCCTACTAAAAAAAATTTCAAGAAAAGTTCTTGAAAATTAAAAACTACCGTCCCCAAAGATTGTAACCATTGTACTCCTAGTACAACATCAGCACCTCCCATAGGAATGGAAAGCATTGGACTATTCAATACATATTCGCCCATGGTTAGCTTGATATTATGGCATTTTCCAGAGCAATTTATAGTTCCTCCATTTGAAACCATCACTTGAAATTCTGGTGCTGAATATAGGAAACAATTCAATTCCTTGGCTACCTTACAATGAATAAAATTATGGGTACTACCTGAAATATCAATCAACACTATTACCTTTTTCTTCTTGATGTGTCCTTCTATCTTGAGAGTTCGAGGAGTGGTAATTCCTGCCAATGCATTACACGATATGGTCGGACTTATTTCTTCCTCTTCTTGGGTTGGTTCCTGGTGTATATCCTCTTCTTGTTCATTTTCTTCTTCCTCTTCACAATCTATGTAAAATAATTTCTTCTCAGCACACTTATGACCTTTAGTGTATTTGCTATCACAACTGTAGCAAAGCCCTTTTGCTCTTTTTTCTTCCAATTGTTGTGGTGTCAACCTTGTAGGTTGTGGAAATCTAGGTGTAGCAACACTTCCTTCTTTATAGAAGTGAGTGGTAGGCTTCCTTGTCGCCATAATTTTACATTCAATTTTTATTGTCAACCTGAATGCCTTCTCCAATGAATCAGGTTCCAAAACGCGAACTTCATGTTGGATGTTATCTTTTAAAGTACCTATGAAGAGATCAATCCTGTGTTCCTCTGGAATATCAGTTACCCTTATATTCAATTTTTGGAAGTCCTCAATGTGCTCCCCCACTAAACCCTTTTGTTTGAGATTTATCAATTGGCTAAAGAAGGTGTTGCTCTTTGTATCTTCATAATTTGCTATCATTTCCTCCGTAAAAATTGACCAAGTGACAATTTTTTTATGGGAGCAAAGCCATCGATACCATACAAATGTATTTTGTTCTAAATGTAAAGTTGCAATGTGTACCTTTTGTGTGTTTTGAACATTATGGAGATCAAAATATTGCTCCATCTGTAGTATCCATGTTACAGGATCCTTTCCATCAAACTTCCTCATATCCATTTTTGGAATATGGTGGTTCTTCCCACCAACATTAGATTTTATGAAATCACGATTAACATTTATTTTGTTCTCATCATGAGTTTCCTCTACTATCTTTTCACCATTAGGAAACATTTCTTGTATCAACTTTTTCAAACCTTCCATGTCTGCTTTTATATCATTCTTCATTTTTTCCATTTTCTCATCGATCTTATCTTCCATTTCATCCATCTTAGATTCCATGCCAGTTTCCATGCCATCTATCTTAAATTCCATGTCATCTATCTTAGATTCCATTCCATTCTTCAAACCATCCATGCCTTTCTTCAAACCATCCATTTTAGTTTCCACGCCTTTCTTCAAAACTTCCATGTCATTTTTTGTTGCTCTTTGCGAGAGCGAAATTTGTTGCACTTGCTCTTGTAATTTTGATATGTCATGTTGCCATTCTTCGTCTTCATGAGTCATAGTAGAGCTTTATAAAGGCTTAATGGGTGTTGAATTATTTTTAAGGGCCATTTTGGAATCCAATACTGATATATATTCTACAATATGCCCTTGGAATCAATTCAACTTGATTCTTAAAACAATGCTTATGCAATTCAGAAAAAAGATACACACCTTTTACTTGCTTTTGAGGAGCTCAATATTGAAATTGAATTATCTCTATAATTTTGGATCCTCAATATCTAAAATTCAGATCTGTAGTAGCCCTCTGAAGATTCTTTCAAATTCCACAGTTCTAATCTGATTTGGATTCTTCAAGGCAAAGTTATGTCCAATCTCCCACAATGACCCAATTTTTTACTGGTTCAGTAGAGCGAACTTGTACGACTTGCAACGTGTCACTGTTTCCTCCTTTGGCTCTGAAATTGATAGAACAAAAACTAAAGTCTGTGTACTTGTGACCACTTTTTACATCATTCTAATCTGATGTTTAGAGAGAGAGCTATGAATATTTTTCCACGATCATCTCTTTGAGATGAAATTCAGAAGCCTCAAAAAGGCCCAACTTCCACAGATCATATCTCCAAAAATATTGTGAACCAATATCTGAAATTTTGTGATGATTTTCTTCAGGATTTTGGCTTTGCACTCTAAAAATTTCAGCTTCTGAACCTTCGTAGAAAAAAAGTAATTACAAAAATACCACGATGGCCTGTTTAGGTTAAATTCAGGAGCCTGCAAAATGACCTAACTTGCACAAATCATATCTCTGAAAATATTATGAACCAAGCTCTAAAAATTTTCGAGAATGTCCCTTGGGATTTTGGCTTCGCACTCTAAAAATTTCATATTCTGAACCTTCGTAGAAAAAAATTTATAGCGAAAATTCCACGATGACCTGTTTGGAGCAGCGAAACCCTAGAATCTCAAAGCTCTAATACCAAATGTTGTGAAACCAGCTCCAAAAAGAGAAGAAAAAGGATATAAATGCCTTAGAAATAATCCACTTCGAGGGGGAAACCTCCAATACATTACATGAATGAACAATTCCTGGATGATTCAAATTACAAAACCTCCTTTCTATATATAGGAGTCCAAGGGGCCACAATGTAATCCTAGTGGGGCCATAATGTAATCATGGCCGACCTAACAATAATAATTTAAGGGCACAATAATAAAAATATGGGGGTTACAAGGGTACAATAATAACAATAAGGGGGTTACACTAACAACAATAAGGGACTATACTAGTAATATAGGGACCTAACAGACATGACTCTTTTTTGGTTTTTATGACAATATAATGACAAGTCAACTGAAACCCTAGACCATGACCTAAATGATGAAATGTTAATTGTTTCATGACCTAAGACACTTAAATAAAGACATGACCATGAAGAGTAATGATAATATGAGCAAGTGAAGGGAGAAGCATGACCTAGAAAACCACCAATGATCACTTTTTATTTTAAAACTTATTTGAAACTATAAAATTTGACCTAGGACCCTATCAACTAACCTTGAAAGAGTACATTTGATCACTGGTGACTGATGGACACTAACAAGGTTGACATGATTCCCTTTAGGAAAACTTGGTGTGGAGGTTACATAATTCATATTTAACTCAATTCTTAACCAATGTACATGATTCAAAATCCTAAGAAGGGCCTCTTTCAATGTACAATGACTCTATAAACTCAATATTAATATTAGGAATCCACAATGGGGACTTTCACTAATATAATGATGACCCAAGCATGAAACCCATGCTTTAATAAGTCATTGTTACAATAATAAAATTTCTTTTATTGAATCTTTTTTCAAGTGCATTTCATGATGACTCAAATACATTAAATGAAGACCGAACCTAGTTACAATTTCCAATGGTTTCTAGGGATACATTGTAGCCATGAGTAAAATTATTCAGGTTGAACCATGCATTAGTGAAGAATATGTGAAATATAAAGTATGGAAAGATGCAATAGCCAAAGAATATGATTCCAACATACATAATGATGTATGGGAAGTAGTTTCAAGACCCAAAGGTTATTTTTTTGTGACTTCTAAATGGTTGTACAAAATTAAACATGGTGCAGATGGAAGTATTAAAAAATATAAAGCTATATTTGTGGCTAGAGGTTTCTTTCAAAAACAGGAAATAAACTATGATGATATTTTTTCACTTATTCCTTGATATACTATCATCTAATCTATTGTGGCTTTAGTTAATATCCAGGGATGGAATCTTCACCAAATGGATGAGAAAATTTCCTTTCTACATGGCTTCGTCAAGGAAGAAGTATTTGAGGAGAAACAACAAGGCTTTGAAGTGCATGACATGAAAACACATGTGTGTAGACTGAAGAAATCCCTCTACGGATTGAAAAAATACGCAAGAGCTTGGTATTCCCGCATTGATAGCTTCTTGATGAAGCTTGGTTTAACCAGAAGTAATGCTAATCCAAATATCTACTTCAAAATGGTCCAAGGCATGCCTTTGATTTTGGTATTATATGTTGATGAATTATTATTAATAGGTGGAGAACCTCTTATTCACCAGTGTAAGAGGGAGTTATATTTTGAGTTTGAAATGAAATGTCTCCAATTGATGCACTACTTTCGGTGCCTAGAGGTATGGAAAAGACCTGGTGAGATTTTCCTTTCTCAAGGAAAATGTGTTTTCAATCTACTCGAAAGATTTGGTATGACAGAGTGTAAGTCCATAAATACACTAATGGAAATTAATTTCAAGAAGTTATGTGTTGAAGCTGCAGGTCCTGATTTGACAATTCCTTCTGAGTATCAACAGCTGATTGGGTACTGATGTTCTTAGTGAAAACTAGTCTAGACATATGTTTTGCAGCTAATACTCTGAGCCAATATATGATTAAGCCATCACATGCACATTGGATTGTTGCAAAGCATGTACTGAGATACTTTCATGGGGACCATAAATCTTGGATTGAGATATACTTCCAAAGATGTGAGACTACATGGGTACTATGATTTTGATTAGGTTGGTAACTCTACTGAGAGAAATAGCACATCTAGATGTTGCTTTAGATTGGGATCTTCCATGATATCTTGGATGCGAAAAACATAGAATTTTTTATCCCTTAGCATGGTTGAAGTCGAGCGCATTGATTCTAGCATGGCTAGTTGTGAGGCAGTATCGCTTAGGAATCTCTTTGGAGAGTTGTTTGAGCATGAACTATATACAACACTAATTTACTGTGACAATAAGAGTGGGATTCAACTTGCAGAATATATTATGTTCCATGACAAGTCCAAGCTCATTGAGATTAAATATCACTATATTCGAGATATGGTGCAGAGAGGAAAAGTGAGACTCCATCATATGATAACTAATGATCAGATAGCTGACATAATTACAAAGCATTTTCCGAAATGGAACTTACTGGTATTCATAGAGTAATCAGTACTGATGGATGTGACCCTTACTGGTGGGGGAAGTCGTGGATGATCGATAGCACTGAGCTATTCTCTCCCCTCTTATTTGAGCTCACAATTTTTGAATGGAGCTAAGAGAGCTCTTGGGGTTGAGGGAACTCTTTACTGTAGGTTGCGCACGATTCTTGGCATGTGTTGATAAGTGGTAATCCCCCCTACCATCAATTCTGGTACTTTCCAAGAGTATACCCCATTATGCATCCTACCCACAAGCTAGGCCTCTTGTGGTTTCCACCCATCTGGCCAATGGGTGCGGTAAATATTGCTTGTATGTGATTCTTTTCATGTGTTGAAAAATGGTAACCCCCCCAAATTCTATGGATGTAGGTGTTCTACCACTTTAATCTTGTGTTAAATAATGGTGGTGCGCGATCCTTTTCATGTGTTGACAAGTGGTAATCCCCCCAAGAAGATATGAGACTTGGTTTTGTGTAACCCTTGTCATGTGTTGACAAGTGGTAATCCCCTCAAATTTGTATCAAGGTGGGAATATCAGTGGATATAGGGTGACAAATTAATCTCCCCTATGATGATTCTTATTCATTATATTGAGACATCATTGTTCTAGAGAAAATATGAACAAATATGAGCATAGAAATCAGAGATATTTGTTGCAGAAATAAATTCCTCCCTAGCTAAGAGGGAGTGTTGAAAATTGGTAGCTTGAGGATGAATTTCCTTAAATTAAATCTCATTTCTGATAATTCTATAATGACTTTCTAAAAATATAAATTCATTTTTAGCATCTCAAGTATGAATTTTTAAAAATAGTGAATGACCTTGCATCCATTGGTAATCAAGTATAGTTGAAGGAAAATCACTTCCACTACAATAATACAGACCATTAGCGTTGAATATCAGTGTATTTGAGCCTGTGAATTGGGTTCAACTGGTGCCGCAAAACTAAACAAAAAATGGCATTTCACTTTTTCACGAGAAATAGTGTCAGGTTTAGCACGTGGTTTAGCACCGATTTTAGTGCCAAATATAGTGTTGGGTTTAGTGCCGAAAAAATTTTCTCCAATATTTCTTCCATTGTTGCATCCATTTGTACTTCTAGTTTGGCTCCCGATTGTGCTTCTTTTTTTTCTCATGTTATGGCATCAAAAATAACTTCTCTTTTAGCTTCCTAATTTATGCCAAGTTATGCTTCCATTATAATGTCATTGTTGCTTCGAGTTTTTCTTCCAATATATCATCATTTGTTGCATATATATTTTATTCCATTATGGAATCTTATTTATCTTCTAATATGGCTTTCATTATAGTGTATTTTGTTACTTCTAACATTGCTTCCATTATTACTTCTTGATTTGCAATTTGAATGGCTTATTTGTTTGCTTCTTAGGGAACGCCAAGCTTGGCTTCTAATATTGCTTCCATTATTAATTCTTTGTTTGATACCTTAATTGCTTATGTTTTTGCTTCTCATGTAATTCCAAGTTTGGCTAATAGTATTTCTTCCATTATTACTCCTTTATTTGCTACCTAAATTGCTTCTTTTTTTGCTTCTTAGGTAACGCCAAGTTTTGCTTCCAAGGTTTCTTTTGGTGTTCTTCTAGTTTAGCTTTCGTTTTTGCTTCCTTTGTCACCAAAAACTTATAATTTCCATTCATATGAATATTAGGGCGTGATAGAATTAAACCACCAACCTCCTTCTCGTAAACTATATTCTCTTCCATTTAACTAACACCCTTTGAAGAATTAGACTATAAAAATTAGACCTTGAAACTTTATAAATTGTAAATTTTACAACTTTCAACAAATTATAAAAAAATTTAATTCCTTTGAAAATATTTTACTAAAAAAAAAATAGCATCGAAGCTATAGGTCCTTACCTAATGGTTATGGAAGTTATGAAAAGTGGGTGCAGGGAAAAATAGTTACATATAAGATACTAAATATATTAAGTTGAATATTTTTGGTTGTAGTATGGGGTAGAATAATGGAATAACATTTAATGTGGTTTATTCCCATATTGTGTAGATTTTTTCAAGGCAAGGTTAGATTGAAAAAGGAATTAATGAGATTCAACGTCTCCACAATCATATTCTTTTTATTTTATTTTCTTTATTTTAAACTCTTTGTATAGGAAAAGTGAGAATATGATATCATAATCTTAAAATATATCTATCACATCACAGATGTAGTTATGTTGTACATCTTAAACCGTATATGGAACTAAGAAATAAATTGTTGAGAATTCACTAGGGGAACAATTAGGGTTGATTTCTCTTTTACTTGATAATTTCCTATGATTATGCATTGGATTCTTATTACTTGTATTATGTTTAGATCATAAAATAATTACCAAAACCATAAATTATGAATATCACAACAAGATAATGAACACACAAGATAGGCTCCAAGATAGGGAAAAACCCCTCCAAGGGGAAAACCCAAAAAATATTCTCTTCTTATAGAATTAGGTCAAAGTGAGAATTCAAAGACCCAAACAACAAGACCAAGACCTCCCACAAGACCGGATTCATCCCTCCTTTCAATTTTCTCCAACAATTCAAATTAAACTCTAGTCAACGATAGTCAACGCATTCAAAACTCTGTCAAACTACAAATTTTCATCCCTTTCAACTAGGTTTGCAATTTCTACCCCTGCAACTAGGTCTACACATGTGAGATAATTGGGGCATATTTCTTCCTTATTTGATCTTCACTCTCTCTCCTTTGATTTTTTCTATTCTCCTTGAATTTTTCGTTGGTTTTCTCTCTCTTTTGGGGCATAGAAATCAAAAATTATTTATACGCTCCAAATGACATCGAATTGTCTTCTATTTATACACATCCAGGAGGTAAAATGCATCACTTTTAGGGCCGACTTGGTCTTGTGGGGAAAAACTTAACATTTTTTACTCAAATAAAAATAGTTTTCCACTCTATTTTCAAAGTCCAAATGGGACTTGACTCAATTACAATAATTTAACTCATGAAAAATATTATTTTGACTCAATAAACCCTAGAAGCATGAAGAACATTCTTGACCTAATTATAAAATTGACTTGAGCATGAAACCCATGCTTAAAAAATAAATTCATTTGTATTTATTTCCATTTTTACATAATATATATAATTACGTATGTACAATGACAATTATGAAGACCAAACCTAGTTACAAATTTCAACACTCCCTCTTAACTAGGGAGGTATTTGTAACTACACAAAAAGGTACAAGGAAACTCTTAAATTCAAATATTCTCATAAGAAGAGTCATATTGAGAATCCATATTAAGCATGAACATCATAACGAGCATTTTCAACATAGTAAGTCCTTGACTAACAATATTTCTCTCTCTACTATATTAGAGCACAATTTTGGGGAGGCATGACTATAAACACCATCATCATTTCCTCACAAAGCACATACCCTATCTGGATGTTCACTAGGAATTTCCTTATGATTATTCTTATCCTGGATTTTCAATCCTCAAATAATATCGGTCCTCTTCGACTACTCTTATCTTGGAAACCTTGTCGAATCCTCAAAGAGTGTCGGTCCATGGGACTTCCTATCTTGGATTCTCAATCCTCAAGGAGTATCAGTCACTAGATTCTTATCCAATCCTCCATTCTCCATACTAGTGCCTTCACTAAGCCTTACGATTGTTAGTCCTAGTCTAGTGCATGACACATGGAGAACATGGTGTTCCTCATCACTCCCTCTCAATCAGCCTAAGGTAATATGTGTTCCCTGTCAATCAAGAAGACTTCAATCATAAGCTTATTTTGTTTCATTCTTCAACATCATGTTTTGTCGTAGATATCTTAAAGTAGTAGTTACAGGTTTCCTTCTGGCATCATCATATCGTTCCTGAGTTTTGACCTTCTTGGATGTTGTAGAGCCAAACTTCTTCATAATCTATCTTCGTGACAGGGTTATCGTTATCTTAACACTTTAATCAATGATAATTTTTAGTATCTTCGTCATTATAAGTATCTTCTCAAACCAATCAATGTAGAATTTCATTGTATCCCTTTCTATTCAATTGGGAAAGTGAAATTATTCTAAATCAACATGACCAGCCAACTACCTTATGTCTAATAACTTCTCTACCTTAGTACATATTTTTTCCCATATATTCTTCTTTGTCGTTACCAATTTTTTGTAATATATATGCTCTTTGAACTGTGTTATATAAAACAAATGTTTAATTGTTATCTCTCTAGCCCTACTTTTGCAATATGTTCTTCGAGGTGACCTAGTCATACTTTCAAATAAAATCATCAATATTAGAGTTACCAAATCATGATGGCGAAGATGTAAATTCTTCTTGTTGCTCCCTCTGAGGTCAACATCCCTTTGTATGATCCATTGTGCTAGAATTCTCCTTCATGTTTCTTATTTTTCAATCAATGTGTTCTTGAATCAAGTTTCAATATCATATCACGACCTTCACATCTCCCTCTGAAATTGTCATTTTTTTCTTATGCTCTTCAAGGGACCATATCAAATGTTGATCAATATCATGCTTATGTGTCAAATAATTATATGGAAGAGTTATTGTATCAACCAATCTTAACCATTCCGTGCTCATACTTCCAAGTAATTTTTTCATCCAACTCTTCCTACAAAAACCTTTATGAAGATATGAATTTAGTATATGCATAACTCTTTATTCATATACTCATATGGATGGATTCTTTGAATGAAATGATTCTTTCCTTGGAGATAATTGCTATGATGAGACTCCTTTCTTAATATTAAAGGTGCTTCAATCATGACTTCATTTTGCAACTCAACTATCTACAAACTTCTACAATGTTTGCTTTATTCTAGGTAGAATATACTTTTTCCATGTCACTATAGTTCTTTCATATGATAAAGAATATTCTTCTAGCAATGGATCTTGGTGATCCCTTCCTGCTAAATGTTTTCTTCTATAACATGATTCCAAGTAGGGCGGAAACGTGAACCTCGGTTACACTTTTGTGAGAATTGCGGGTTGAAAATTTTTTTCAGAACTAGTTCGGCCGAACATTTTATCGAGTTCGGCCGAACTCGTGATTCCGTTTAGCCTGACGGCCTACTGACGGCGCGGGCAAACAGAATTTTTGCCGAATATTGGAAAACCGGCAACTAAAGTTCGGTCGAACATGGATTTCGGCCGAACTTTTACATTTAAAATAGTTCGGCCGAACTATTTTCTATAAATAAATCGCCTGCGAAGTTATGTGGTTTATTGTTCCCGCGCTGTTGCTATCGCTGTTTCTCCCGCCTTTTCTCTGTCGATGGTGTTGTCACTGTTTCTCGTCGCCACGCTGGTGTTTTCCACGGTCGTCCTCGTCGCCGCGTAGGTGTTTGCCACGGTCGTCCTCGTCGTCGCGCTGGTGTTTGCCATGGTTATCGGGTATTACGAATCTAATATTTTCATATGTACGTTTAGATTTTTATGTAGATTGTAAGTTTAATCTTATCAAAATGTAAATTCTGTAAATTTTTTAGATTATTCTGTTAATTATTCATAATCTTATTCTGTAGATTATTCATAATTTTTTAGATTATTCATAATCTTATTCTGTAAATTTTTTAGATTATTCTATAGATTATTCATAATCTTATCAAAATCTAAATTCTGTAGATTATTCTGTAAATTTTTTTAAGACTGCGACTTCCATTGCCTGTATTCCCTAAAGTTTCAAAAATCAAACAATAGATGGACACTGACTGCATAATTCATAGAACCTACCAGTGTCACAATTGGACTGCCATTGGCTTGTAAACTAACACAAAAAAAATGATGCTATGTTCATCTATAAACAGAGCATAAAATTGAAAGCAACTTCGGCACCAACTCAAATGAAAACTTGACATCGACTCCTTCCCAGCGCAGAACTTTTTATTTTGACATAAGCCTGCTTGGCTCCACGACATCAAGCCTGATCTGCTCCATTCCCAAGACACACAGTGATTATATTTTCACATATTTTGACATAAGCCTGCTTGGCTCCACGACATCAAGCCTGATTTTCCGAATTCCCAAGACACACAGTGATTCGATTTTCACTGCAAAAGTTTTGTGGAGTTTGGAATTTTCTAAGGATAATCTAGTGTAGTGCTTGTGTGGCAATGGCCTGGTCTCAACTTGCAATGCACAGTAGAGATCCAACTTCAATAGACACTAAAATTTATAATAAAAATATCTCATGGTTGTGGTACAGTCTGCAAGACCCTTTCACCTTTGCCATGTAGCGTGTTAATATGGTAGTCAATTCCAAACCAACTAATACATTAATACATTATATGTGTTGTGTAATACATTATTTGTTCTGTTCCTGTGCTGTGTAATACATTATCTGTTCTGTGTTGTGTAATACATTATCTGTTCGGTTCTATTCCTGTTCTTACTCTACTCTGCTCTAGCGTTTTCTTACTCTTCTCATGTCTTACTCTACTCTGCTCTAGCGTTTTCTTACTCTTCTCATGTCTTACTCTACTCTGCTCTAGCGTTTTCTTACTCTTCTCATGTCTTACTCTACTCTGCTCTAGCATTTTCTTACTCTTCTCATGTCTTACTCTACTCTGCTCTAGCGTTTTCTTACTTTTATATACTTCTTGTTAATCTCTTTCTCACATATGTACGTTAGTTAGTTAGTCCTTGTACAACTCATATTCAAAGTTAGACCTGACATGGGATCTCCTCCTAAAACTGCTAATGTTTCAATAGATCTAGGTTATAAGGATAGAGGGATAACCATAGAATAGAAGCATGTACACTATTCTATTGTTATATTTTTATGATGTTGTTTAGTGATTCCACTAATCTTAGAAATGTTAATCTTTGAAGAAGATTTAGGCACTTTATAAAATTTTGATTTTAATTTGAAATATAAATATGCAATCACATTGTCTATACTTTTGAATCCTATTGACCAACCTTGTGGTCATTCATTGGACATCAATATATATATATATATATATATATATAATTTCAGAAATAAAACATATTATTTATCGGTAATTGGAATGAAATTACATATTTCATGTTCAAAGAGAACTTCCCTGTAGTCCTACATTTTCCATAAAGTTGAAGGTCACCAAACAATTGCGGTCAATAATTTTTTGGTCCATTCCATTCTCAAGTGCTAAAATCTCTAGCATTTCAAGTTTCTGGTCATCATAGCTATTAAGGAATGAAAAAGGACACTAGTATTGATATATTGCTTCCATTATATCATTCTTTTTGAAGGTTGATTCCATCTTTGTTGAAGTATATTTGTCTAAATCCTTATCTACAAAGGCACATTGTGTATTGTGGTGCATGTTGTGTATCTCTTGTTGTGAATCTCAAGTTACTTTAAAAATTTGGTCACCTAGTATGCTTAATGAGCTTGGAATTACACTTTAGAAAGAATCCAATTACAATTGAGACTTAAGTTCTACCATCTTAAAATAAGAATTCACAAATTTGATAGCGAGATATGTTTCAGTTTTCCATTGTGTTTACATTTGTTTTTGTGTAGCACATATATTGTTGACTATATCTTGGTTCCACAAAACAACAATGTTTTAGTTATTTGGTGACTCTTTATTTCCATTATTTTTTTTTCTCAAGGAAGATATTTGGTGGTTATTTTTGCTTAATATTAAGCCTCTCATGCCTTCTGTAGACCTTCAGAACTTGAGTTTTTTGTTTAAGCTCTTGGACACCTACAATATTGCAATTGTGAATCTTCTCTGTTTTCATCTTGCTTCTCTTCTAAGTACAAAATGGCCTTGAGAAATATACTTTGTTTCCCTCTTGTACACCTTACGAGTTCAAGTTTTCAGTTTTTTTCATTATTTTTTATCCTTTAAGCTCTTGGACACCTAGAATCTTGTAATTGTGAATTTCTCGTGCTTTCATGTTGTAGCTTTTCTAAGGACAAACTTGACAAAGAAATATGCTTTGGTTCCTCGTCGGAGACCTTGGGAGCTAAATTATTTTTATTTTATTTTATTTTATTCCTTTTTCTTACACCTCTTGGACACCTAGAATTTCGCAATCGTGAATTTCCGTAACTTTCATCTTGCATTTTTTCTAAGAAGTAGCACAAAGGACAACCAAATCATTTGGGTTATATGTAGATAAAATGTAATAGCCTAACCCTTGCCATTAGTGGGGATTTGGTTGGTTGGTAAATTGATGGTGCTTGTTGGTTTCCACGTGTTATTTCCTTCTTATTTAGATGGTTTCAAAGATGGATTATTAATTATTGTTTCATTAAATTGCAGAATATTCAAGACTTTATGTATATTTATACTGATATTGAAAGAAATACTTTTTGGATAGATCTCTATTTCCCATAGTATCATAGATTTAAACCCCATAGTACATTGGAGTTAAAACAAATATATATAATTTTTGTTTTCACATTTAGCTATGATTATTTCACATCCAAATTCATATTTTAAGTAATATTTAATTTTTTTTAATTTATTGAATGTTTGAATCCTAGGTAGCTTAGAATCCTACTTGTTTTCAAAATAAGGATGCACTCCCATTTGATTCTCACGAATAGGTTGTAATCATGAGGCTCTCGCTCAAGAGTGGACCTTCGCAAAATCTTGTGACGTCTTGTCACAAACAAAACCATCAAACTGAAAACACATCATTTTTCTCCTTCAAAGAAAAATAAAATTCACATCATGTGAATATGTCCATGTACTCTTACATATTGGTGTACAAAACCATCAACCAAACACAAGTTGACAAAACATGCCTCTTCAAACAATTGACTTTTAAGTCAAATAATAGAGCTCATGTACAAATTTCCATATTTGTTTCATTTAAGTGTGTCTAACATAACTCTACTTTCAACATATTGCTTCATGCAACATGCACCATACTTTGAATTTGCAAAGAAATTCATGAAACATCAAAATACATGCTAGGCCTTAATTGGATAAGAAATCTTTAACCATTTGTCAGCAAACCATTTCAATGGCACTTCTTTTTCTTTCAACTATGTTGAATTTAGTTTTTAGTTATATTTTTAATGTTGGAGAAAATAACTATTTATTTCATGTGTAATTAGATTAATGATTTCATGTGTTAGGGTTGTGGATTCAGGCATTGAAACAACACCATTATATTTCAAATTTAAAAATGATGGTTTGAGTCCTAGGTAGCTTAGAATCCTACGTGTTTTCAAAATAAGGATGCACTCCCATTTGATTCTCATGGATAGGTTGTAATCATGAGGCTCTCGCTCAAGAGTGGACCTTTGCAAAATCTTGTGACGTCTTGTCACAAACAAAACCATCAAACTGAAAACACATCATTTTTCTCCTTCAAAGAAAAAAAAATTCACATCATGTGAATATGTCCATGTAATCTTACATATTGGTGTACAAAACCATCAACTAGACACAAGTTGACAAAACATGCCTCTTTAAACAACCGACTCTTAAGTCAAATAATAGAGCTCATGTACTTTCAACATCTTGCTTCATGCAACATGCACCATACTTTGAATTTGCAAAGAAATTAATGAAACATCAAAATACATGCTAGGCCTTAATTGGATAAGAAATCTAACCATTTGTTAGCAAACCATTTCAATGGCGCTTCTTTTTCTTTCAACTATGTTGAATTTAGTTTTTAGTTATATTTTTAATGTTGGAGAAAATAACTATTTATTTCATGTGTAATTAGATTAGTGATTTCATGTGTTAGGGTTGTGGATTCAGGCATTGAAACAACACCATTATATTTCAAACTTAAAAATGATGGTTTGAGTCCTAGGTAGCTTAGAATCCTACTTGTTTTCAAAATAAGGATGCACTCCCATTTGATTCTCACGGATAGGTTGTAATCATGAGGCTCTCGCTACAGAGTGGACCTACGCAAAATCTTGTGACGTCTTGTCACAAGCAAAACCATCAAACTGAAAACACGTCATTTTTCTCCTTCAAAGAAAAAAAAAATTCACATCATGTGAATATGTCCATGTACTCTTACATATTGGTGTACAAAACCATCAACCAAACACAAGTTGACAAAACATGCCTCTTCAAACAACTGACTCTTAAGTCAAATAATAGAGCTATGTACTTTCAACATCTTGCTTCATGCAACATGCACCATACTTTGAATTTGCAAAGAAATTCATGAAACATCAAAATACATGCTAGGCCTTAATTGGATAAGAAATCTTTAACCATTTGTCAGCAAACCATTTCAATGGCGCTTCTTTTTCTTTCAACTATGTTGAATTTAGTTTTTAGTTATATTTTTAATGTTGGAGAAAATAACTATTTATTTCATGTGTAATTAGATTAGTGATTTCATGTGTTAGGGTTGTGGATTCAGGCATTGAAACAACACGATTATATTTCAAATTTAAAAATGATGGTTTGAGTCCTAGGTAGCTTAGAATCCTACTTGTTTTCAAAATAAGGATGCACTCCCATTTGATTCTCACGGATAGGTTGTAATCATGAGGCTCTCACTCAAGAGTGGACCTTCGAAAAATCTTGTGACGTCTTGTCACAAACAAAACCATCAAACTGAAAACACATCATTTTTCTCCTTCAAAGAAAAAAAAAAATTCACATCATGTGAATATGTCCATGTACTCTTACATATTGGTGTACAAAACCATCAACCAAACAAAATTTGACAAAACATGCCTCTTCAAACAACTGACTCTTAAGTCAAATAATAGAGCTCATGTACAAATTTCCATATTTGTTGCATTTAAGTGTGTCTAACATAACTCTACTTTCAACATCTTGCTTCATGCAACATGCACCATACTTTGAATTTGCAAAGACCTGAATTCTCCACCCCCCATTAAAATGACCCTACAAGTTGATTCTTTCAGTTTTTTCACTCTATAAGCATCAACATACGATTATGCATGATGGAGAATCTCTAGCGCTTTCCCTTGTTAATATATTTAATAATCTCAATATTTATTTAAAAGTATAAATAGTATTTCGACCATGAGATTTGAACAATGTGATGTCATCGAAATACTATTGATACTTTTAAATAAATATTGAGATTATTAAATATATTAACAAGGGAAAGCACTAGATATTCTCTATCATGCATAATCGTATGTTGGATTTGGTGATAATTGTCTCCATATTTTGGCTTTCTGACCCGCAAAACATAATTATTTTACAAGGGAGGGAAGGAGGGATGATCACATTGACTTGCTTGATGACATGTCTATGAAGATTAACTACCTCAAGATCTATTTTTTTGCGTAGGGAAAGAGACACATTCCCATGTTTGAGCATGAAAACGTTCTTTGATATTGTTAATGCCTCTAGTGTTTACTTCTACAAGTTCTATAGGCAGAGTCTGTAAAGGGCCAGGTAGCCTCTGGATCTCATCTTTTATGAAAGGTGACATATCTAGTAAATGCCCCTGCAGTCAATCTCTGGAATGGATCTAAATAGATGTTATTCATTTTAATATCCGTAAAACACAACAACTTTAAGGTAAACTATGTACATGTTCCATTCATCATGAACACAAACCTCACAAGCCTCCTTGGCTTTGGAGCATTTTCCATGTTTTCCATAACCAAGACCCAAATAATTAGGCCCTTCTTGAAGAACATTTGGCTGAACTATGCCTTGTACATGCTTGCCTTTAAAACCCTTTACTTTCATAGCACATTTTCATCAAAAATTTGGACCTTATTCCTCTAATGTCTCTAATGTCTCTCAAAAGCACATACACATTCATTTTCAGAGGAAATTGAAGGTAGAAACCAATAGTTAATTCTTCTAACTAACCTTGACTAAAATGAGCTAAATTGTACTTTGATACGAACTTGATTTAAATTGTCCACCCCACATTAGGCACCAATGATTATAACCTTTAATGGGCTAGCACTGGCTTGTAATCATCATCTCAAAATGACCTAGTAGATGAAAAATTACCATGTTTGTAATCATCGTTTCACACCATCTACATATGACCCTTCTACACATTATATGATTGAATTTATGGTAGGTCATCCCTTCTATCTAGACCATGATTGATTGTGACATTAGGTGAACAAAGGAAATTTGATAAGGAAGGGATCACTATAAGTTTGTCCTCCTCCACCCACTCCATATCCAGTGATTGCCTATTTTTTCTCTTCCAACATTTTATTTTGGAAATTCATTTTGGTAGTTAATTATACTAATAGTCACAACACACTTGGAAGTCAAAGAAATTGTTATATACACTACTAAACTCAATTAACATTGTTTGTTATTGGACTTTACAATAACAAACAACGTAGAGTTCATTAATGTAGTAGTGTATATGATAATTATATGTATAGTGGTGTGGCTATCAATAAAATTAGCTGCTAATGAATTTCGAGAATAGAAAGTTGGAAGTGGAAAATTGAGAAATCACTAGCTATGGGGCGGATGGAGGAGGAAAAACTAGAAACTATCCTCTGCTTATAAATTGTATTTTATTCACCTGTTGTCACAATCATTCATGGGATAGGTAGAGAGGATGACATTCCAAAAATTCATGCATATAATATGTAGAAGGGGTCATGTATGAGATGGTGTGAAGTGATGATGATTGACATGGTAAATTTTCATCTGCCAAGTCATTTTTAGATGATGATGACAAACAAATATTAGCCATTTTAAGGTTATAATCATTAACAAGAAATATGGGGAAGGAAATTCAAATGTCTCATCATGGAAATTATAAAAATTGTAAGGATGGGGTTATAAGCGTTATGGAAATTCTAAGTGCCAAATTCTAAGGAACAAGCCATATTTGCTTCTCAAAAACTTTATTTGATATGTTCTTAAAAAACCAAGTACAAATTTTAGTAATCCTAGAATCATGCTTTACATAAGGTAAAATTGGGGAACTCATGACTTGTACTATAGATAAAAAAACATTTACACTTACCAAAAAATATATGATAAAAATTGACAAACTATATAAGCTTAAGCTTAAGGGGATATAATCCTTCTTGCCTTCCATATAGATAATGAAAATGATTGTTCTAAGTCTCATGTTGCTTCTCATGTTATTTTATAAACCTTGATTGGAAAGAAAAATAGGAGGGAATAAATGTAAGAAAATAGAACATACTGGATTTAACAGCCCCAAACTGGATTTTACTCTGAGGTATTGATTTTTTGAAATCTATTTTGTGAATGTCGACCAATAGATATATATCATGGAGGATGAAAGATGAAGATCAGCCGAATCCCATATGGAGGCTCAGGGATCGGAGGATGTTCATGGTATTTGAATATAATCTTAAATCTCCATACATGTGTGTACATATGGAATTGATTTTTTTATTAACTTTGTGAGTGAAATTAGTTGTTAATAAGTTTCATATTTTAATTTTTAGGAGGCAAGAGGAGAAGGCTTTCTACTCCATCCATGGAGCGTGGCCAAGGTTCAACCGGTCGAGGTATGAGTGGTAGCAAGTTGCGGGAAGGGGGTGATATTTATTCCCCCGAAGGCCAATCAACGGCTGCTGGTTCTCAACAGGGTCACTGTGGGTCTGGTTCTCAGCAGCATCATTCTGGGGTTGGTTCTCAGCAGGATCATGTTGGAGATGATGTTAACCAACAACATCAAGGTTGCCATCAATTTACATATTTTTTCATTAAATTTGTACAACTTTTTTTACACGTGTTTTTTCTAATATACGAAATTTTATATATATTGATGTAGAGGCTGAAAATGTTCGAGCCAATGGTCAAAAAAGACGCAGGGCAGCGCGCTACATTGAAGAAGAAGGCTGTCAACCCAGCACAACTTATCTGGCTGAGATTACTGATATACCATGGGAAACGAACATGGAGGAATGCACCTTACAAAGGTGTGAAAGCCTTCATGCAAAATTGCAAAGAGATCTCGAGGCTTTGCCTCTACCTGTTGAGAGTAGACAAAGCCTCGAAATAGTTACACATTCATTGAGTGAAATGGTAAAAGTGTACAAAAATTTGGGGCCAACGACTGATTCGTTTGTAGAAGTGATGAGAAAGAGAAAAGAAACAGTGATAGGTCCTGATAAATGGCTGGACATAAAACAGAGAGTAAAAAGAGATGATGCTAAGTCAATGTTTAATTATAAGGAAGGGCCAAAAAGAAAAATATTGAAGGTGCAGTATTTCAAGCACCCAGACAAAGCAAAATATTTGTATGATCGACATCTTTGCAGCCTTTGGAAGGCTTCCATGGAACGATGAGGTTCCTGTTTATTTTTGCTGATGACTGTCTGAAATTTTTGGAGTATGAAACCGGGACTACGGAGAGTGACCTTCCTTGGTGCAGCGGGGGAGAGGTCGATTATATCAACGTAAGGGCGCTAAGTGAGATGTGGAGTTTCCTCGCCCCGAGCCGCCATTGGTGAGTCGACCGTTTTGATTCGAAACCCTGCAATCAGAGATGGATGCGAATTCTCAAATAAGTCGAGAAGCAAGAGATGTTATGATCGACAATGTTCATAGCGGATTGAGTGGAGTCGATCTTTGTTTAAATCGACAAAGAGCACGTGAAAATGCACGTACCAATTTTGTTTATCGTACAGATGAGGAGATTTACAACATGAATGTTGAAGATCTCCGAACATATGCAATAAATTGTCGCAATGGTCTGCAAGACCTAATTTTTCATGAGGAAGAGGGCACCGAAACGGTATGTGTTAGTGACCTTAGGGTTTGAAATTATATTTACATATACATGTGTACAATTTGTAATAAATACATGTGTATGTACACATGTATACATTTATTTGTATGTGTACATTAATCTAACAAAAATGTATGATTATATGTTAAAACACCATTTACAGTTCTCAGGCATGATGCGTGATGAAAATGTTAATATTACGTTCGGGACCTCTGGCTCAAACGATGCAGATGGGTCTGACCATCATGATATGTTGGCACATGTATGTTAGTGTTTTTAAGTGACTCTAAAATAAATAATTGTTGCCACACATGTACATGTATGTATATATATAATTTGATAAAATGTTTTAACAGGTACCGATTCTGTCTGATGTTTTTGGGATGGCGGTACCTTATTCTTCCTTAGGAGATATACCTTCTACTTCATTGGGAGATGTACAAGTATGGACAATTTTTCACAAGTTCAAAATTTATGTTACCTCAAAAAGTTCCATTAAAAATTGAGATATATAGAGAGAGATCTATATTTTGAGTTATTTAAATTTTTTTGAATTTAGGTTCGTATAGAAGATTTTTTTAATCCGAGGACTTTAGCGACGGAGATAGGAACATCCAAAACATTTGAAGAAGTTGTCTTTAGTTCTTTTTTTTAATATTATTGTTCAAATAAGTTTATATATGTACACGTGCATTTTCATTTGAAAGTTTTTAATTTATATAAATTATTTATGTATATATATATATTTATATTTAATTGTACATGTATATTGTACAGGTTACCACTGCAGATGTTTCTATGGCAGAACCTGTTCATCAAATGGAGAGGCAACCTTACGAGGTATTGCGTGATTTTTTTGTTATATTTTTTTTTTTTACATGAAGTTCTAGATATATATATTCTCATTCATTTTTAAAACTTCAAATTTTAATGTTCAAGTACATGTGCATTGTGTATGTAGGTTTCCCCTTTACAAGATAGGGAGATAACTGAGACCCAGAGGCTAGATTTTCCATTTGATGGAGAAGATATACAGTAGATTTGATATGATTTCAAAATTTAGATAGTTTTAAAATTTGTTAAACTTGATACAGTTTGATACTTGAGTGAGATTTACAATTTTTGGACATATTTTATTACAATATGTTTTTTGGACATATTTTTGGACATATTTTTGGACATATGTTAAATGTTTTTGTTGGATAGTTGAATTATAATTGGCATGGCATGTGATATTTAATGTTAAATGTTTTTGTTGGATCTAGTTGAATTATAATTGGCATGCCATCTGAAGTTTTTAAAACTACATGAATGATAGAATGTGAACCTACATTTTCACATGTGGTAAATTGAAATGTTACTTGTAACAAGACAATTCCCATTGATTTCATTACAGTATATGTTGATTTCTGATTTGATATAATTGCATGTATGATGGTACATTACTTGTAAAGTCATTGGATTAATAGTGTTCATTGATTTCAGTGTAAGCGCAAAAAATTATTGACGATGTAGAACGATTTTTGTGTTATAATAATTAAACCTAATAATATTGGAGAGCAAGAGAGACTTGAGGTATGGTGTTTACTACAAGAGTTCGAGCTAAATATTTAAATGGTTTACCTATGTGTTGATTTATGATTTGATATAATTGCATGTATGATGGTACATTACTTGTAAAGTCATTGGATTAATAGTGTTCATTGATTTCAGTGTAAGCGCAAAAAATTATTGACAATGTAGAACGATTTTTGTGTTATAATAATTAAACCTCAAGAGAGACTTGAGTTATGGTGTTTACTACAAGAGTTCGAGCTAAATATTTAAATGGTTTATGATTTATGATTTATACTTTCTTTTTAATATAATCGATACGGAAAGATGACAAAACTAACAAGGGTGACAATAAGAATAGAAGTTCAGAAAATAGTTTAAGATTGATCACAAGAATTAAGAGAATGTCTCGGTCCCTCATTGGTATGGCTTGTGCTGCAACCATGAAGTCTCGTCCCAACACCATAGAATGATCATCCATGTCAATGACTCTTAAGTATATCTTTCCAAAGAGATGAAGTTTCCTTTCGACTTAGGAAGCTATGGGTAGCTCCCGTGTCTATCAAAGCAGAGAAATTTTTCCCATGTACGGTTGTAGACACGAATCTCAAGTCCAAGGAACTTTCATCATCATTCCTTCTCCTTGTCTTGCGCCTTACTTCCGCAATATTCTTCAACATTTCCTCTTCCAATATGTCTTTCGAACTAGCCCTTGGCTTAACAGTCCTTTTCACATATCTCTTCTCATGAAGCTCCATAGAACAATCCGATCTTGGGTCTGCTTGAATTGGTTCAAGCTCTTTCCTTTTCGAATTCTGTCTAATTGCTCCAATGTCTTGACTTTAGCCTGCAACGTGGTGCTTCTTTCCTTCAAGTGAGTCCTTTCCATAAAGAGTTCTTAAAGTCTTTGTTCACCTTGTTGTATCTCCATGTTAAGCTTTTCAATTTCAGCAGTTTGTCCAAATAGTCCATCCTTGGAATTTCTTGGGTGAAAAACCAAGTAGGTTGAACCAACTTTGGTCTAGTGCATTGGAATTCATTAAAGAATTGGTCATTGGCACTGCTTCAAGCTAGGAGTGAGCATCGTCACCAACCTGCATTGAATATTTTACACTCCCTAGGGTGAATGATACTTTAAATTGATTGACAGTCTAAGACTTTCTAATTTTTCCGAATGCCAAATGATCTTACAAAGTTAGTATTTATAATATCCTAGTAGGTCATTCGGTGACAACTTTTACCATAAACTTGAAACAACTTTGGCATGTGATATTTAATTTGTTGAATGTTTTTGTTGGATAGTTGAATTATAATTGGCATGACATGTGAAGTTTTTAAAACTCGAGTTTTGGATGGTTTCAATCTACATTTTGCATGTGATATTTAATGAACTTTAAATGTTTCATGTTTTAATGTTGCACAATATATAATCAAAAGGGTTTTAAAACTTAAAGTTTTGGATGGTTTCAATCTACAACTTAAAGTTTTGGATGGTTTCAACCTACATTTTCACATATGGTAAATTGAAATTATGTTACTTGTATATGTTGATTTCTAATTTGATATAATTGCATGTATGATGGTACATTACTTGTAAAGACATTGGATTAATAGTGTTCATTGATTTTAGTGTAAGCGGAAAAAATTATTGACAATGTAGAACGATTTTTGTGTTATAATAATTAAACCTAATAATATTGGAGAGCAAGAGAGATAAGGTATGGTGTTTACTACAAGAGTTCGAGCAGTTCATTCGGTGACAACCTTTACTGGAAACTTGAAACAAATAGAATCTATCTTTGGCTAGGACATCATGTAAGATGCCTGACATAAATAGTAAAATTGTACTTGAAAGCTGAGATTCGGGCAAGTGGGGACAACCACTTGTTATCTTGTCCCTTGGAGGCTAGGCCATATGGGGACCGAATCTGACCTTACAAAATAAAGTGAAATAATTTGTACCATATGGTCGGAGAACATATACAAGAACAATTAATTTATCCAATATTGGATATATATATATCCAATACATATAACATTTTTAATCAATGCACATGTATAGAAAAACTACTTTCAGTTGATACCAGAGCACGTGCTTGTACCCAAACAATTTGTAACATGTGCAAACCACAAATAACATAAGCAGCTCAATTTTTAGTTGAGTACTGGAAGTTCTAAAACATATTTAATCCAAAGATAATAAATTGTTGGACACTTCACTCAAAAAATTTCTAATGGAATTCCATCCTCAATAATCCGTTCATGATCGGATTTTGACATTTTCCATTTCTTAATTTTTGATTTTTTCTTTGATTGAACTTCTATCAACTTTATGCGTGCTGCACACACCAAGTGACTATATTGACAACTTATGGAATCAGGTTCATAGTCTTCAAAGTAAGCAAAGTCTCCACTTTGACGAGTTTGTTTGAAAAAATAACCTTTCAGTATAATAGACCCTCTGTCATACTGAAATCCGTGATCATTATAGTCTTGTAATAATTTCATTTTTCCGTCAGTGCAACGCATCAAATAATACTTCACATTTTCATCGTTGTCAATAGGTGCAATTACAGCAAAAACATCTCCTGCACAATAAAATAAATTTAACATTTAATTATGCATATTTAAATTTATTTGTAGATCTTTAAATCATTAGAAAGTAATTCAAATGTTACCTTCTCTAACAAGATTAGAAACTCGATCACCATCGGATGATATTGTAGTTTCCTCTGATTGCATTTATTCAAACATTGCAACAGACATTTTGCCCTTTGTATTTAGCTCTGTATGTTTCCAATCGTTCACATACATTTTGTTTTCACAAACGTCATTGGATTTTGTGTTGTCTATGCAAACATCACAAAAACAAGAATATTTTCTTTTATCTAATGCAAACACATTTCTGGATGACTTTGTTTGAATTGAATGCAATTTTCGAGTCCCTTTTATTGTTTCAACGTCATTTCCAATTGATCTATCTACGTCTTCGATTCCAATATGCCAGAAAAACCTTTATATGGAAAATTAGAAAAAGAATTTGTAAATATGATATCGAAATACAATTAAAAATAATCATTGCATGATAAATGTACAATGTTTAAAATTAGATTTCCAATATAAATTAAATTGAATGTACCTTCGCACTTCTCTTGATGGGTTAATCTCATGGCTTAGAGCAGTTTTTCACCATTGAACAACTTCTTCAGCGTTCACAAGTCGGCGTGCAAAGTGGTTCATTTGATATCTTCGAAGTACTCGTTTTATGCATGCTCCTGCACCGTCATGTTCTCCTTTTCCATGGCCATTCTCAAAGAAATTCCAACAATGTTTAATGCAGGTTTTCTTATGAAGACAACACAACCAAAAAAATGATTGTGCAGATTTGAATTGACCTGCGCATCCGTGTGACCATATCCAATGTTCATTGAATGTTATTCCATGATTTTTCAATGAATCATAAATTCTTCCAAAACAATGTTGTACAAAAAATGTATCATGTGTACGATCGTCACTGATATAAAAGTGATATTCTTTAATGATATGTCGATTTTCACTCGTGATTTCTATATGATCGACATTTTGTTCAGCATGTCTATATAGAATATGGATGAGCATGGAGACTTGGTCAGAATGATAGTATTCACTCTTAATTTCTTTTTGTGGAACAAATGTGTAGTTTTCTGCAAAATCAATCACTGACAAAATGGTCCCTGGTGGAAAAAATTCACGAGATTTTTTGAATTGCAAGTCTTGCCATCGAGCTCTATGGGAATGCTTGGTGTATTTGTAAATTTCTGCCTCAAACTTTCTCAAAAAGTCTATCAGAAAAATTTCGTCTTCTAGTAATTAAATTCTTTTAACACTATTTGCACCTTGAATCGATGTATCGATATATTCATATATTTTCCATTTCACTTTCATTTTGGACAATGATTGATCATTTATATCAATATGATATTTGTTTTGAAATTTAGTCAAATTTCCACAATCATCGCATTTTTTACCACCAACACATTTTTTTTTGTAAAATAGTTCATCGCTTTCTCTTTCACATAGAATTTGAGATGTGAATTCACGGATAGTGGAAGGAGGAGGTGAATCCTTCCATAATGTTCTACCGAAATCAAGGAATGTGTCATAATATAACTCAAATTCCACATGATAATGGCAACAACAAGTGTCGCGTACGGTGATAGGTTTTACATACCATGGTTTTTGTTGAACAAAAGCACTGATTGAAACTTGAATTTGACGATTCTCTTCTTTGAACTTGTTGAATAACTCTATTTGAGTGGTTTCCAAGAGATGTTTTTCATGTTCTTCGTATTGATTTCGTGCTATTCTTCTTCGCATCACATGTCTTGCAGTCGGTGAAACACGCGAATTGTTCTTCAAATATTCATATATTATTTTTTTAACATCTTCTCCAAGTCTATCTTTGTATGGTTGCCTACAAATAGCTCTCCAACAAGCGAGTTCATCATTTACATCTATTTTCAGTCGAAATTTTCGATGTTTGTGCAGAGTTTTTCTCGAGGTTCCCAGTGCTCGTGCCATAGATGTTAGATTCAAACGATTCTCTTGAGTACTTGGTGAAACCATTTCCATTTGTATTCCTCTACGTATATTTGAAACATCTTTATCTCTAGATCTCTTAATTGACTCTATAGCATTACTCATATTTTTTATCACCTCTTCTTTCATTTTTTTATCTTTGGTTGATTTTCGAATACCCAATAGTGTCGTCACTTCTTTTAATTTCCTTGATGATAGGAGACCTTTCAACATTTGAGCTTGAATTGTCACTTGCTCATTTTTGAAATACATTTCAAAAAATTTATCGACACGATATCGTATAACATGGTCAGGTTTTTTATCTCCATATGTGTGAGTGTCGACATTTTCTAACATCTCATTATCGATAGTGATTTCATCTGTACATATTCGAAAAAATAGTACATATTCCATAAATAACTAAATTAATAAATATGTCAATAAATATTAGGAAAATTTTAAATATATCAATAGATCATAATATTTACATTTACATACCCGATTCAATTTCTGCTTGAGGTTGATTTTCTTCTTCAATATTTTGAGGAATATCTCTATCTATTTACATTAAACAAAATATTTTTCAAACTAGTTCATCAAATAAAAATTAAGCTTCACATTTTACATTGGGAAAACTTTAAAAATATATTAATAGATCATAATATTTACATTTACATGTACCTGCTTCAATTTCTGCTTGAGGTTGATTTTCTTCTTCAATATTTTGAGGAATATCTCTGTCTGTTTACATCAAACAAAATATTTTTCAAACTAGTTCATCAAATAAAAATTAAGCTTCACATTTTACATTGGGAAAATTTTAAATATATATCAATAGATCATGTAATATTTACATTTACATACCTGCTTCAATTTCTGCTTGAGGTTGATTTTCCTCTTCAATATTTGAGAGGGCTTCTAACTTTCTTTTGTGATATTGTCTCGTCTCTTCTCTACGTTCCTCAGGGTCTCTTTTTCGATCATATTTTCTCACACAAGTTCTTCGATTTCCCATGATAATAGGGTATGAGGTTCAAAAAAATTCCTTCAAAAAATTAGACAATAACTCAATTACAAAAAATATCACAAAAGATTTCATTTAAAAAAATCTTTTCTAAAAAATACGTAATCCAATCCAAAACACGTACTTCAACACAAAACAAGTACATACCTCCAAGAAAAATCACACCGCCTCCAAGAAATGTCTTCCAAAAAAATTCTTTAAATCCAAAATTTGAAGAAAAGTTTTTGAACAAAGAAGCTCAAAAGATTTATTTCAACACAAAACACGTACATACCTCCAAGAAAAATTACGCTGCCTCCAAAAAATGTCTTCCAAAAAAATTCTTTAAACCCAAACTTTGAACCTCCAAGAAAAATCACGCCGCTTCCAAAAAATGTCTTCCAAAAAATTTCTTTAAACCCAAACTTTGAAGAAAATTTTTTGAATTCAAACCAAGTTTTAAAATGAAATGAAGTGCGAAATGTGCGAAAATTGTGAATCATTTCGCGGCAATTTATATTGACGCGAAATATGTGTTTTGTAGGGGGCTCCAGAAAATTTTCCGGCCGACGGAGAATTACACAATAGTTCGGCCGAACTTTTGATTAGAAGTTCGGCCAAACTATTAAGACGTTAGCTTTAATGATTCATAAGCGGAAAACATAGTTCGGCCGAACTAACGCGTCACCAATTACACAAAACCAGGCTCTGAAAACGGTTCTGCAACTTTGGACTGATTAAAATCCATGAAAGGTTGTTAATTAACTGTCGGAACCAAGACAAGCATTTTCAGAATTGAATCTACTTTCAGGAAATATAACTTTTATGGAATTTCGTAAATGTTTATTAATTTTAATTATTTTTCTAATAAAATGAGTGCAAACAATTTCTAAGGGTCATTGTGATTCAATGAAATCAAAATTTTGTATCTCCCAAAATACATTGTAAAAAAAATTGAAAAAATTATGGGGCATTACATTGGTCCGTTGACTCTAATGGGTAGCTTTTAGATTTTTAGTTTATAACTTATATGTTAAGAAATTTGTTTCCACGCGAAACATATCAAAAATACGCAATTTTTCGTATTGGACCAGTTCAAAAAATTCTAGTAATTATGATATGCATCCATTGACTTTGTAAATATGACGAAAACAAAGTAGACTCTGTCTAGATTGTTGTAACACATTTTGTTTTTTCAAAAACACAAATTTTCAATGAATACAGCGTTGCGACATAACATGACTTCTTATGAATCCTCTGATTGTTAAGAAACACACACTCAAAGAAACGCTAAGTTGACATATCAAATCTGCATAAAAAAATTTCAAAAAATAAGTAATAGAAAGCTAACAAAATTTCTCACAACTTTTATTTTTATCGCAAAATGAAATTCTACACAAAAAAATTGTTATAGTTTGCAGAAAGTTGAAGAACCGAAAAAAATGAAATTTTTTTCTCAAAAAGGGGCAAAAAGTGTAACCCAACTTCACATTTTCACCCAGTAGTATCTACACAAATTGTGTTGTTCATATATTTTAAAGTAGATAAATGGTCCAAATCCTTTTTTTTTTTTTTTTTGCTAGATGACTACTTCCAATAACTGACTATGTAGAATCTAATCCCTCCAATACTACATGATTCTTTTCATGATTCCATAATTCTTCTACAAAAGTATTTGTACAAGTTATTCTAACTGCCATATTCTAATAAAATAAAAACATATTGTTAATAGAGTGGATATCTTCAATAGTAAATATATTTAGGATCTTCATTCTTCGGCTTCTTTTATGGTTCTTCATTTTCTTCTTATTTATAGGATCCTTAGGGAAAAATATTTTAAAACGTCCATATTCATTACATCCAAAGCATTGTACTTTGGAAATATCTTTTCTTCCACATGGATGATTTTTTTTACTTCTATTATGCCTTTGATGAGGTTTAAACCTTCCAAACCTTCCACTTTACTTCTTTTATCTATAAATAAAATCTTGAGACCTTTCATTGGGTTCAGTGTCATCTTTGGCCTTCAATATTGTCTTCTCTATAACACATATATACCATAACTCATCAAAGTTTGGAGTGTCCTTCCTAGAATATATGCTTGATACAAAATTTCTCCATTCTAGGGGTAAAGAATTGAGGATACAAGTAGTGACTTCTGAATCTGAAATAATTTCTCCAAGTCCTTGTAATTGATCCCTCAATTGTGAAACCTTCATAAGATATGAAACCAAGTCTTTGTATTTTTATAACCTTGTCTTGTATAATTGATTCTTAAATATATTTTAAGACTTGAAGTGTTTGTTGAATATGATTTTACTGAACTTGTCAAATATTTGTTTAGATGTACCCAAATCTACAATGAATGGAATAATATGATCCTTGATGGATTCAATGAGAAACCTTTGGGCCCTAACTTCTCCTTTAATATAATTGGCCCATTCTTGAGTCTTTTCCTTCTCTTATTTTTTAATTTTTCCAAGAACATAGTCCATGACTTCAGTTTCTACAAGTATCAAGTTTATTCTTCTCTTCCATGCTTGAAATTTTGATGACCCATCAAGCTTGTTTCGTTCCTTACAAAATGAACTCATTTGATTTGAAGATTGAGACATATAGAGTAATATAGTACGTACCTTTCAAATGAGTGTCCTCCTTGATTATGATGTCTTTAAATATCTTGATGCTCCCAATACTTTTCAAGACACTTTAAATATTTCCTAAGTTGATTTGTTCTAGGATGGCTGGTTCAATGTTGGCTTCAAGCTGCTTCAAAGATGAATGATTTTTCTTTCCAAGAGTGTAGATTATGCTCCCGAGATTGATGCTCCTTGAGTGATATCTTCTTATAGAGATTTCCTCAAAAATTATTATGATCAAAGAACTTCCAATAGAGAGATTAATAATATGATGACCTTCTTCAAGAGATGATGAGTAACCAAGAGCCTTCAACAAGAGAGACAGAGGAAGATATAGAGAGAGGCAGAGACAGAGAGATGAATAGTTGATGTAGAGGTATTCCTTGTATTCCTTCAAGATGAGTAAATTACATTCTTCCTCAATCCCTTCCTTATGTATTCCAAAGTAACTCTGCTGAAATTATTCCCCTTATTCCAACAAGAGTGATCTTCAATTTTCCTTCTCCTCACCTTACCTATGATTCCATGTTGAGAAATGACTAGGGCAGAAATTAGGGTTGATTTGTCTTTTACTTGATAATTGTTTGTAATTATGTGTTGGCTTCTTATTAATTTTATTATGTCCATCTCATCAAACAATTACAAAAACTATAAATTGTGAAGATCACAAAAAGACAATGAACACAATAGATACACTCCGAGACAGGGGAAAGCCCAGAAAATATCTTCTTCTTATAGAATCAGATCAAAGTGACAATTCCAAGACCCAAACAACAATATCAAGACCTCCCACAAGACCCAATTCATTGCTCATTTCACGCTTCTCCAACAAGTCAATGTCAACTCTAGTCAACGGTAGTCAACACCTTCAAAACTCATTCAAACTGTAGATTTCCGACCCCTGCAACAAATCCAAAAGTTCACATGTGTGATAGAATTAGGGAATATTTCTTCCTTATTTGATATTTTCTCTCTCTCCTTTGATTTTTTTCTTCTTGTTTTTTCATCGGTTTTCTCTCTCTCCTTGGCATAGAAATCGAACTTGCTTGATACACTCCAAATCATGTCAAACTATCTTCTATTTATACACACCCAAGAGGTAAAATGGGTCACTTTTAGAGTTGAATTGGTCTTTTGGGGGCAAAATTATCATGTTTTACTCAAATAAAATTCATTTTCCACTTTATTTTCAAAGTCCAAAAGCGACTTGACTCTAGTACAATAATTTGGCTCATGAAATATATTCTCTTGACACAATAAATCCTAGAAACACGAAGATATTATTTGTCCTAATTAACAAATTGAAAATATCATTAAACCCATGCTTAAAAAATATATTATTTTTTCTTTCTTTTTGTTTTTACATAATATATATAAGTACATAAGTACAATGTCAATTATGAAGAATGAACCTAGTTATAATATTCAACACAAATGACCTAATGGCTAAAAGACTAAACTGTATGCAACATGTCCCTCATTAAGGCCTTCCATTGTTCATAAAATCTAGGCACAACAATGACCATATCACCCATGGATTATTGGGGAATCATCATGCCAAATGATAAGACTCATTCAAATTTATGGTAATGTTAGACACAATAATACCTGGTTGGGAAGGCTAGTAAATATACTCTAAGCAAAAAATATATGTCACCATCCTGTAAAAGCTTAATTGTTCTCGGCGAGCCTATTGAAGCTTGTGAAAGTTTCATCTTTTTTGGATGATTTGCGCATTCAGCCAACATTTTACACAGCCACACAGGTTATAGTACAATAGAGCCTAATAATATACTAAATACTAGCATAAATATATCATTATGGTTTTTACTTTTGTTTAGATGCACAAAAAACAAGGATACAAGAATGAAGAGTATACCCTCTCCCTCAAATTTCTTGCAAATGTACAACAACAAGAAAACAGAGGAGCAAGTAATCTTGGAAATTTAGAGAAGGTTCTACATTTTGAAATTCCATATCATAGACAATTGCAAATAACATGGATTAGGGCTAGGAATAGCCATATTAATATTAATTCATTAGCTATTAACTAAAATTTGCGTCAACTAGTCACAATTTTCTCAATCCAATTATTGTCAGTTTAACATACCTTTTTTGTTACCCCCTCTTATAAATACTTTCATGAGAAATTATAATTAATTGTGATAGATGTAAAAACGATTGGACTAAGAGTGGACATGGATTAAAAGTCTATAGAGGAGAAGTTTCTTGGGAATTTCTTGGGGAAATAGCCAAGCTCAGAATTCGGCATTTAATTTCCACCTATATCCCTATTGAAATTAAAAACGAGATGTATAAGAATTAAATATGGTGGATGGATGCCTGAGAAAAGAGATGGTCCAATCTTTCTCACATGGGATGAGTTGGCTCTATTCAACATGCAAACAAGAAAAGAACAAAACAGACAGTGCGAAGGCATGGAGGCATAAAGAGGATGTGCAAAAGAGGAATAGGGGAGTAAGTGTAGAAAATGAAGGATAAATATGGAAAAATAGAGACGAATAGCAGGTGGAGATGTGGAATTATGTTTTAGATTCATGTGTTTGATAATCAAGTATTCATGTCCTTGATAGGTGGAAACTGAATTCTTTAGATCATCATGGAATTTAATAGGTGGGAACATGGTGTGCTTCGAAGTCTTGTCAGATTGCGGGTGGAGGCACTATGGGCTCTAGATTCCTAAATAATGATGTAGGTGAATATACTCTTGGTGTTGGATTCCTATAATGATTTATTGGGTGGATCATTGTGTGCTCTAGATTACCTAAAGTATTTTTTGGGTGGATACATTGTGTGCTTTGGACTCCTAAGTGTCAGGTGGAGGCATTGTGTGCTCTATATTCCCATGTGAATTTGTTAATTGTACTGGTTTGAAATTCCCTTGAGCACTTCGCTTAGTTTCTAAATATTTCTTGAGTGTGGTTAACTACAAGAAATAATACTAGTTCAGTTGTCCTACAATTCGAAGGAGAGTTGAATTCCCTCTCTTAGTTTTCGATCATTCAATTAATAAGATAAGTTGCTTACTTGTATATCTATGTATACCTATTACACTTGAATTAAAATGAATGTTTTTATATTACTATGGGTGTATCATCACTATTGGTGAGGAATATGTGTTCCTGTATATTTGCAATGAGATGTTTGTATGATTATTCTTATGATGCGAGAGACTTGTAAAGCCTTGTATATGTTGATGTGTTTCCTAAATTGCAGAGTTATTTACATGTTTTTGTATGGTAGTAGAATGAACAAACTTAAGTTTTTCTGGTGTATGAAATTCCATGGCTTGGGTATTATAATTATTAAGGAGACCATGTTGTCTAAGAACTAATGAAACTCATTGTTAAAGTTTCTTATATGGCTTGCTAAGATACTATATGGATATTTTTTGTATATGACTTTTTATCACTCAAATATTTTCTCTTGGATGTAGGGGAGAAGTTTCTAAGGTAACCTTTTCAATCCAACTTATAGATTTAAGGCTAGTCCCTTCAATACAAAGAGGGATCTCTTTGGTTGTCTAATCATTGAATCAAAAACTGATTGTACTTTTACAGTGGCTAGATCTTCAGTTGTGTTTTTTAGATGTAGGTTTTGGTTGGTCCCAAGGAATATAGTCCATTGGGAAATGGAATTAAGTAGCTAGGGTTTATATCAATTTACCAAGTTATTAGTTATGTGATGATAAAGGAAAGGAAAATAGCACATCCTATACCTTAGTCATCATTATAGCTGGAGGGAGAAATTAGGAGAATATTCCACTACAGTAGGGAATATAAAATGAAACCTGGAGTAGCTTTAGAGGATAGAAATGGGAATACTTGAATATATTAACTCATAGCATCAAACCATGGATGAATTTTGAATCAATTATTCTTATTCAAATACTCAGAAGACCATCCATTCAAATGATATTACAAAGAAGGAAATATTGAAACATACAGAGAATACATACTAAGACATATTGTCACATGAATATTTATATATTGATCAAAATTTATTGATCTTGACAAACTATAGATTGATAAAACTTTCAACACACAGGCAATGGATATTCTTTTTTCAAAAAACAACTTTTTTCCATATTTATCATGTAATATATAAGAAAAATACAATAGAGATAAGCTCCTAAAAGTTTGGTAGCAATAATTACAATATATGTACATAATTTGAAATTTTAATTATCAAAAATATTCATAATCCTATTATCTTAGCTACTCAGATCTCTATCAGGCATGTATTATTGGTCAAAACATATTTGTAGAATTGTTGTGCATATCTCCTACTAGTATCCTTGAACAAGAATAAGGTCACTACTACATGATAGGATCTAGAGTTGTTCACTTTTTTGTAGGCTTGATATCTTGAATTGAAACTCGTCTTCCCACCTTGTAGCAAACTGGTACACGAACCTACAAATTATGTCTAAATTATCTAACTGCCTATGTAACTACTTGCTCCTTTCAAGGTTTTATTTCCACATGTTGACTCATACTCCATTAGCCACAAAAAAAACTAATATATTACCACAAAATGTTAAAAATAATTTATTTTCAAATATATTAAACTGAGTAGGACAAAATTTTAAGGGATCACTAGGGTTTGTGCAACAAAACTACGGTTTATGTATTTCTATGCCCTATGAAATAAAATGACCATTGATCAATGGCTTCTGCAACCTGAGAAAGGAGTTCTAGCTTTTTCTTACTCCTTATCACCCTTATAGTATGTTTTTGTCTGATTTTGACAGCCTTTAGGGTTTTTTGCTTCTTTCTGTCAACATGCTTTGTTTTCCTCTGGCTCTTTCTGCTCTTTGAAGCTTGCACAGTCTCCTCCTCTACATCAATAATCATTGTTTCTTTCAGCCTAGGGTTTATTTTATCCTTTAAATTTAATCTCATCTTGTTAGTAGGGAGATTGTGAGGTCTTTTTCCATAAACCCTATATTCTATCTTAGCTTCTTCATCCTTTGTTTCTATCTTTTGTTTGCCCTTTTTGCTTTGTGTTTCTCTCTCTTTTTATTCCTCTTCTTCTACCATATTTTTTGTTGTCTTATAGTCCTCCATTAATAAACCTTAATCTATTTTCCTTTCATATGGGTTTCATCATGTTTTTTAACAGGGATATGACTATATTCTCCCTTGGTTTCCTGAGCTAGGGTTTGGGTAGAAACTCTGGTTTGGCCTCTCCTTGATCTTCTAAGTGTAGGTTGTCTTATATTTCTCTGTCTCAATTGCCTCAACTGCTCCACATGTTTAATTAACTCATGAGTGTATAATATTTTAATTAGGTCATGATGAAAAATATCATTGGTTGTAGCTCGAGTCTTGTTCTTACTTTGGTTCACTTTTTTAGCAAACTTTGGCAAAGGAAATATGGTAAATTCATCTTGCTAAAACCTGCCAAAAGACAAATAAACGTGATATGATAGAATTAGGATTTAGAATACATGCCTTCATAGGTGAATAAGAGTTGTAAAATTCTGATGGCAGTAGACCATTTAGGCTTCAGCATATTTTGGAGGACCCCAACATTTCAATCTTGGTTCTGAAAGTCCTCCTTCAGGAAAAAATTCAAGTATACATTCTACAACCTTTTCTTTTAAGCCACCTCTCACCTTAGTTGGAAAACATGTTACTTCAGCAATGGTTTCCTCTATGGTAGGTAATTTCAGGGTCCTAATTCTTGTAGTGTTTCCATCAAATGAATATATCAAATCATGGAACCAACTGATATTATGTATCTTCAAGCGTTGAAACACTGGATCCCATCCTACGTTTCTAAAAAGATCCAGCATCTTTGGATAGACCTCGAAATACATACCATCAGTTTCAAACATCTTCACATGAATAGATCAACCCATATTTTAAAATATCTAGTGCTTCAAACACATTTCCCAACCTTGAAGCACCCTATTCGAACGCTGCAAAATGCTCAGAAAGCTTCCTTCACATTGAAATTAAAAATATGGGTTTGCTGGAAAATGTTGTTTTAGGGTAAACATGTCATATTAGGGTTTGATTTTCAAGGGCTCTCTTGAGCTTCAAAATGTTGCTAGTATTCAAATCATGAATGAAAAGGGCTAATACTTTACAAACCAACACTTTAGTGCTCGAAATAATGGTGTTGGAAGCAAGAAAACTGAGTTTTCAAATTTTTCGATGAGCGCTACGAAAATATTTCGTAGCGCCAACTATATGTTTTTGATATGTTAAATGTGATGCAAAAAACTTAGGATAAGCTTATGGTTATGTAAAAAAATTTACTAGACATACTCCTAGGCTTAAATGGAAAATTTCACAAAAAAATTTAATTGCCCCTTTACATAAACATGACTTTGCAAAAATACATTGATAAATATTTCCTCGAATTGAAGGTGCAAACCTAATGCTAACATGACCGATTACTTGAACCCTTTAATGATGGACATTTTACTGGTTAATACCGATGTCATATTGATGTTGAAATGTATGTTTAATAATGGATATCATATAATTGTGGGTAATTTACTCTTCCACATGATATGTTGTTATTGAACATGCATTCACTAAATCATGTTAGTTATGGTGTGATTTGTGTAAGGGCATGTTAACAACCTCATTTCACATATCGTGGATATGAATGGTATTTAGAGTGATGGGGTTGAAAGAATAATTAATTCTGGAAGATATTTGTGTTGCAATTCCATACTTGTAATCGGGTCGAATGAACCTTGGTAAATTTGTAAATGAAATTGACAATTCACAAGGGTGGAGGCATTAACTTAATCGTCGAGATTACCACTAATCCGAAATATTAATCCCCAAATGATGGCGATTATAATTAATATAGCTTAGCACCAAGTGCTAAGAGTACCATCTTAGGAGTTGGTGCACATATGACAAAAGACGTGAAGTTAAGGAGGGCGCAAGATGGAAAAATTCCAATTATTGGACATGGATTATTCACGTCACACTGCACCATGTTTTCTCAGAGGAATTTTTGGAATTGGGTGCAGTCGACAAAAAGGAGTGGAATTGGAATGTGCGCACCACCTTCCCCAACGTTTTTATCATGTCGCGGAGGTGTGAACTGATTTCTCCTTGTATGGGCACATTGGCACTATTGATAAAGGGTGAGACATAATGGTTTTTCCATCCATAAATGGGAAAACATTGATTTTCACGGAGGACCGAGACTGGTGGGACTATGTCATAAGTTGTGGTGGAAAATTCCATGTAGGTCGAGTATGGCTATGTGGATTCCATGTGGAACTTTGGAGGAAATGTGCATATGACGTGGAAAGACTAATAACGTGGCACAATGTCATATTGACATGTCGCAGAGAAAAATGGCCTTTTTGGATGGCCATGGGTTCCAGTTTAAGATGATACATGGCACCTCAGAGGAGAGATGCCATGTTCTGGAGTGACATCACCACAACATTAATATGATTTCAATAGGTCATGTTCCTTATGATTGGGCATGGAAGAACAAAAGGTGTGAGGTCAAATTTGGCATTGGAAGATGGAGAATTCTATGTTTCACCTTTCGTTTAGGACCAGCATCTGTTGTGAGGTTTTAGGGAAATAGGTGTGCTTGACAAAGAGTGTTTAATAGAGATATTTCTATCAAAATTTGTGTTACAGTTGATGAGTACAGACCCCCTACCCCCTTTCTTTATATCTTGGAAGGCAAGGAACCCCATAACTTTTGTGAGTCACCAATGTACATAGGTAATTGGTGGCCACATGGTGGAGATCGTGCAGTAGGGAAGATGTTTGTTGTTTAGTCACATGAGTAGAAAATAGCGGAACCCCCCTCCCCCAATCATTAAAGGTCAAAAATAAGGGGGGGTGGGGGGCTGGAAACGCGGGGCGTGCACTTAATGTGGGCCACTTAGGTATTATGCAATGTTCAATCGATGTTGCACCGGTGGACAAGTAATGAGGGGTTTAACCCCATATTTCTTATAAACTGCATATAACATAAAACAATGAAATAACATGCTAAGGGTCATACTTGTGGGTCCCATGGGCTAGGTAAAGTGGCAAGTGTCACGTGGAATTAGCCATGGCCACGTTGGTTCCTAGAGTGACATGGGACTAACTGAGTGAGGTGCAGTTTCTGCGTGGGTTCCACATGGAAATCTCTTTCCTGTGGCAAGGATTAAATGGAAAATTGTATATGGGCATAAATTTTTATTTGGGCATCATATCGAGATAAAATTTATATCATCAGAATATCTTGATGGGCTAGACACAATGGTGTTATCCAAAGTTAATTTTGCTAACTTTGGTGAAGGAGAAATTTTGTAACCCCATTTCCATGATTAGACCATGGATGTTGGGTTAATTAGAAGAAATAGCTCCCATTCAACGTAAAAACTCTAATGGGTGGGAGGGAGCGTTACATTATGGTATTAGAGTGTCCAAGTTCATCACTTGTATTAAATGGGCCTTGGATTTAAAAAAAAGGAAAATAAATCAATATTTGGTTGTTGTGTACAATATTTGTTTCTTGTAACATTTTGATTATGCAATGCATGATGCATGCAAGTGTTGATTCTAATATGTTTATTATTTTCTAACTGGAATACTAACTTGAAATTTGGTGTTTCAGATATCCTTGTATCCACATGCTTATTACAAGATGGTCAAGGCGATGGGTAAATATGATTATTTATATTTTGTTGTCTAAAAGTTGTGTGTGTAATAATATATAAGAAGACACCAATGGAGCAAAATAGCACTGATAAATCCAAGCATGGTCACGAAAAATAATCGGTGGAGAAAAAGAGAGAGGAAAAATCCTCTAATTGGATGGACACCCTGAGAAGTATAAGAGTCGGGTTGAGAATTTATAAGGTTGACAATTAAAGGATTCCATGGCTCAAGAATAGCAAGCAAAATTAAATGCATTAATACTATGTAGCTTGTTAGATTTGCATGATCTAGGTGTTAGCTACCTAGGAAAATATAAAGGCAGGCAAAGTCCATCAGGACTTGGAAAGCATGAATTGAGGGATAATTGTGTAGAAGGAAGCATATCCGAGAAAATACATAAGCAGGAAAGTGATGATACAGTGAGAGGTGGAACTCCAATAAGTACCCCAAAGAGGAGAATAGGTAGTCATGAACAACTATCTAGTGTTTCAACTAAAATACAATATCAGCAGAAAGGGAATAGAAAATATTTCATGAAAAATAATTTAATAACAAAAATCCTCCAACATTCGATGGAGAGGTGAAGAAGGTTCGAGAAGAAGAGTGGCATAGATGCTAGGGATGAAGAAGTATTTTAGGGTGTGTGATTACTCAAAGAATATGAAGGCAAGGGTGGCCATTTGCAGCCTGAAGGGAAATGCTAATATCCAGTGGGAAGATTTGAGGAATGTAAAAGATATTAAAGAGAAACAGTTGTCCTGGAGGATATTTGAGAGGTTTTTAGGGAAAAGTACCTATATGAAAGGCACTATGATAACAAGGCCAAAGAATTATAAGAACACAAACTAGGGAAACTAACAGTTGATGAATATACAATTCTATTCTTGGATTTGTTGAGGTATCTGCCTTACCTCAAGGATGAGAAAGCAAAGATCCAAAGTTACCTCAATGAACTGCCATAGGCACATAGGAATAGAATAGAATTTGATGAACCTAAAACATCCGAGGGTGCCATCAGGAAAATGAAGTATTGCTACGAACATTCCAAGCACAATTATGACACTACTACATTTGGGCGAAAATTCTCATGGTGGAATCCAACGAAACAAATAAAATCGCAAAAAATTATTAGAATTTAAATGTATTTTTTCCTTTTTTTTCTTTTTTAAATCCAAACAATAGTCGAATATCCGATGGTAGTTCTTTAATTATCGAATATCCGACGAATTTTATTTTCCCGTCGAGTGTCCGACATTATTTTATTTTTATTTTATTTTTATTTTATAATCCCGACGATCCTCAAAAATCTGACAGAAGTCATTTTACCGTTGAATATCCGACGTTTTTTCCAATATGAAATGTCCAACATGCTTTTCAATATCTGAAAAATGGCAATTAATTGTTGTATAACATTCAATTCCACCATTAATGATTTTTTCCCATTGACAATGTCTCATATGGGATCACTTTACTTTGAGTTTAAATAATTATAATAAACATAACATTAATATTATAATCATATATAATATTATTAATATATAATTAATATATATTAATATTAATATCAATAGTATATTATATGATTATAATATAAATTATATATATATATATATATATATATATATATATATAGGCCCAACATCTTATAACTTTGACATAGTTTTAATATTAGTTACAGTCGTTTTGAAAGGTTGTAGGATTATTTCAAGGTTAATTTTTTAACAAAATCATCGTTGAAAGTTTGGTGAAAAAAAATGTCACATAAAATTCCTCAAGGAGGCCAAGGATACGTGGATCAGCATCGAGGGCTTCTGAGGATCGAAGATGTTATTTCCCTTGTAGAAATTGCAAGGGCTTGAGGCCAAGGAAAATTCTAATAAAAACAACTAAAAATCATTATATAGACTATGGACACGCTGAAAGCGAACATGAAATTCACTCATTAGTAAGATATTCATTATATATCTTTGTATTGTTCATTTATAATGTAAATTTTTATATGTATATTGTATTTTAGATTGGGTGTATTTGTATTGTAAATTGTATTGTCTTTCTATTGTAAATGTATTTTATATTCTTTTGGGAGGTGTTTGACCTATGTTGTCATCTTGATCTAGAGAAATATTATTTGATTAGTTTTGTTAAGGTTGATTAATGTGTTAGGTCAATTTAGGGGTTAATTACTTTATTGGCTTAGGGATAAGGGGTTATTGTTTAAGGGTTTATGGGTTAGGAGTTAAGGGCTTGGGGGTTAGGGGTTAAAGGGCTTAGGATAATGGGGTTAAGATGTTAGGGGGTTAATGTATGTTTGGGGGGGTTAATTAGGACCTAGAATATTTAGAGGTTAATCATGGGTTTTTATGGAGCATTATTCATAAGTTTTTAAAGTATATTATGCACATAATTTAAAATATATACATAGTGAATAGATTTTTATAGGAAAGAAGAAAATGATTATATAATATATTGTAATAAAAAATTTCAAAACAAAATAATATAATATAATTATTATTAAAAAATTAATTAAGACAATTTTTATTAAAAAATAAAATTATTATCCAAAAAGATGATTGGATAAATATAAAAGGAGTCCATTTTATTAATTTATTTAAGATGATAATTAATAATAATAATAATAAACCATTTTTTTAATTATAATAAATAAATAAATAAAACTTTATTTATTAACAAGTTTAAATTTATAAACCACAATTTATTAAAATGTTATGTTCCTAACCACAATGTATTTCACTCATAAGAGAGACTCTTTCTCATTTTTTAAGGAAAAAAGTATGGGACATGAGCCTTGCACTTGGTGTTTCAAAATTCCTTAGGTGGCAATGAAACTTTTAAGCTCAAGTGATATAGAGTGGAGAATTCTCTATATAGTCACTTTTTGTGATAAGTAAAGGGTCTCATTTGTGGTAAATTGTGAGAAAACTAATTGAAGAAATATCAAAACTATAATAGTTCTAGGAAAAGGGTAGATTAATTAAATGTTTACTAAATCATCAATGGTTATTTTTTCCAAATTTATCTTACTTATTATCACTCATGCAAGGTATAACATTCCAAACATTCCATTTTGAATGTCCTTTGAAGTAGGTGCGATGTTTTTATTCTATAACATTCACTTACCACTAAGTAGAAAGGAGTGAGTTTTTGACATTTTGGTGAAATAAATAAGTACTTAAAAAGAAATAATACCCCATTTTGTGTAGAAGGAGAGATATTTGATGTAGTGTCTTGGTAAAAAAATGGTTTCCTATAAAAAAATGCCTTTAGTGGGTTCCCTACCACTTTCAAAAGAAAAAAATGCACTTCCTTTATGCAAGTTTAAACAAGCATAGCATCGTCCATCAAGACAGTGCCTGGGAAATGTTCAACTCATGTTGAGAGTCAATGTGCACTTTTTTTTACTTCTCCCTCACTTTGGTTGTGTTTGTACTTTTATTTTGGTGATTTTTCTCAAGTATTGTCTTTTGCACACTTTTTCTTTCAATATTGTCGCTTTCACATTCGCAGCTATCGTTTTGGCTTGATTTCGCTATAATAAGTGGTTTTTTCATGTTATCTTCACTCTGGCATGTGTCTCTTTCAAAGTCGTTCACATGTGCAAGTGTCGTGTTCATGTATTCTTACGGTCACAAGTTTCGCGTTTAATTATGTTCACCCTTATATGTGTCACACCTTTTCACATCGTTAGAGTTAGTTCTGGTGCACTTATCTCCATTAAATGCTCTTACATATCATTATAATATGCGCTAGACACATTCCTACAGCTCACATGTGTTAATTGTTCATAATTTTTTTCAACATAATCTTAAATGTCTTGCAAAATTGCATAAGATTCGTGGTCTCATTGATTCATTGTATTTGTTTCTTTCTCTCACCCAAGCTCATGGTTGATTATCCGTCTTAAAAATTCTTGCCTCTAAGTGAAATTAAGAAATAATATGACAATATAATGATGAATGCAAAATAATATCAATATGTTTTTTTATTATGGTTGTGACTATATGTCTCAGAAAGTGTCTCTCTTCCTACATGTCAAGAAAAGTAACATATTTCTTATATTTTTTCATCGTTTATTTGTTGTCTTTGTTTCTTGGTCTCACCTAAGTTGTCTTTCTCTTTTTCTTTGTTGTATTTGTTTTCCTTATATATTATATTTGTGAACGGTTGTATCAACGTTTAAATATTTGTTATATATATTAATATTACTTTATTGATTGTAATTGTATAGTATGGGCCCCCTAGGGCATTTCTCTATGAGGACGAGGTGGTTTTATTATAAGAGCATGTTCAATAAAATGGAGCAAATATTGAGGATCAAGCTAATGATCCTATGGAAGAAGATAATGATGTTGATAACATAGTTGAAGAAGATGGGACCAATAGATTGATCACAAAGACATTTAATAATCTTGGAATGGATGATGATGTAAAATAGTATGATTATCGTGCTTTTGATATACTTGTACTTGAGAGGGAAATTAAACCTCTATATTAAGGCTCAACAATGTCTCTTCGATTTGTTGTATTAATGTTGATCAACTTAAAGGTGGTGAATGGTTTTTCAAACACATGTGTGATGCAGCTCCTAAGGTATGTAATATATTTTAAGACATTTAGTATTATATACATGATAAAGCAATTTTTTTTTCTTTGTTTTTAATGTTAGTACGTTGATGATAATTTAATTAATCTGTAACATTTGGATGCAATATGTATGATTAATATTTTTTAGTACATTACCCAGTACTACTTTTTTTTATGTTGTAGCTTATTAGGTGAATTTTTGTTACCACCATCAAATGTTTTACCTCGTACATATTGATATTTACGAGACATTATGAAAGATATTAGAATGGAGTATCAAGCTATTCATGCATGTCCTAATCATGATATTATTTGTTATAAAGAACATGTGTCGAAAGAAAAATTCCCAAAATGTGATGAGAGTAGATATCAAACCAATAAAGTAACAAAAAAGGTTCCTTGCAAATTTCTTCGTTATATTTACATAATTCCACGTCTTCGACAATTGTTCAGGGGTAAAAGCATAGCAGAACTTATGGATTACCTTGCAACGAATAGAAGTGAAGATGGTGTTCTTCGAATTCCTGCAGATGGATCTCCATTCAAGAATATATCGTAAAATTGGCTAAAGCTTAAAAGACAACCTCGTAATCTTAGGCTTTCATTAGCAACTGATAGTGTCAATCCATTTGGAGAACCCAAATCTGCTTACTTCGTGTGGCCTATTTTTGTTATCAATAATAACATTCCTCTATGGATTTCTATAAAGAGGGAGAACATACTGTTGACAATGATTGTTCCAGGTATTAATTTGTTTATAATAAAAAAATTTAACACAATAACATCTCATTTGTCTTATATTTGTTTCATAATTATGTCTTATATTTTTTTGTTTATTCATATATGTTCAATTATGCCTTATAATTATGTCTTTTGTATTTATTCATATATGTAGTAATTATGTATTGTATGTTCAATAATTTACGTAAGTATGAGATCAAATATATGTATGTATATATTGAGCCTCTTATCGATGAGTTAGTGAAGTTATGGAACAGTGTCACTATGTATGATATATCTAGACCAGTATATGCACAAAGGGAATTTGAATTCCATGTAATTCTTGTATAGACAATTCACGATGACCCAAGGATAACACATTTCGGTCGTATGTTATAACATTACCATGCACTTTAATAGTGTTTAATTTTATGAAGTTCATTTCATGTATGTTTTTTAAATATTTCCTTCATTTTACATACTTATAATAATTGATATAAAAACTATTCCATCTCTTACGTTCTTCAAACAAAGGGTAAATTTTCTTGTCTAGTTTGTGGTCCTAAGATGAAATCTCGTCATTCAATAATCTTAGGAAATGAGTATAGGCACTTCATTTCTAAGAACCATAGGTACTTAAGTATTGAGAAAACATATTTTCAATGGGAAAGAAGAGATTTGATTAAGACCATGGATAATGACACCTCATGCATGGAAGTTGAAATATAATAGAGTTTCTCAAGGTATGGATCAAATTTCCTATGTATCAATATACATGATATGTTTGGATTCTTTTATATTTTTATGGAATTTTCTTCACTATACTAAATTACAGGTTATATTGTTGTTATAATATCTTTAACTGTTATTCATGTTGTAGGTCTTCAAGGCATTAATAACAGGGAACTTCCATGAGGAATGAAAAGTTATCATGAGAATTTCAATAGACTCCCCTACTATGAGCACCTAGATATTGTCAATTTGTTTGATAAAATTCACATCATGAAGAATGTAACAAATACCTTATGGTGAATCTTAGATGGAAGGAGAGATAAAGAAAAAATTATCAAGATTTGTAATGAAATTGAGGTCATCCATGCAGTACAAAGTGTGACTCATTCAAATAGCGATGGATGCGGCCAAAATATAAGTGTCCTTCCATGGCTATTGATAGAGAATCAAAGGAAGGATGTTAAAGAGGTTATTGAAAAAGAAAAAAAAATCCAATTGGATTTTCTTCAAACATAAAGAATATCCTAACAAAGAAAGGTGAATTAGGTGGGGTAAAAACTCATGATTTGCATACATTCATTAAGGTAATTATTTTGGTGTATATATTTATACATTGGTGAAACATCTTGTTAATTAGTGTTTTTTTTCTACTAATTTGGGAAATAATAATGATCGATCGTTATTTGTGTTACAATATTTTATACCTCTATATCTCCCAGAAAACTTTAACAACAATGTCAAACAAGTTATATATGATCTTGGAAAATATATGAGGTAAGTGGAGATTTATGTGCAAATTGTAATTTGTTCAATAAGTTGTTATACAACTTATTTTTTACTGTGTGTGTTTTACTTGTCCTCATGTACTATATACTTATTTTGTTGAAACTTGTGATTTTCTTGGTTCATTTGTAGATTGTTGTCATCTAAATAAGATATAAAGTATTGGAGGAAAAAAATTGCTCATCTAATGTGTGAAATGAGAAAGTATCTACCTCCATCATTTTTCAATGCGCAAGAACACTACCTCATACACCAAGTTGAGGAGATTGAAAAGTGTGGACCTATACAAACAAGATCAATGTGGATGGTTGAGAGGCACTTGAAATCATTGAAGGATTTGGTCATATACTTATCACGTCCTGAGGGTTTTATGGCAGAAGAATATACGACATATCAAACCATGGTTTATATGCATCAATATAGTCCTGTAGTAGGAAAATGATTAATGTATTGGATCGCATTTGGATGTAAAATCGATGAACAAATTTTAAGGAAAACACCTATTAGGGAAAGGTAGAATGAGGAAAGTGAGATGTAAGTATATATTGGAGATTTATAGCACATTTGACTTTTTTGGTTTTATAGCAAACAACCTAATAATGGTAGGTTATCATGGCATGGTGTGTCTACATTGGTCAAAGAATCTCAACGTAGTGGAGATACCAATCTTACACAAAGGGAAATTGACTTAGCATATGGTTTAAAATATTATCAGGAAAGCATATTCACCCATACTACTTAGTTTGTTTTTACAATTATATCGATGCATATGGCATGTTTTTTTATTAATTTGAAAATTTTGCAAGTACAAATATTATTATCAATTGAAAATGCATTTTTTATGTGTTTGGCATATTGCAGTTGAAACACCACAACAAAATGTGGTATGATGGCCACAAATTTCATATCAAAAGGTTGGATGAAAAGATGAAATCTTTTGATAGTGGGATAGCTGTAGTTTTTCAAGTTATCAATGTTTCCTCTAGAGGTGACAAACATCCAGAAGTATCTGACAATCAATACTATGGGTATCTACATGACATACTTGAATGTGACTTTAAATCCTTCAATTTAGTTGTGTTCGATGTCAAATGGTTCAGGCAACGAATCCATGAACGTGACCATGATAGAATTGTTATTGAGCATGCTAACAGATTTACGATGGTTGATACAAGGAATTTTAAGCTAGGATTAGAGTCATATGTTCTTCGAAGCCAATGTGAAGATAAATTTTACGTATGCGTATAGGTAAAGCAGGTTGGTTATATGTTTTTAGATATTATCCTATAGGAAGGCCCATAAATTAGAATGTAGCGGAAGAAGATGATGTACAGGACTAGGGGATTCATATAGTGTCATACGAAGACTTCGAAGAAGTTTAAGTAATATATGTTAATCAAGACAATTTTAATTTGGATGAACTAGATGATATTGGCGTTGTGTTAGATGAAGAAGTTGAAGAAGTTGAACCAAATGTAGAAGAGCATGTTCCAAAAGATGACATGGACGGCGATGATGATGTTGATATCGCGAATCATTTGAACATGAATTATGAACTGGATGATACAGATGAGGAAGAATATTAATGATATCAAAATGTTGAAAAGTACAAGGTATGTATTTATATGTTTTCAGTTGGTTTGTTATCTTTCGTTCACCTTAAATTTTATTTTCCTAGTTTTTATGTTTGAATGTTACTATGTTTCTTTCAAATATATTTAGATTGGGTATTGAGGAATTGAGATTGACGTGGGGGGGGGGGGGGGGGGATGGCGGGGGGGTGGGGAGGTGGGGGTGGCGGGGGGGGTTTCAAATGATATTCCACCTTCACGTGGTTGGCCTTGTTCAATATGTTATTATTGAAATGAAGAGAACCTCAGTTACATTCATACCATCATTTTCAATTTCCAATTTGGTTCATCTAATAATCTCTGAGTTTTTCCATTTACTAATTATTAGTGGAATTATGGTTTGACCCCACATAGAGTGACATGTGAATGGGGCTTGTTGTTGCACAAAATAGCAGGCCTAGGGAGTATTCCAAGGCTTAGATGCACAACAAAAATTTGGGACTAAGGCCCACTATCACCACAACCTAAGTCCCCTTCTCTTCTCATATTTTCACCAACGGGAGGAGTCCCAGTATTCCCTACTTGTGATAGGTGAGTCTTGAAAAAAATTTAAAGTAGGGAAAATATAGTTCATTCAGTGGAAATATACACTAAAGGCTCAAGCCCTGGGAATAGGCTTCAAATATTTATATTAAATACCCCTTGATATTTAAGCTACACGAGACCTACGGTTAAGGTACAATTCATGAGGTAGGTATGCCCAAGGTGAAGGTAATGAGAGAAAAGGTTTCTAGGATGATATGCTTTATGAATATAATGATCCAAAACCTTCAAATAATCCATTGAGTTTAAGGAGGACATTTTAGGCTAGGCTCCCAACATGGTACAATGGCTAGGACATCAAATATCTCAAAATATTTGTCATCATGTTAAGCCTCTATAAATCGTGGGCTTTAATATATCATGGAAAGTAACAACAAAGTTCCCACAAGGGGGTCTCATAATGATTTTTAGAAAATTGACTAAACTAATGTTTAGGTGTTAAAACTTGATTTATAATTGGTTGATTATGTAGCATGGTACTAACAAATGATAATATTTTGTTGTTATGGATGAGCTAATGATTTGTGTTGACTGATATATTTGTTTCTCCACTACCAAGATGTGTCACCATTATTCTCATCACCATCATCATCATCTGAAAGTGTTATCAGTTGATCATATAATTTATTGTTTTTCACTCCATTTCTTTGCAAGTTTTAGAGAATCGATTTCCATAGAGTTGCAAAATTATTTTGAGCTAGTCGTGATGTGACTTAAGAATGGGGCCAACATTGAAATTTTTTCAATTTGTGCTTGTATGCACTAAAATTTGACATGGTTATGGTATATGCATGCATTGACAATATGGGAGGGTTTTGAGACTCAAATACGACTCACAGAAAGAATTTGAAAATCAAATGACAAAATTATAGCATAAATAAATTTCAAGGATATGAAATTATTTATTACTATTTACCAGTTGTGGGATTATAATGTACTTCATAGTCTAGAGGTTGAGAAAAATCCTTACCCCTCCATTTGATAAAACTTCTTACCCTTCATCATTATATTTGTCATCATCTTCATCATCACCACCATCTTTTTCATCTTAATCAACAGCACCATCATCATCATCATCATATTTTTCATCCACGTAATCATGAACATCATCATCATTGCCATCATTTTCATTTTCGTCATCATCGTCGTCGTTGTCGTCGTCATCAACATCATCATCGTTGTCGTCCTCATCATCATCGTCATCTTCATCATTTTCAACATAATTTATTTGAAAATTAATGATGCCTCAATGAATAACACAATTTATTATGTCTCTTACGCTCCTACTTCCAATCTTTAAGGATATGAGTGCCCATGAATGTAAAAATGATGGTTATATAGGAACCAATTATCATTGATGTCAAGCTTATTGTTACTTGTTGTGGGCATATCCCTAAGTACCAATCCACCACTTAACATTTACCAATTAGTTGAAATTATTCTTTAATTAATTGACCCCACATAGAGTGACCTCTGAAAGGGGCCAACGTTGAAATTTCTCAGTTTGTGTTTGTGTGCATTGAAATTTGAAATGGATATAGTAGATACATGTGTTGATGGTATGGGAGTGTTTTAAGACTCAAATATGACACACATAAAGAATTTGACAATTAAATGATAAAATTATCAATCTAAAATATGAGTCTTTCCCACAAGATGAAGACTTGAGCCTTGGGAAAGGTTAATATGAAGAAGGAAAGGATTTCATGCAGCATGGATGATAAACGTTGAAGCTTATGGCACTTTGCAACAGGTTAGAATTAGTGATGAATTTATCCAAATGGGGTTGTTTTTTAGAACGACAACCATTTTTAAGTGGGGGAGGATGTCGGGACCCTAAGTTGGCACCAAGGCCAACAGGCGCCCATGACTGCCCATACCCACTCAAAGTGGGAAAAAACCGAAGTATGAACCAAAGTGAGACCATGGGGGTGTCATGCACACAATATGGAGGCGAGCACACTGGGTGAACCCGCACAAAAGCAGGGCACTCGGGCGGCCACGAGAAAATAGAAGTGCACGCCAGGTGACACGGTGGGAAAACTGAACAAGTGAAGTGAACCGAGGGCATCATGTCATTGTCATCATCATCATCTTTAATGTTGTCATTTTCATCTTTTTCATCATGTTGAGCCTCTATAAATCGTTGGCTCATATATTTCATGGAAAGTAAGAACATAGTTCCCACAAGGGGGTCTCATAATTATTTTTAGAAATTTGACTAAATTAATGTTTAGGTGCTAAAATTCGGTTTATAATTGATTTATTATGTAGAACGGTACTAACAAATGATAATATTTTGTTGGCATTGATGAGATAATGATTTGTGTTGACTGATATATCTGTTTTTTTACTACCAAGAGGTGTCACCATTATTCTCATCGCCATCATCATCATATAAGAGTTATCATTTTATTGTATAATTTATTAATGTTGAGAGATATTTCGGTAAAAATCACATAAAAATATTTTAGTTGGCACATTTCGAACCATATAGTGTGGTCCATATTCAAGACAAGATGAAGAACCAGATCATGACATTATATTAAATAGATGAAGAGATATGTTTTCTAGCCGTTAGAATATAACATCTAGTTTTGACTAAAGAGTTATCATTAAATAATAAACAATTTTTTAATTAAAATAAAGTGATAGATGGAAGTTAGTTGTAAATAAAGGATGAAATTTATTTTATTTTTATTATTATTTTAGTCAAAACAAAGGTGAGTAATAATAAGGTCAAACTTAATTATTGTAAACAATAAAACTAAAACATAGTAATAAGAAAAATAAAATGAATAAAAATAAAAATAAATAAACAATATAAAAATAATAAGGTCAAAATTAATTATTCTAAATAATAAAACTAAAAATAGTAATAAGAAAATGAAAAAATAAAATCAAAATAATGAGTTAACTCAATTTTTCTATTTAAATCCAAAAATAAAATAAAATAATATGATAAAACATTGAATAGAAAATAAATAAGAAATAAAGGAATACCGAAAATTCTAAAAAATAAATAAATAATATAATAATAAAAAAATAAAATAAAATAAAATAAATATTATAAAAACTTAGGAATACAAGGTAGGGATCCAACATCGACTAATACTCTAACCATCATCTCTATTCATATTGATAGGCCTCCTTTCAATTTCCAAGGCCTCCCTAAACTTACGATGATGAAAATGATCAATCTTTGCAATGGCCCTCGACTCTTCAATGTAGATGTGATGTTTTGTCTTTTCTGCATGTTCTGCAAAAGCGGAGCAGCAGGACCTTACATGTTTGATGTCAGTTGTGTGCTCATGATTCCTCTAATTAATTAAGCGGCCCGTTTCGCTAATGTACAGTCTCATGGGAGCATTGGAGAGGTGAGGGTCATTACAAGGATTGATCATTTTCATCATCGTAAGTTTAGGGAGACCTTGGAAATTGAAAGAATGCCTATAAATCTGAATAGAGATTATGGTTGGAGTATTATCAGGTGTTGGATCCCTACCTTGTATTGCTAATTTTTTATTTATTTATTTATTTGTTGTGAAAATAACTCCAAAAATAGAAGAAAAGAGATATCAACGCCTTAGGAATAAGACACTTCGAGGGGGAAACCTCCAATACATTACATGAATGAACAATTCTTGGATGATACAAATTACAAAACCTCATTTCTATATATAGGAGTCCATGGGGCCACAATGTAATCCTATCCGACCTAACAATAACAATTTAAGGGCACAATAATAACAATATGGGGGTTATAGGGGTACAATAGTAACAATAAGGGCGTTACACTAACAACAATAAGGGACCATACTAGTAATATAGGGACCTAACATGCCCCTCTCCTTCAAAAAAGTGTTGTCCTCAATGCTTGAGTAGCTCTGGGTGCTTCTGTATAAAATTCTCATCCTCCCATGTAGAATCTTCAGTGGGTAAGTTCTTCCACTTCATGAGATACTCTGAAATTGATCGATTCCGTAGTTGTCGAGTTCTTGTTTCCGTGACCGCTTCAAGTTCCAATATAATTTTTCCTTCCTCATAAAGTTCTAGCAATATTGTTTGAACGGGAAGATTTTCACCTATAACCTTCTTTAAGCATGAAACATGGAAAATTGGATGTACTCGCGAAGAAGCAGGAAGCTCCAATTTGTACGCCATAGTACCAATCTTTTGCAACACCTTGTAAGGACCATAGTACTTTGGCGATAATTTATTATCCTTCTTAGCTTGCTTGAGGGACATTTGTTTGTATGGTTGTAGCCATAAAAATACCCAGTCTCCTACATCAAAACTTCTCTCACTGTGATGTTGATCTACCTGTTGTTTCATTAGATTTTGTGCCAAATTCAGGTTATCCTTTGAGAGTTGGAGAACTTCTCGTTGATGCTCGATGTGATCTTCCACTGCTTGAACCTTCGAATTTTCTCTTAAATATGATGTGATGGATGGTGGATGATATCCATAAAGTGCCATAAATGGGGTCATTTTTGCTGCAGTATGGAAGGAAGTGTTATACCACCATTCAAGGAGAGGTAACCACTTGACCCATTGTGTTTGTTTATCAGATACAAAACAACGAAGATATCCTTCCAAACATTTATTTACTATCTCAGTTTGACCATCAAATCGAGGATGATAAGATGAGCTATGAGCTAATTGAGTACCCAAACAAGAAAATAACTCCGTCCAAAAATTTCCAGTAAAAATGGGATCTCTGTCGCTCACAATAACCCTTGGGTTCCATGTAGCTTTTGAATTATGTCCATAAATGTAGTAGCAACTGTACTTGCTTTAAATGGATGAGATAATGCACAAAAGTGTGCATACTTGGTAAGTCTATCAACTACCACCATGATGACATTCTTTCCTTCGGACTCAGGTAAACCTGTGATAAAATCCATTGAAATCTCCTCCTAACATTGACTTGGAATGGATAAAGGTTGTAGAAGTCCCGTGGTCTTAATTGTCTCCACTTTATTTTGCTGGCAAACCAAACATTCCGCCACAAACTTTTGAATATCAGATTTAAGGCCATCCCAAAAAAATTCTTTCTTCACCCTGTGGTAAGTTTTTAAAAATCCCGAGTTTCCTCCTAAAGGAGAAGTGTGCAATTCCAAAAGAATCTTTTGTTTTAGTTGGGAATTCTTACAAAGATATAAGCGATCTTTGTACCATAAGGAATCATTTTTCCAACTAAATGTATCAGATGTACTAGGATCTTGCTACAACTTTTGAATGAGTGTCCACACTTCTTCGTCCTTCTTCCATTCATCCCTTGTTTCGGTTATCCAATCTGGTTGGATAATAGACATGGAAAATTTTAGGGGCTAATATTCGCAGGTGGGCTAGTTTTCCGTGGTTTTTCCAAAAAAAAAGATTCACCAATTTCCATTTTTTTATAAATATGATTCGCCCAAATTTTACAATATAAAATTATTTTACCTTAAAAATCGCCAACATTATATAGACAATATATATAATATCATTATAATTTTGGAATTATTTTACAAATACAACAATAAACATTTTATAGTTCTCATATTAGGGACTAGTGAGATTCACCAATTTTTTAAACTTCAAGATAATTTTCCATCCTTAAAATTATCCTTGATAATAGATAAGGCATAAAGCAATGCTTCCAACTCTTCATTCTTTCTTGAGAGTGCATCTGCAACAACATTTAGCTTCCCTTTTTTGTAGATTATTTCAAAGTCATAACCCAACATCTTTGTGACCCATTTGTGCTACTCTTCTGAAGATAGTCTTTATTCCAAAAAGTGTTTAAGACTATCATGATTAGTTTTTACCTTGAAGTGTCTTCCCATTAGTTAAGTTCACCATTTCTTTAGTGCATGCAGTATTGCTAACATTTCCTTCTCGTAAATAGCTTTCTGTAAATACTTTCCTTTGATTGGACGACTTTCAAAAGCAATGGGTCTTCCATCTTGCATTAAAACAGCACCAATTCCATTTCCTAAGGCATCACATTCCACAATAAAGGTTTTTGTGAAATCTGGCGTAGCTAAGACTGGTGCTAGGAAAATTGCTTCTTTAATACGTTCAAAGGCCTTAGTTGCTTCAGGAGTCCATGAAAATGCATCTTTCTTCATCAATGTTGTTAGAGGTGTTGCTATTCTCCCATAATTCTTAAGAAACTTGCGATAATACCCTGTTAACCGAAGAAATCCTCACAACTGCTTTATGGTTGTGGGGACTTTTCATTCCTTAATGAATTTAATTTTGTTTAGGTCTACCTTAACACCCTCATGAGATACAATATGACCCAGATATTCCACCTCTTGTACTCCAAAGAAATATTTGGATGTTTTTGCATATAATTGTTTCTCCTGCAATATTTTGATCACCCTGCCAACATGTTGAACATGATCCTTCCAAGACCTGTTGTAGATTAGTATATCATCAAAAAATACTAGCACAAAATTTCTAAAGAAGGGTTTGAAAATGGAATTCATCAGTCTTCATTCTAATTTGATGATATCCTGAATGAAGATCCAACTTGGTAAAATAAATTGCTCCATGTAATTCATCCAATAATTCATCAATCACAGGAATGGGAAATTTATCTTTAATGGTGAGCTTATTGAGCTCCCTATAATCTGGACACATGTGCCATGATCCATCCTTCTTGTGTACCAATACTAAAAAAGCAGAGAAATAACTTTGACAAGGTTGAATTATACCAACCTCTAACATTTCTGCAATCATACGTTCAATTTCGCTCTTTTGGACATAAGGATATCTATAAGGTTTGATGTTTGGAGGAACACTTCCTGGAATCAAATGAATACCATGATCATGATCACGAATAGGTGGGAGTCCTTTGGGAGTTTCAAACACCTTGGAATGATTTTCCAAGACTTTTTGGAGATCTGAAGAAATAGATGATTTTGACGTTGGAACTTCTAGTGAGAATAATTGTACAATTACGCCTCGTTTTTATTTATTTAGAATGTTTTTCATGACATTAGAGCTTATTATCTTTCTCTACTTCCTTGAAATACCCCATAATTTGACTTCCTTTCCTTCTGAAAAAAAAAAATTCAAGAAAATTTCTAGAAAATTAAAAGCTATTGTCCCCAAATATTGTAACAATTGTGCTCCTAGTACAACATCATCACTTCCTATAGGAATCGAAAACATTGGACTATTCAATACATATTCACTCATGGTTAGCTTGATATTATGGCATTTCCCAGAGTAATTTATAGTTCCTCCATTTGCAACCATCACTTGACATTCTGGTGTTGGGTATAGGAAACAATTCAATTCCTTGGCTACCTTACAATGAATAAGATTATGGTTACTACCTAAATCAATCAACACTATTACCTTTTTCTTCTTGATATGTCCTTCTATCTTGAGAGTTTGAGGAGTGGTAATTCCTGCCAATGCATTACACAATATTGTCGGACTCATTTCTTCCTCTTCTAGGGTTGGTTCGTGGTGTATACCCTCTTCTTTTGAAGATTCCTGTTCATTTTCTTCTTCCTCTTCACAATGTAAAATAATTTATTCTCGGCACACTTATGACCTTTAGTGTATTTGCTATCACAACTGTAGCAAAGCCCTTTTGCTCTTTTTTCTTCCAATTTTTGTGGTGTCAACCTTGTAGGTTGTGAAAATACAAGAGTAGCAATGCTTCCCTCTTTATAGAAGTGAGTGGTAGGCTTCATTGTTGCCATAATTTTACATTCAATTTTTCTGGCCAACCTGAATGCCTTCTACAATGAATCAGGTTCCAAAACGCGAACTTCATGCTGGATGTTATCCTTTAAAGTACCTATGAAGAGATCAATCCTGTGCTCCTATGAAATATCAGTTACCCTTATATTCAATTTTTGGAAGTCCTCAATGTGCTCCCCCACTGAACCCTTTTGTTTGAGATTTATCAATTGGCTAAATAATGTGTTGCTTTTTGTATCCTCATAATGTGCTATCATTTCTTCCGTAAAAATTGACCAAGTGACAATTTTTTTACGGGAGCAAAGTCATCGATACCATACAAATGTATTTTTTTCTAAATTTAAAGTTGCAATGCGTACCTTTTGTGTGTTTTGCACATTATTGAGATCAAAATATTGCTCCATCTGTAGTATCCATGTTACAAGATCCTTTCCATCAAACTTCCTCATATCCATTTTTGGAATATGGTGGTTCTTCCTCGAACATTAAAGTTTATGAAATCATGATTAACATATATTTTTTTCTCATCATGAGTTTCCTCTACTACCTTTTCACCATTAGGAAAAATTTCTTGTATTAACTTTGTCAAACCTTCTATGTCTACTTTTAGATCATTCTTCATGTTCTCCATGTTGTCTTTCATTTTTTCATCAATATTAGCTTCCATGTCATCCATCTTAGCTTCCATGCCCACTTCTATGCCATCCATATTATCTTCCAAACCATTCATCTTAGCTTCCATGCCTTTCTTCAAAAATTCCATTTCATTTTGTATTGCTCTTTGTGAGAGCGAAATTTGTTGCACTTACTCTTGTAATTTTGATATGTCATGTTGCCATTCTTCGTCTTCACGAGTAATAGTAGAGGCTTCTAAAGGCTAAATGGGTGTTGAATTATTTTTAGGGGCCATTTTAGAATCCAATACTAATTTCTATTCTACAATATTCCCTTGGAATCAATTCAATTTGATTCTTCAAACAAGACTTATGCAATTCGGAAAAAAAAAAAAAAATACACACCTTTTACTTGCTTTTGAGGAGCTCAATATTTAAATTGAATTATATCTATAATTGTGGATCCTAAATATCTGAAATTTGGCCCTATGGTTGCCCTCTAAAGCTTCTTTCAAATGCCACAGGTCTGATCTGATTTGGATTATTCAAGACAAAGTTATGTCTAATCTCCCACAATGACCCAATTATGGACTGGTTTAGTAAAGCGAACTTGTACGACTTGCCACGTGTCACTGTTTCCTCCCTTGAAACTAAACTTGATAGACAGGAAACTATAGTCCATGTACTTGTGGCCACTTTTTACAGCAATCTAATCTGATGCTCATAGAGAGAGCTATGAAGATTTTTCCATGGTCACCTCTTTGAGATGAAATTCATAAGCCTGAAAATTTCCTAACTCGACAGATCATATCTCTGAAAATATTGTGAACAAAGATCTGAAATTTTACGATGATGTTCCTCAAGATTTCGGCTTCGCACTCTAAAAATTTCAGCTTCTGAACCTTCGTAGAAAGAACGTTATAGCGAAAATTCCACGATGACCTATTTAGGTTAAATTCAGGAGCCTACAAAATGACCTAAATTCCAGAAATTATATCTCCAAAAATATTGTGAACCAATCTCAGAAATTTTTCGACGATCTTCCTCAGGATTTTTTCTTCACACACTAAAAATTTCAGCTTCTGAACCTTCATAGAAAAAAATTTATAGCGCAAATTCCACGATTACCTGTTTAGAGCAGCGAAACCCTAGAATTCAAAGCTCTGATACCAAATGTTGTGAAACTAGCTCCAAAAATAGAAGAAAAGAGATATCAACGCCTTAGAAATAAGCCACTTCGAGGGGGAAACCTCCAATACATTACATGAATGAACAATTCTTGGATGATACAAATTACAAAACCTCCTTTCTATATATAGGAGTCCATGGGGCCACAATGTAATCCTAGCCGACCTAACAATAATAATTTAAGGTCACAATAATAACAATATGGGGGTTACAGGGGTACAATAATAACAATAAGGGTGTTACACTAAAAACAAGAAGGGACCATACTGGTACTATAAGGACCTAACATTTTTTATTTATTTCAAAAAAATTGTTATTCCTTTATTTTTTATTTATTTACTATTCATATTTTTACCATATTATTTTATTTATTTTTTGGATTTAAATAGAAAAATTGAATTAACTCATTATTTTGATTTTATTTTTTCATTTTCTTATTATTATTTTTAGTTTTATTGTTTCGAATAATTAAATTTGAAATTATTGTTTTTATTTTGTTTATTTATTTATTTATGTTTATTCTTTTTCTTTTTCTTTTTCTTATTACTATTTTTTAGTTTTATTGTTTAGAATAATTATGATTGACTTTATTATTTTTATTTTTTTAATTTAATTTTTTAGTTTTCTTTTTATTTTTTTCTTTTTATTTTTTTCTTTTTCTTATTGTTATTTTTTAGTTTTATTGCTTATAATAATTAAGTTTGACCTTAATATTATTGAACTTCGTTTTGATTAATTTATTTTAATTAAAAAATCGTTTATTAATTAATTATAACTCTTTATTCAAAACTAGTTCTTATATTCTAATGACTAGAAAACATATATCTCCATCTATTTAATCTAATGTCATGATGTGGTTCTTCATCTTGTCCCTAAGATGAGCCACACTAGATAGTTCAAAATGCGTCGACTAAAATATTTTTATGTGATTCTTACCGAAAGATATCTCAATGTTCATAATATGGATCACAAAAGCTTTAATTCATATATGTATAATTTATTTTTTCGCACTATCTATTCTTTGCAAGTTTTAGTGAATCAATTTCTAGAGGGTTGTGGAAGTCTCTTGAGCTATTTGTGATGTGACTTGACTGAAACTTTTTCAATTTGTGCTCGTATGCACTGAAAATTGGCATGGTTATCGTAGATTCATGCATTTACGATATGGGAGGGCTTTGATACTCAAATACGACTCACAGAAATAATTCGACAATCAAACGATGATCAAATTATTGAATTGTATATAATTACTCAAGTAATTAATTATAAACCCATTGCAAAATGTATAAAAAGGACTTTTGGAAAAGTGTATAAGTTAGTAATATGTTTTGAATTATTATTATTTTCTAAAACAACTTTTCACCAAGTGGATAAAATGAGAAATATGTTTTGATTTATTATTATGTTATTTTTATATTTTAAACAATTATTCTAAACATGTTTCATTCCATTAATCACGACGTTAAATATTTTTTAAGCTTCTCTTCAACCCCATATATCCTATTTTTTTTACTCAATAGGTTCCTTGATGCCTATCATCCACCCTTATAGATTTTATCTCTCTTGGTTCTCTTAGTCATTGGGTAAACCTAGAAAACTTATATTCATCATCCATTTTTATAGATTGATTTCCATAGGATTAATTCCAACCCAAACACACATGAACTTTATGATTTGGAACTCTCACTCCCAACTCTCTTATCTCACATCACCTTCTAGACATCCTATACACTTATAGATATATTTGTTTCTCTACTACCTGGATGCATCACCAGTATTCCCATCATCATCATCATCATCTAAAAGTGTTATCAGTTGATTGTATAATTTAATATTTTTCATTATCTACTCTTTGCAATTTTTAGTGATTCGATTTCCATAAGGCTGCATAAGTCTCTTGAGATAGTTGTGATGTGACTTGAGAATGGGGAATTTCCCACATATCGTACCAAATTCATATCCAAATTCAAAATCAAACTTGGAAACTATGCTTATGATATGTTAAATTGACTTGCGCATGTTTAGGATATTTGGCCATGGTAACAAATCGACTTATAATAGCCACCTTGTTACTTTATCTCCCAAAGCATAATATATGTTGAAATAGTGGGAAAATTTCTAGTAAATTGTTGATATCCAAGCATTGTAGATGCAGATTTGGATTAGTCTATGAGTTCATATTCTTACTCACTTAGTGTATGTCTTCTTTCTATTTGACCCACTCATCATGCATCACCCTTCATAGCAGTCAAGTTGGACTAAACATCACATGTTTCATTCATGTGGCCTTAGAAATCCTCACATTTGAAATACGGGTACTACGATGCCTTGGAACTAATAGTTTCATTAGTTTTCATAGTTTATGTTACTTGGAAATGAGAACATGGTATTTCATGGAAAACTCTTTTTTATACATTTAGAAATCAACTATGATTGTGCTTAACCATATAAACCCCTTTTTGTACCTAGACTTTTGTAACCAATAACTTCTTTCTCCTCAACCCACTCATCGATAGCCTTCATTATGGACAAGTATGACTCAACATTATCATGTTCCATTCTCATGGATTGAGAAATAATCCTCCCATTCAAAATACAAGCACCAAGATGCCTTAGATGCAATAGTTTCCATGGTTGTTATAGTTGAAATTACTTAGAAATGAGAACATGGTTTTTATTGGAAAAATATTTTGTATACATTTAGAAACAAATTATGACAATTCTTAACTAATGGATCAGCTTTTAGTTTTCCACTAACCCTCCAACACAGGTCTCTTATATTCAAACAATGTATTATCTCGATTCTTTGTACTATTCAATTTATTAAATAGCTAAGATAACTATTCATGTGCATTTAAATTCAACCTGAACACTTGACATATGATTAGGTGTCATCATATGTATATAATTTTTAATTATATTAATGAATGGATTCTTTTTCCACATTCTGTAGCCATGTTGAACTATGGGTTCTTCATATGTTTAATCACAAGAGATGCCATGGGATTTCATTGGCAAATCATGCCATTCAAGATTGGATTTTTGGGGAAACTCCTTTCACTTATTTCACCATCTATATTGTAGTTTGATTATTATTTTTGTTCAAAGATTAAAAAAAAAATAGATAGCTTTAAAGAAAGAAAACATTATATCTATGATATAATTAATTTTAAAAATAAAAAAACCCAAAAATAAAATTATTAATAACAATAATTTAATTCATTATAGTTAAAATAAATAAATTTATTTCCCACATATACACACTACAATATTTTACTGTATTTTACATATACACTATACAAATTCGTTTAACAATATTTTCCTTCTCTTCATTGTGTGCACGCCCTTACATACCCTGAGTGTTTGTTAGTGGCTCCTCCCTACATTCGATTAAAGTAAGCCCTGAGTGTTTCTCGGTGGCTCCTCCCTACATTTGATTCTTGCAGACCCAAAGTGTTTCTTGGTGGCTCCTCCCTAAAATTGATTTAGGAACTAGGGTTATGTGGCTAGTTATTTTCGACGAATTCAATCATTCATCGGAGGTAGGGCGTCTTTGGGAAATTGGAATATGAGTTTATTGGTTTGAAATAATAGGGTCCATAAATCACTCACAAGTCAGTGCAATGGTAATTCTACATTCCTTCGATTGAACACTTGAAAATATAGGGTTTTCAAGTTCTTCACATTGTTTAGGGTTCCCTTGGAGAGCCTTCTTTTGCAAATCTTCAACAACTGAATTTTCAAGATGAAAATGTAAGCCCTGCTTTTTCAAATATTCAACAGTTGTGTTAGTTGCAACCTTTTTTTATGCCTTCTTGTTGTTGAAACCAAAGGCAGACTCATATGTTTCCATGTTGATTGTTACATTGGACTTGAATTTTGGGAGATGGTTTTTTCCCTCATTTACAGTGGTGTAGATGGGAAATGAAATAGAGCTCTTTTGTGCATATTCTTGCAATGTGTTCTTGAATAAATATGTAGGAGGGATCGTTTCAATAAATGAAGTGAGAAACCCCAAACTATCTCTTCTTGTGATGAGAGATCACATGAAATACATTATTGCAACACATGTAACTTATGTTTTTCAAATAATTTCCCTAATTTATCTATAAGTGCCCTAATTTATTTCCATTCATGAAATTATATAGCTCCTCTACACTCATAATTAGAAATTTTAGTATCCTTATTTATTTTTTATATATTTAGACATGAACATATTATATAGGTATAGCATTTTTTAGCGTATATATATATATATGTGTGTGTGTGTGTGTGTGTGTGTGTGTGTGTGTGTGTGTGTATCACTTGTTAGGCAATAATTTACTTCTTCATGTGAAACTTCTGACATAAAAATGGATTTTTTCTCTTCCCAAACTAGTTTGCAAATGTTGTTGTGATTTCTAACATGGATCCATTAAGAAGGTGCTAAGTATGTGTTTATATATTTTTTGTATATCTTTACCCATTTTTCATGAAAGAATATGATTTTGTTTTGGTTTTTTCCTTGCATAATGGTTTCAAGAAAAAATTTAGTATTTTTGTGCCCTTATCTCAACCCTTAGAGTCTATATTTTTTCCTTCGTAAATATTCTTATTGAATATTATGAGCTATAGTTTCCTCACCAATCATATTTTCCTCATTTTATAGGTCCATTATTATAGTTTTCATCATTTCCCATTGAGTTGAGGCTACTTATTATTCCAACTACATTTTGTCTGAGAAGAAGTTATCACATTATTCTTTGTTTAATTCCTTAAGGTGAGCCTTGATGTTCTTGATAATTTTTTGTGAAATGTAAATTTTGGTTCCCATGATATTGATGTCTTATTTCAACTAAATCCACATGTTTTCCTTGGATTATGTTTGATTAACCCAAAATTTGGAAAACTAAAGGGGGTTGGACCCAGGGATCTAATATTGTTCCATTATATAAAAGCAGACCAATATTAAAAAAGAGTTCTTAGTAGCAGTTATATTGCTATTTTTTATACCATTTCCAAAAATACTTTAAATACCAAGAATGTATCCAAACATACTACCTCCATTTGATGTCTTCTTCTTCTAGTGTTCCAAGTATCAAGGTCATATATGGTTTGGATGTTTATGAGCTTAAGGTTCTTATTGAATTTCTTGAAATGGGTTTCGTTTTTCCATAGTTTCTGAACTCCCCATATTTTCCCAAATATAGAGTTTACAATGTTGAAATCCCCTCATTGAATCCATTAATTTATTTTATTTTTCCCACCTACTTGTTGTATATATTCAATGAAGGTTCCCTTAAGGTGGGACATTGATGGGCCATAAAAGTTGGATATTGTGCCCATTTCTTTGGATCTAATTTCCTAGCAGGTTCTTAAATGAGGCGATTCTCCATTTAGCATCTAAGAGGATGATATTAGAAATTTTCCTGAGGATGGCTATTCCCACTACCATTTCATACAAAAAAAATTATATTATGTCACTACTTGGACAACATGTTATGATGTTATTCTATATGTGCCAAGCACTACGCTTTGTTTTTTTAGGTCCCTATAATACTAGTGTATCCCCTTATTTTTAATGTTAATATAACCCCCTTATTGTTATTTTTATACCCATGTAGTCCTCATATTGTTATTATTGTGCCCCATAAAATCCCACTATTTTTATTGTTGTGCCCTTACATTATTATTGTTATGTCGGCTCTGATTATATTGTGACCCCTTAGACTCCTCTATATAGAAAGGAGGTTTTTCCATTTGAATAATCCAATAATTTTTCATTTATGTAATGTAAAGGAGGTTTCCCCCTTAAGTAGGTTGATTTCTAAGTCGTTGATCTATCTTTTATTCTATGTTGTGAGTTGTTTGCATAACATTTCGTATCAGATCTTTGGATTCTAGGGTTTCACTTCTTCAAACAGGTCATCTTGGTATTTTATCTATAACTTTTTTCTACGAGGCTTCAGATGCTGAAATTTTTACCACGTGGAGACTAACACTTGGTTAAATTCATGTAAAAATTTCATACCTTGGTTCTCTACATTTTCATAGATATGATCAGGGGAAGTTAGGGGTTTTGTAGGCTCCAAAACTCAGTCTCAAATAGGTGACCTAGAGAAAATAATCATAGATTTTGTTTCAAGCATCGAATCTAAATTCCATAAAAAATGGAACAAATCGCATGGACTTAATTTTTTTGTGTAGAAATTTCGGGGAAGAAGGTCGAAACAGTGACACATGGAACTTCGTACAAGTTATCTCTAATGAACTAGTCTATAATTAGGTCATCATGGGAGATCGGACATAAATTTATATTGAAGAATCCAAATTAGGTCTGACCTATGGCATTGGAATGAAGACTCAGAGGGCTACTACAGGATCGAAATTTAAATCTTGGGAATCTGAAATCACAGAGATACATCATGTTCAATATCAATCTCATTAAAATTAAGAAAAAGGTGCGTATTATTTTTAAAATTGCATAACTTTTGTTTGGAAAAACAATTTGAATTGATCCTAAGGGAATACTGAAGAATAGATATCAGTATTGGGTTCTAAAATTCCTCCCAAAATTAATTGCACACCCATTAAGCCCTCATAAATCTCTAATATGACACATGAAGAGGAATAATTGCAACATGATATATCAAAATTACGATACCAAGTGCAACAAATTTCGCTCTCGCAAAGAGTAACCAAAAATGAAATGGAAGCTAAGATGGATGGCATAGAAGAAAAAATGGAAGATTTTAAGGATGGATTAAAAGTGGACATGGATGGTTTAAAATCATACATGGAAGCTAATATGGAGGGAATGGTATCTAATATGGATGGTTTGAAAGCAAACATCGAATGTTTTACAAATTTTTTGAAAGAAAGGCTTCCCGACGGTGACAAGGCAATCCATGAAAATCATGATGAGGACAAAAAGAATATGAATTGTGATTTTAGAAACTCTAATTTTGGGTTTAAGAACCACCACATTATAAATATCAATATGAAGAATTTTGATGGAAAGGATCTGGTGACATGGATACTACAAATGGAGCAACATTTTGATCTCCATGATATGAAACACTCACAAAAGGTACACATTGCAACTTTATATTTAGAACCCAATCAATTTGTATGGTATCGATGGATTTTTTCTCGTAAACCACTTATCACTTGGTCAATTTTTAAGGAGGAAATGATAGCACATTATGAGAGTACAAAGAGCAACACTTTCTTTAGCCAATTGATAAATCTCAAACAAAAGTTTTCAATGGCAGAGCACATTGAGGACTTCCAAAAATTGAATATCAGGGTAGCATATATTCCATAGGAACATAGTATTGATGTATTCATAGGTAATTTAAAGGATAACATCTAACATAAGGTTCTCCTTTGGGAACCTGATTCATTGGAGAAGGCAGTCAAGATGGCAAGAAAAGTTGAAAGAAAAATTATGGCAACAAGGAATTCTACCAATCACAACTATAAATATGGAAATGTTGTTGCTCCTAGCCTTCCACAACCTACAATGTTGACACCACAACAAATGAAGTAAAGAGAGAAAAAGGGATTTGATATAGTTGTGATATAAAATATACTAAAGGTCATCAGTGCGCCAAGAAGAAATTATTTCACATAGATTGTGAAGAGGAGGAAGAAAAGGAAAAAAAAACATCAAAAGAGGACGATATACATCAAGAAATAACCCTAGATAAGGAATAAATGATTCCAACCATATATTGTAATGCATTGGTGGGAAATACCACTCCCCAAACTCTCAATATAGAAGGATATATCAAGAAAAAAAAGGTAATAGTGTTGATTGATTCGGGTAGTACCCATAATTGTATTCATTGTAAGATAGCCAAGGAATTGAATTGCTTCTTATATCCAGTACTAGAGTGTCAAGTGATGTTTGCAAATGGAAGAACTATAAATTTCTCTGGAAAGTGCCATAATATCAAGATAACAATGGGGGAATATGTATTGAATATTCCAATGCTTTCATTCTAATGGGTGGTGTTGATGTTGTATTAGGAGTCCAATGGTTACAATCTTTGGGGACTATAGCTTTTAATTTTAAAGAATTTTTCTTGAATTTTTTTTAGGAATGAAAGGAAGATGAATTACAGGGTATTGCATGGAAACCAGGAAAGATAATCAGCTCTAATTTCATGACAAATATTATGAAGAAAGAACAATGAGGCGTAATTGCACAATTATTCTCACTAAAGATTCAAGCATCGAAATAACATATTTATCTGTATCTCCAAAAAGTATTGGACAATCATTCCAAGGTGTTTGAGACTCCCAAAGGCCTCCCACCTATTCATGATCATGATCATGCTATTCATTTGATTCCAGGAAATGTCCCTCCGAACATTAGGCCTTACAGATATCCTTATGCCCAAAAGAGTGAGATTGAACGTATGGTTGCAGAAATAACAGAGGGCAGTATAATTCAACTTAGTCAAAGTTTTTTCTCTGCACTAGTAGTATTGGTGCACAAGAAGTATGGATCATGGTGCTTGTGTCTATATTACAGGGAGCTCAACAAGCTCATTATTAAAGATAAATTTCCCATTCTTGTCATTGACGAATTACATGGAGCAATTTACTTCGCCAAGTTAGATATTTATTATCATCAAATAAGAATGAAGACTTAATACATTCTGAAAATAGAATTTTGAACTAATGAGGGTCATTATGAATTTTTGGCCATGCCTTTTGGCCTTACCAATGCACTTTCTACATTTCAAGGCTTGATGAATTCCATTTTCAAACCCTTCCTTAGAAAAATTGTGTTAGTATTTTTTGATGATATACTAATCTACATAAAGTCTTGGAAGGATCATGTTCAACATGTTGACATGGTGCTCAAAATATTAGAGGAGAAACAATTATATGAAAAAACCTCCAAATGTTTCTTTGGAGTACAGGAGGTGGAATATCTGGGTCATATTGTATCTCATGAGGGTGTTAAGGTAGACCCTAAAAAAATTAAAGCCGTTAAGGAATGGAAAATCCCCACAACCATAAATAATATTCGAGGATTTATTGGGTTGACAGATTATTATCATAAGTTTGTTAAGGATTATTGGAGAATAGCGGCACCTCTAACAACATTACTGAAGAAAGATGCATTTTCTTGGACTCCAGAAGCAACTAAGGCCTTTGAACATATTAAAGAGGAAATGTGCCAAGCACTGATCTTAGCTACCCCAGAATTCACAAAAACCTTTATTGTGGAATGCGATGCCTCGAGAAATGGAATTTGTGTTGTTTTAATGCAAGAAGGAATACCCATTGCTTTTGAAAATCATCCAATCAAAGGAAAGTGTTTACAAAAACCTATTTATCATACGGAAATTTTGGCAATACTACATGCACTTAAGCAATGGAGACCTTACCTAATGGGAAGACACTTTTAAGGTAAAAACAGTTGTGATAGTCTTAAATAATTTTTAGAACAAATATTATCTTTAGAAGAGAAGCAAAAATGGGTCACAAAGATGTTGGGTTATGACTTTGAAATCATCTACAAAAAATTGAAGAAAAATTTTGTTGCAAATGCACTCTCAAGAAAGGATGAGGATGTGGAAGCATTTCTTAGTTCCATTTCTATTATCAAACCAGATTGGATAACCGAAGCAAGGGATGAATGGAATAATGATGCAAGTGTGGGCACTCATTCAAAGTTGAAGCATATACCAATACATCTAATACATTAAGCTAGAAAAATGAATCATTATGGTACAAAGATCGCTTATATATTTCTAAGAATTCCCAACTCGAACAAAATATTATTTTCGAATTGCACACCTCTCCCTTAGGAGGACACTCGGGATTTTTAAAAACATACCAAAGGGTTAAGAAGGAATTTTTTTGGGATAGCCTTAAATCTAATATTCAAAATTTTGTGGCGAAATGTTTGGTTTACCAACAAAATAAAGTTGAGACAATTAAGGCCCTGTGTCTATTACAACCTTTATTCATTCTGAGTCAATGTTGGGAGGAGGTTTCAATGGATTTTATCACATGTTTACCCAAGTACGTAGGAAAGAGTGTCATCATGGTGGAAGTTGATAGACTTTCCAAGCATGCACACTTTTGTGCATTATCGCATCCATTTAAAGCCAATACAATTTCTATTGCATTTATAGAAACAATTCAAAAGCTACATGGAAACCCAAATATTATTGTAAGCGACAGAGATCCCATTTTCACTGGAAATTTTTTGACATAATTATTTTCTTTCTCAGTACTCAATTAGCTCATAACTATTCTTATCATCCTCAATCTGATGGGAAAACTGAGATAGTGAACAAATGTTTGGAAGGATATCTTCGTCTCTTTGTATCTCATATACAGACACAATGGGTCAAGTGGTTACCTTTATTTGAATGGTGGTATAACACTTTCTTCCATACTGCAGCAAAAATGACCCCATTTATAGCACTTTATGGATATCATCCACCATCCATCACATCGTATTTAAGAGAAATTTCTAAGGTTCAAGCAGTGTAATATCACATCGAGCATAAATAAAAATTTCTCCAAATCTTAAAGGATAACCTCACTTTGGTGCAAAATCAAATGAAACAATAAGCAGATCAACATCACAACGAAATAAGTTTTGATGTAGGCGACTAGGTATTTTTACGGCTACAACCATACAAACAAATGTCCCTCAAGCAAGCTAATAAGGATAATAAATTATCACCAAATTATTATGGTCCTTACAAGGTGTTGCTCCTGAGTGCACCGAGTTTTCCATGTTTCATGCTTAAAGAAGGTTATAGGTGACAAGCTCCCAGTTCAAACAATATTCTAGAACTTTACAAGGAAAAATTGGTGAGCCCTGGTATTGCACCAAGAGTGCTGCAACTCCTAGGGATGCCCTACTTTACTTTATCAACCCAGGGTTCGTACAAACTTGGAGGTGGCATTGCTTTATACATAGAAGATGCATTTTGTTCATGTCATCCTCGTCTGCTTTAAGAAAGGGTGCTATTTATTAAACTATGATAAAAATTGAAAATTAAATGACATAAAGGAAACTAACTTAATTTGAAGAAAGGAAACCATGGAAATGAAACTAATTTAATGTGAAAAAAGGAAATGACAGAAAGAAACTAAATTAAATTGTTGAAAATAAATGACAGGAAGGAAACTAAACTAAATTGCTAAAAGGAAATGAGAGAAAGGAAACTAAACTAAATTGCAGAAAGGAATGGCAGAAAGGAAACTAATCTAAAATGTTGAAAATAAATGGCAGAAAGGAAACCAATTTAAATTATAGAAAGGAAACTAATTTAAAGCACACTTAACTTGTCCAATCGGCGAAAAACACCCTACTTATCGTATGCTCTATCTACCATGCTTCTATCCATGGAGCTAAGATATCCATGACTTAAATCTAATTGAAAAAGTGTTGATTTGCAGATTGGAGAAGAAAGGGGTAAATGTCCTAACGGAGGGATAAACACTTGAAAAAAGGCTTAGAAGTGAAAAGATGGGTTTAAACCTTATTAAAACTTTATTATAGCGCAAAAATTCTTTGAAGCGGAATGATTTGAAAAGTGTGATGGTGGATGGAAGTGCGATATGCGATATGCAATATTGCAATCGAAATATCGTAAATTTAGAGGAGTAGCGGAAGTGATTTTCGGGAGCGAGAGCGAAATGCGAAATACGATGGGGTAGAAGTTGCGAAGTGTGAAATGCAACGAGGTAAAAACTGTGATTTGTGATTTGAGATGTAGTGGAGTACGAAGAGTATCGGAATTAGCGTCAAGAGCGGTAATTCTTAAAAGAAAAGGGAAAAGGTTGTGAAATGTGATTTGCGATGAGTGAGGTGGCGGTAGGACCAGTGGCGGAGAGTGATGAAAATATCGCAATCGGCGTCAGGAGTGGTAAGTCTTAAAAGAAAAGGGAAAAGGTTGCGAAATGTGATTTGCGATTTGCGATGCGGCAGAATTATTACAATCGACGTTGGAGTGGTAATCCTTGAAATAAAATTGGAAAAGGTCGCAAAGTGTGATTTGCGAAATACAGTAGCATGAGTTTCGATGAGGAAAGGCGGAGGTCGAATTTCAATGGTTTTCAAACATTTTTCATTGAAAAGGGTAAGGCAACCATGACCAATAAGAACAAAGGAATAGGGCGAGCTGGATATTTTAAGAGTTTTTAGGGATAAAAGGTGGGTGCAGTGGTGAGAATAAGCAAGAAAAAGTGGAAATGGAGGGCGTAACAGCAGTGCGCAGATTGTGAAGACAAAGATGGAGAATGAAGCGGGGCAGAATCATGTAGCTGCTCTAGGGTTAGAACAATAATTCCTACAATCAACCTACTAACTTATGTGCAAAGAAATATAAAAATGCATAAAAATACCGTGTAAAGGAAGACTAGAAAATGGTAATGCAACTCCACTTTTAATCTCAGAAACAGTGAATGGAAGTCAGTTTTTGGGTCTGTGGGAAGGTTTTCCCTCCTCGAGCTCTATTGAAAAAGATGAGAAGGGGGCCTTGATCCATATATTTTTTTGTTTTTCTCCTCTATTCTATTACTCGCAAGAAAATGAAACCTACAGCAGCACACTGAACGCAAAACTAAACAAAAACTTGAAACACAAACGAAATTATCAGAAGCAGAACTAATGAAATGACAGAAAGCAGAGAACAAATACAGCAAAGAGGCTGAGGCACATTGATTGGGCCCTAACCCATGAGCCTAGCTCTTTGAAACTTAATTCAGTAAAATGAAATCAGTTTTCTCATTTCATAAAAGAATAGCCTCATACATTTCTGAAAGTTTGATCACTGAGTAAAATAATAAAAATTTCAATAGCTTGCAACAAATTTTTGACCCTTCCTAGCTCTATCTTTGCTCTATTTATTCTACAGGGCAATGTTGAGGCCTCGAAAATAGTTGCTTCAAACATTGGGGGAAAGCCACCCGGTCGGGACCTTAGGACAGCTCCTTTTCCATTTGGTGTAGTGGCTCCAACTGGATTTATAGGACCAGTTTCCTAATAACTAATGGGTTGGTGACGGAAAGATTGTATGAGTGGATAATGAAACTAAATGACTGAAATAATATATCAAATTTAATATATAACTTATAAATAATTCTAAAAACTAACCCGGGTGTCAAATATGAATACAACTTTAAGAATGTTTCAATCAAACCAATAACCATGAAAATGTATTATAATTTAACTGAAATATGCAGTATCAAATAATGATAACTCTGTTTAAGAAATTAAACAGATTTATAATAACACATTGCATTCATCATTTTATATATCATTTGTATACACTATGAAAGATAGATATTTCTATACACTCGGAAATGATATGTATAAAGAAATATTTGTAAAGCAAGTACATATAAATGATACCAAATTAAAGAGAATATCTCATAACATAAGAAAAATAACAGTAAATTGATAGAAATAACAGATTTGTCTTGATATTCTTCTTGATGCAATTCAATATCCAGATCCAGTGCTTCATTGTAAAACAAACTCTAAGGTACAAAAATGCAATTCTCAGAGGTAATTTTCCATAAACCACCAGATGTGATCCTTTATAAAAATATAATAGTCGATGGAGTACAAAAATGTAACATCCAAGTCAAAAATATTACAAACTCAGGACCCCTTTCTAAATGCATGAAAGGGGTTTAAATAGGAACTTAATAAAACAAAATAACTAAAACTATTGATACAATCTATCATCGGAAATCTAGAAATAGACTTGCGATATTAAAATGAAACAAATTCATTGATTTTCTCCTGCATTTAGTGTGCCAAGGTGGCAAATTTTGAGCATATATTTGACCTCTGCTGGATGACTCAGCCTCGAATGTAACTGACCAGTATACGTGGCATCAGAAAACTCTGGAATGATGCAACTAATGGCATTTGAAAGGCATTTAATTTCCATTTGCTGACTGTGTGGCTTGATTAGATATGTCCACATGATATCCCATGAAATTCCTTGAAGTTTGTTGATTTTCTGATTCTTATTGATTAATTCTTGCTTCCACTTAGAATCAGTCTCTTTTAACTTTGGTAATTTACCTGGGATACAATCTGAAATTAAGTTGGTGGCATATAATCTATCATTAACCAACTGTGTTATACTATTCATCATAGTTTTGGCTCTTGATGTGGCTCTTTCTCATTTTATCAATTGCTTTTCCCATTCAGTAAATAGAATTTCTTTGTGTCTTTCTTCAATCCTGGGAAGGTTTTCATTCTTTCCCTGCTTTGAGTCTTTCCATGAAAGAAATTTAGAAATTTTCTCATTTGCATCATCAAATTCGAGCCTGAGGTTGACTCCTTCATCTATAAGAGATGATGTTATTTCACATAAGGGCTCAGTTTGTGCCATCTTTTGACATAGTTCATTCAACTGCTGAGACAGTAGTTTCTTCATTTCAAGAGCTTCAGTTTTAAATTTATCTAATTTAGGATAATCCCTAAATTTTTCCAATCTCGCTTGGAATATTTTCTCTTGGTCAACTTTAGCAGTTTTCTCATTTTGCAATAGAGTTTGTAACTTTGCCACTTCTTGACTTAACTGTTGTTGCTTATTCAAAGCTTGTTGATCAATATTTTTCTTTTCAATGCCAAGTTTCCCTTCCAACTGATTAGATCTAAGCTTTTCATCTTGCAATTGATCTTCCAATGCATAATCTTTTGCTGATTTTCTATTTCTTGTTCCTCCAGCATAGCTGTCTGTACTTCCTTTTGTTTCATCATTTGGGTGACTTCTCAAGCCTTGTCTATAGTAGTTGCACTATAGGCACTTGCATATTGTGACAATTTGGTGATATCCTCTAAAGGATTCACCTCAGTATTTTTCCAGACAATGTCCATCAATTCAACTTGTGATGTTGAAAGTGATTCTTGATCTGTTCTTCTTCTCTTCCTATGTTTCCTGACAACATTCCTATGCTTAGGACTATAAAAGATATCTAGAGGAGGAATTTCTTCTACTTTCAACACAATTTCTTCTGTAGGATGCTCAGGAATTATTTCCATATCTTGGTCTTTCAGAATTTCAACTTGAGGATTATTTTGTAATCCTATTTGCTGAGAAAATTTCTCATATTGACTTAGCAAATGGGAAGAAACAATAATTTCAGCAAAATCCACCACATTCTCAGTGGTCTTTTCTCTTTCAAGTTGATTATTTGGCTCATTACCAATATCTTCGTTTTTTGTCTGTACATTAGTTTCACTGCCTGTATTTTCTTTCTCAATATGCACATTGGTCTCAATACATGTACTTTCCTTCCCTATTTGAACCGTAGTTCCTTTCCCAATACGTTTATCTGTTTTGCTGCCAGTATTCTCCTTTTGCACATCAGGCTTGCCACTTGTGCTTACATTTTCAGTCTGTACATTTCCCTTGCTGGTAGATGCTTCTTTTCCTGCTTTGTTGGCTGCATCTTCTTTTTCCTTTTTCTCTGTTTCTATATTCTCAGATTCTTGTAGAATAATTCTTAACTGGTCAAGAGGAGCTTTCAGCAGTCTCTGACTTCTAAATAGCATGAATTTATTCATATCCTCAGTCTGAAATTTGGATTTATCCAAGTCATAAACTTGGGGAAATTTATCAATAGAAACACATAAATCATCAAATTCGTTGGGCTCATGCTCAAATCGAGCGATTGAAACTAAAGTTGTGAAATCAAATGCAACTTTTTTCGGGTCATACTGCCTGCCTGGGACTGTAGAGAGCTTAAGATACTTTATTTTGATGACCTCCTTCTCAGCATGTGTGAAGTTATTAAGTTTATAATGCCCATAGTGAAATGGAAAATTAGGCCACATTAGTTTCTTGTTATTCTTGAGAGACCTTGACATGCCTTCTACTATTAACTGGTAGGATATTTCTTGTGCTAACAGTTTGTATGGGACATACAGAGGTAAAATATGGGGCTCCGCTATACTCCCAAATACTCTAACATAGGTAAATTTCTCTTCTCCAAACCAGTCACCAATTTGGGATATATCAGTCTTAGCTTTTTCAGAAAGCCGGGGAGGAAATTGGTTGAAAATGGTTTGATAGACAGGGATGAGGAAACCGTGACAAATTCTATAAACATGGTTTTTAAAATGCACCTTCCATAAGAGCTTATGGTAAATATGAGTAGGAACGGAATCTTTGGGGGTCCATTTCCAACCAAGAATGGGAAATTCAGAGTTAAAACATAGGGCATCTAAAATGTAGGCACAAAAGTAAAACGGGGTTGTGTTTCCTATGTCTTTATCCTTTCTATACTCTAGGATTCTATTGGCTATCATATCTGAAAGGATAACTACCCAGACCATGATTTCAGAATTCACAGCAGAATGGATTAAGGGTACCATTTGTATTCAAAATTTAGCTGAATTATCATTTCCAAATAGCCTGCACATCATTGTGGCGGCATCAAAATATGGAGGTGAAAGGGACTCCACGAAGTACATACCTGATGATTCATTTTTATGCTTCTCTGGAGCTTTCCTCCATTCTCTGATTGGCTCAGACTGAGTTTCATTGCTTGTAGAAAAATCCTTAATAAAATCTTTGTTGTAGACCTTTTGCGGATCTGGAAGATGGTACATTGCCTTTATTTCCTCTGCTCTGAAAGACCCAAATATTGTTCTAGTAGCTAAAACAAATGTCCTGTTTTGGATGGTGACATTGTCTATCGCCCACCGAATTACATCATAGTAAGAGAAAAAAAATTCCCGAGCTGCAATTCTATGAAGGAATGAATTTGCAAGTGCTTTAAGAGGAGTCTCGGAATCTGAATCTGAGTCATCTTCATCAGGAAATTTTGCCTTCACCTCAGTAACCTTAGGGTTTTCTCTTTCGATCAGGTTATATACATCTTCCCAAGTCATTTTTCAAGTCCCTGGCATGTTGTGTCGGTAACCAGCTTAATTTTCGCTGGTTTTTCTTTTGGTACTATGGGAATAGCAGCGAAATTTGCAGCTGCAATAGCCTTTGATTTCTTAGATCTCTTAGACATTTTTTCGTCTGATTATGTCTCACTTGCTCGGCGAACGAAAATATTGGGTGTTTTGTGGTTCTGCAAAGGAGAAAAGTTTTCAGACGTGGTGGAAATGTAATGGGGAGAACAGCTATATGAAAAGATGTATTTGTTATTTTCAATTTATTAACTTTGTGTTAAAACTTAAATGCCCTCTATAAGAGTCACACTCACGCATTCAAAATAGAATCAATCATCATTATTCGTTTGATTTTCTATTTAATAATAAACGTATAATAGGAGATCGGCGCTTTTGGAATGAGAATAAAAACTTTCTTTTTGAATTTTGCGATTGCGATGAATAAATAACATTGCGCAGTATAAAACAAACATAAAGATTAAGTATTGATTGCATCGAGAATTTTCAACAAGGATAACAAATAAAATACAACGATTTCAGATTGCGATGATGGTATATCGCATCGCCTATTTTCAAAGAGAGTCAGTTGTAAATGATATTCGCCGATTTTGCGATTAAGATGATGGTGGGGTCCATCGCATCGGAGTTTTGTAGAATGAGCAAATATAATGTTTGTTTCTCCAAAATGCGATTGCGATGAATCGCATCGCATCAGAGTTTTTCAAAACAAATGTGACAACTTAAAACCTTTGCGATTTGCGATTGTGAATTGTTCTATCGCATCGGAGTTTTTTCAAAACAAATGTCAAACTTTAAGATATCTTCGATTTGCAATTGCGATTACTGTATCACATCGAACTTTGTTTAATATGAACACTTTATGTATTATGTTGATGTGATAAAAAAATTTATATCTCATCGGATCAGAAAGTTTCATTATTACATTTGTTTATAAGCACTTGTGATTTATGAAACAATGAACTATTTATTTTTTTTATTAAAAATGATTGGATTTCCTCTAAGTATTTTATTCCTAAAAAGAAAGGGGACCTATTTCTAAATGAAATTTCTTCAAAAAATTTGAAATGGGGAGGTTTGTTGTACTGTACAACAGGCAGCTACCAACAGCTCCCTAGAAAATAGTGATTAAGTCCACTTGACTCCAAGTAAACAAATATTGGGTGCACTCCTCTTTGAGTTTCTTGGTTGCCTCTGGAACTCGAATTACTGGAGAGATTGGGGATCCTTTGGATGCCTTTGGAATTTGAATTGCTGGAGAGAATATTTTGGATCCTTTGGTTGCCTTTGAGATTTAATGAGGGTGTAAAATCCTCCTATAATTTCTCCTTGTTGTCTCCTCCAAGTTTTGATGATAAAATCCTTATAAAAATGATAATAATTCATGATTTTCTGCACCCAAACTCATATTAGGCACTCAGAGTATGTTAGCCTTAATCACCACCTATACTAGCATCATAAAACCAAATAATAACAAAAATGCAAGAAAAATATATCTAAGAAGGCAAAAAGGTGACCATTAACCCCTCCAAATATGTCTAATGATGGAGCTCATCATCACCCCCCTACTGAATGGTTGCTCATCCTTTGAAAAACTAATCCTCCTCTTGCATTTCCTTCAAGGCTTTGACTGCCCCCCCTGATTTCCTGAGGAAGAAGTGTGGGAGTTTTCCCAAGGGGGTAAAAACCATTATTATTTTCTGCATTCTCCCATTCTCTATCTTTTGCATCTATGTCCTTTTCATCATTTAGCCCCAGCAGCAAAGGTGGGTTGAGCTTTAGTCCCAATCATTGGATCTTTTTAGCCTACATGGCCCTCTTGTATAATGGTGCTCTTTCCAATACACCCCTCAGTCTTTCAGGAGTATGGTACTCTATGTTCTTGAGGCTGTGAGGGAGGTTGTTCCATCTCCTCTAGCTGGAAATAATGCACTCATCTTCTATCTGCCTCAAAACATCATCAAAGTGGCATATTACCTGCATTTGAGTTTGAAGTTACCTTTCAACTAGTGTAGGGTCCCTTTCAATCTCTCAACAGTGAAGGATAACTCCTCTTGGGTTGAACAATTATAGTCTGATATATAAGGGTTCTCTATTCATTCTTCCCATGACCCTCAATATCTCTTTTCTCTAGTGTCCTCATTTGTCATCCAAGATGCTAGAGAAACTAGCTACATATCCCCCATTATGGAATTGGGGTCCCAATTATCCATATTTGTCAGCACAAGGTTATGTACATAAAACTCTTTCATTTTTTCTTGATCAGCCATGTTAGCTTTCTTATAAAAATCCATGAATTTCCTACACTCTTGGAAAGGTAGTGATCCATGTGAGGCTAGATTTTTGATTTGAAATAGGAGCCATTGCTCCTTGAGGTACATAGAATATGAGTCAGAAGGGAATTTGTGTTGAAGGGCTTCTATGCATAAGTCTGTCGTGGTGGCTACATGCTACCCTTTTTGCTGCAATTTCTCCTTCAGTGCTACATTCTCTGTTTGTGCCTTCTGCAGTTTCTCCTTCAAAACTATTTCTTTGATTCTTTCCTCCTCCCTTGGTGATTCTTCAATGATACTCGGGCTCGTGGGAGGAGTTTTTGGCTCTCTCTGAATTATCCTCTGACTCTTGTCAGCTCTGAAATACATAGAGGTCTTCTTTTTTCTCTTTGCGCTCAGAGGAGCTAAGGTGGAAACTACCTATTTTTCTTAAGGGGATGTGGTGTTGTGCTATGAGTCTGCTTATTTCTCACTTTCTTCTACATCTATGACTTCTATTTCCATCTCTTCCATTTTTCCTTGGGCCTTTGTCTCTTCCTCTTCTTCATTTGGTTATTCTTGTTCCTCTTCTGGTTCTTCTTCTTCTAGTTCCTCTTCTTCTTCTGTTTATTCTTCCTCTGTTGGTTCTTCTTTTTCTTTTGGTTCCTCTTCTTCTTCTCTAAGGTTAGAAGTGGAATTCTTCCTTGTTTGGGTTGGTTGCTATAAAATATTTCCTGCTCATATTTACGAAAGAGGGCCAGGCCATGGGTAGGTTGAAGTTGTTTTCCTGTTGTTGTTGCATGTTGTCCCAAAATATGTGGCTGAAGCTCACTATTGTTGCGCTGCGGGCTTCCATTGGTCTTTCTCCCTTAAAAATTTCCAATTTATTGGTTTGGATGAGACAGGCCCTCTTTATTACTAGACTGCGCACCTAAATATTTTTCTTTCTTTTTTGAAGCACTTATGTAACGCAGCTCAACTCCTATTTCTGTTGTGGACAGTTGGACCCTCTTTTTGTTAACTGGTTGATATTGTATGTCTCCTCCTCCCATCCTCCTCCACTCCAACTGATTTACACTTTTTTTTGTTGGCCCAGGTGGCATGTACTTCTAGTTTTTTTAGTCATACTTCACAGTTATGGCCAAGTTAACTAGCCACCTTTTTTCCTCTTAAACTCTTAGTCTGTAAATTTAATTATTTCCAACCATTTTGAATGCATAGCAAGGGGTGAGGGGCTATACCTGAGCTTACCAGTTTTTTTCAAGGCATTTGTAGGAGTTGGAATTTGGAGACAAGCCTCTTATATGTTGTGTTCTTCCTTATTTTCCTATTTTCTGAGTGAGCAGCTTGCTGAATGAGAAACTATTTGAGTGAGTTGTTGATATTTCTGGTTGTTTCTTCTCGTTGTAGATGTTGTGTGGGGGTGCTCCAGATGCCATGGGTGGCAATATTTTCTTTCCTGGGTTCTACTATATCAACTCCTCTCTTTGTTTTTTCTTGTTGTTCATGAACAGATTTTTGCGTTGTAGGAATTCCCTGATGTCTGTAACAGTCTATGTTTTTCTTTCCTTGCTACATTGTGCTCAGAAATGAAGGAATGTGGTGTATGGAGGTGATGGAGGAAGTTTATGAAAATTAATGGAGTGAATGATGGGATGGATGGTAAAATAGAAGAAGGGAAAAGAAAATAAATGCTTCCTTGTGTTTCGAGAAACCATTAATAACCTGCAAAACAGCAAACACAGAAACACAGAGATGAAAATGTATATTTTTTTGTTTTTTTTTTTTAAAGAGAGTGGGCTGCCTCCATGGAGGTTTTCAACCCACAAACTTGCCTTGGGCGCCTCAGAGAGGTTTTCACCCATGGATATTTATTCTCTTTTTGTTTTTTTTTTTGTTTTTTTTTAGAGCAAGTGAGCTTCTTCCATCGAGGTTTTCAACCCATAAGCTTGCCTTGGTTGCCTTAGAGATATTTTCACCCATGGATCTTTAATTTTTTCTCTATTTTTATCAGGAGGTGTGGGAAACTATGGAGTTTCCCATCACATACACCTCTCTTCTTATTGAATTCATGAACTCTGCCCTTGACAAAGGATTCTTGTAAATTTTAATTCTGTGACCATTGACAAGAAAGGGGATTCCTTCCTCATCTATGGTTCTGATTTGAACTGCGCCATTATCAAAATATTTTTCCACTGTGTAAGGTCCCAACCATCTTGTCATCAGCTTGCCTTTCAAATATTTAAACCTTGAATCATACAGCAGCGCCCAATCTCCTTCTTGGAAGGTCTTTTCTTTGATGTTACTTTCATGCCAGACCTTCCTTTGCAACTGAACTACATCCATGTGAAGAAGTGCTTGCATTTTGAACTCATCCAATCCATTTAGTTGCAGCAACCTCTCTTTTTTGGCATTTGATAGATCAAGATTTAATTCAGCTTCCATTCTTAAAGTATTGAATTCAAACTCAACTGAAAGTAGAGCCTTCTTACCATAGACTAGTTCATAAGGAGTGAATCTTGTTGTTGTCTTCTAAGTAGTGTTGTAGGCCCAAGTATCTTCTACCAATATGTCTTCCCAAAATTTTATGCTACTGCTGAAAACCTTGGTGAGGATGCTCTCTAAATCTATTTTAGTTACTTCTACTTGGCCATTCGCCTTAGGGTTATAGGTAGTAGAAGTTATGTGCTTAATCTTGTGCTTCCTCAAAATATTCTCAATGAGGTGAGAGGTGAATTGTGCTCCCTGTTCAGTGACTATTTCTCTGGGGTATCCAAACTTGTAAAACATATTCTCTCTCAGAAATTCTGCTACTTAATCCTTGGTTTCTACCTTCATTGATTTTGTTTCAACCCACTTTTTCAGGTAATCAGTGCAGACTATGATATACTTCTTTTGTATGGATGTTGGATCGATAGGTCCAACAAAGTCCATGCCCCACTTGTAAAATGGCTCAAGAGCCACCTGAGGGTGAAAAGGCATCTCATTCCTTCGTGTGGGTTTCCCCATCCTTTGGCACTGGTCACACCTGCTGGTGTATCTTCTGTAATCTTGTTGAAGGGTAGGCCAATAGTATCCTGCCTACAAAACTTTGTAAGCAGTTCTCTTTGCAGAAAAGTGGCCTCCACATGGGCTATCAAGAAATTCAGAGAGGATATCAAAAACTTCTTCCTCCCTCACACATCTCCTTAGGATTTTATCAGGGCCTAGCTTGAAAATTTTTCCCCCAATCCATGTGAAAGGGGCGCTTTTTCTGATGATTTTGCTCCTCTCCCTAAATGAAAAATTAGGAGGGAGCCTCCCAGCAACCAAGTAGTTGGCTATATCAGAAAACCATGGTGAGAGTGATGATATAGCAAAGAGATGCTCATCTGGCAGCTAGTCATCCACCATTCCTTCTTCACCCGCCAGGAGAGCTAACCTGGACAAAAAACCTGCAGCAACATTCTCCTTTCCAGGTTTATCAACGATAGTCAAATCGAATTGCTGCAAAAGTAACAACCATATAATTATCCTAGCATTAACATCTAGTTTATTCATTAAATACTTAATGGCTGCATGGTTAGTGTGAACAAAGTTCTGATATCCAGTTACATAATTCCTAAATTTGTTCAAAGCATGGACAATGGCTAACATCTCCTTCTCAGTAACAGTATAATTCAGTTCGACCTAGGACAAGTTCTTGATGATGAAATAAATGGCATAAGGGATTTTTTCCTCTAATTTTATTAATGCTGCCCCTACAGCTTTTTCGGATGCATCAGTGTGGATGTGGAAAGGCAGAGTCCAATTTGGACCTCGGAGGATGGAGGCACTAATCAAATTTTCCTTACTGAGCTCAAAAGCCTCTTGACAAGGACCAAACCAAATAAACTCAGAATATTTGGCCGATAACCCAAATAATGGCGAAGCCATCTTGCTAAAATATTTTATGAACCTTCTATCGTACCCATCTAAGCCTAAGAAACTCCTGACATCTTTATGCTTTTGAGGATCAGGTACCCTTTTGATGATAGTGATTTTGTTCGGGTCTACCTGTATTCCTACTTGGGATATGGAGTGTCCTAATACAACCCCTACTTTCTTCAGGAATTCACACTTTTCTAGGCTCAAGGAGAGATGCATCTCAATGCACCTTCTTAGTACTTTACCCAAATTGGAGAGAGCTGACTGGAATTCATCCCCATATGGTGTGAAATCATCCATGTAGATTTCGACAGAGTCATGGACTAACTCAGAAAATATGCTTAGGATATCTCTTTGGAAGGTAGCTAGGGCATTGCACAACCCAAAGGGTAGGACTCTATAAGAAAAGGTGCCCCAAGGGCAGGTGAAAGTATTCATATCATGGTCTTCAGGGCTGATTTGAATTTTATTGTACCCACTGAACCCATCTAAGAAGGAAAATAACTTCTTCCCCGTAATGCCATCCAGGACTTGGTCTATAAAGGGCAAAGGGAAATGGTATTTCTTGGTGGCTTTGTTAAGTTCTCGATAGTCAACACAATTCTCCACTTCCCATTATTCTTTGGGACTAGGACAAGAGGAGATACCCACTCACTGTCGGATATAGGATATATGAACCCTGCATTCAATAGTTTCTACAGCTCTTCTTTGACTATGTCCTTCAGAGCCAGGTTCATCCTTCTTTGGGGTTGTCTCACAGGCTTGCATCCTTATTTGATTTAAATATGATGTTTTCACACTAAAGGATGCACCCCTTCATGTCCTTGTAATCCCAAGCAAATGCATCTAGATTCTCTTTCAAAATTTGGCATAGTTGCTTCTCTTATTCATTTGAGAGGTTTGGGTTGATTTTCAGATATTTCGATGGGCCAAACTCAATAGCCTTGGTGCATTCATGGGTTGACTCAACTGAGTGCACTTCCATCCAAGGTTGGCTTTCAGACTCTTTAACTAAGGTTTTGAGAGGAATGTTAGAGGAGGACTGCTTTTGAATGGCATGGTCGATGAGTTCATCTTCATCAAGCTACCCCCCTCTAAGAATGGCATCTATGGTACACAAAGGGGTAGTGTTATATAACTCATCTTCTTCATCCCCCGACCATATAGGGATATCATGATCAATGGAAGGTTGGGCTGGAGGATATAACACCAGTTGTTTAGACAAAGGCCCATTTTTTATAATCATGTTTCCGACCTGACAACTAATATAAGAATTTGCAGTGGCTAACCAAGGTCTCCCTAAGATGAGGGGATAACCATTAAACTTGGTCTTTGGTTGCAGGACCAGGAAATCTATAGGATACTCCCAGGAGTCAATGGTAACCATAACATCCTCAACAATTCCTTCTGGAGTTAGTGTGGACCGATCTGCAAGTTGCAGAAGTGTTGTGATTTTCCTCAAAGTCCCTTGGAGATTAAGTTTCAACATAGTTTCCTTGGTCATGAAATTGATGGCAGCACATAGATCAAAGAGAGTGTTGGGGACTATGACACCATCTATATGCACATAAACAACTGGACTACCAGGGTCTAGGTACTTTGGAAATATCACCCTCCCCAGCATTAGGTCAGACAGTTGTCCTACCACATTGGTGGTGGGGGTATCTCTCTTCCTCCTCTTGGGTTTCTTGAAGAAATTTTCTTTGATGAGCCTATTATATATAGGTACATCCTTAATGGCCTAGAGAAGTGTTATCTTTACACAAGTTTTCCAATTCTCCCAGGAGTTCAGTCTCCTCTGGGGTGTGCCGACTAGGGTGGATCAGGCACTCAGGAAAAGGAGGTTGTTGGATTTGAGCGTTTCCTTCTTCCTTTTCCTCCTCAACCTCTACAGGTCGAGATGGAGGATTATTTTTTGGGAGTACTCTTCCTGACCCGAGATTAACCTCTTGTATCTCCACAGCATAAGCTGGATAGGACTTTTCTCCACTAGGATCCTGTTGTGCCTGTCTGTTGTTTAGGATCAAATTGGGTTGTGAAAGTATAGGTAGCCTAGGTGGAGCAGCATGAGTAAGCTAAGGTTGAGGTTGGGATGGAGGCATTAGAGAAGGTGGTTGATTTTGTTGAGGCCTCCACCCTTGGGATGGATTGTTCCACTGAGGTTGTTGTGGAACATACTACTGAAATAGTTGGTTTACTAGTTGAGGATGATATGAAGGGTTGTAAGGCCAAGTAGGAGGTGTAGACTAGGATGGAGGAGTTGGAGTGTACCAAGGTTGCATGGGTGCACTCTGATTTTTGTGATAATAAGAGTAAGGTGCACCTGGCATACCTTTTTGATATGGCCTAGGGCCTTGAGGCCTTCTCTGGTTGATGAAACAGAGTTGCTCAGGCATTTCTTCCTCGCCTTGATATACAGCCTTGAGTCCAAGTAAGGAGGGGAACTTTTCTGTGGCATGATTCTCCTCATAGACTAAGAAAACCTCTATGACATTTAGTGGACATTCATTTCTTGGGCGCTTCTGGGTACATCTAGGACAAAATATGGCCAAGGATATCTCTACTTCCTCTTGCTTCCTTTTGACCTATATTGTGTCCATTTTCAAATCAAGGGTTTGCAGCATGTCACTCTTGAAGTCCTCCAACATATTCCCAATCTCATGTTTGATGGAGGTGGAAGAGGAAGGAGTATTGGATGCACTTTGGCTAGCTCTGCCTTTCTTCCTAAATGCCCTATAATGGTTCCAGGAGACATTTTTGATTGTTTCATAGGGTTGTTGGTATATATCTCCTCCTGATAGCATATTCAAGGTTTCTATCATCTCTTCTCTGATCCCTCAAAGAAGTACACGTTTAAGTGAGTCAGGATCAAGAGTACAGTTGGCTCTCTTATAGTTCAATTGAAACCTCTCTTCATAGTCCTCTAAGTATTCATCTGGCCCTAGAGTCATCCTAAATATCTCATCCTTAGTTTCCTTGGAGCTACAATAGTCTTTGTATTTGTTTTTGAAGGTCTCTTCTATCTGTGCCTAGGTAGTGATGCTATCCCCAGGTAGAACCATGAACCAACGCAAGGTTGCATCCTTAAGGGTGGATGGGAATAGCTTCAACTTTTGATCATCAGAAATGTAGTCATAATTCCTACAGACAGCAGAAAATTAAAACATGAATGTGTTAGGATCCTCAAAGGTAAGTCCATGGAAGCGTGGAAGAGCTGAGACGATAATGCTTTTCATCTTAGTTTCCCCATCTGCCTATCTTATGGGAAAGGCTCTCTAGATCCCATCCATGGTTAAGATAGGTGAAGCAGGTCCCTTAGTTGGACCAAGGTCTTATTCTTCTTCCCCAATAGTTTCCTCAGACTATTCATAAGGCTCTCCTATAGGGGGTTCAATCTCACTACCACTGAATAAGAGTGAAATTTGGCTAGGAGGTGACATGGGGGTTTTAGGTAAGATTGTCTTTGAGTATGCCTACTCCTACGAGGAATGAAAATCAGATATTTTTGTATTTTTTTAATATTTCTAAAATGACATGAAAAGAAAATAAAGCAGAAAAGAATGATAAAACAAAATCAAAACATCTACTAGACACCTCCCTGACAACGGTGCCAAAAAGTGGTGAGCCTGGTATTGCACCAAGAGTTCTGAAACTCCCAAGGATGCCATACATTACTTTATCAACACGGGGTTCATACAAACTTGGAGGTGACAGTGCTATATACATAGCAGATGTATTCGGTTCATGTCATCCTCTTTTGTTTTATGAAATGGTTTTATTTCTTAAACTATGATAAAAACTAAAAATTAAATGACAGAAAGGAAACTAACTTAATTTGCAGAAAGGAAATGAAGAAAATAAAACTAATTTAATGTGCAGAAAGGAAATGACAGAAATAAACTAAATTAAATTGCTAAAAAGAAATTACAAGAAGGAAACTAAACTAAATTTGTGGAAGGAAATGACAGAAAGGAAACTAAACTAAATAGAAGAAAGGAATGGCAGAAAGGAAACTAATCTAAATTGCTGAAAAGAAATGGCAAAAAGGAAACCAATTTAAATTGCAGAAAGGAAACTAATTTAAACCACACTTAACTTGGCCAATAGGCTAAATACACCCTACTTATCTTATGCTCTATCTACCATGCTTATATCCATGCAACTAAGCTATCCATGACTTAATTCTAATTGAAAAAGTGTTGATTTGTAGCTTGAAGAAGAAAGGGGTAAAGGTGCTAACTGAGGGATAAACACCTGAAAGAAGGCTTAGAAGTGAAAATATGGATTTAACCTTTATTAAAACTTTATTATAGTGCAAAAATGCTTTGGAGTGGAATGATTTTAAAAGTTTGATGGCGGACGGAAGTGCTATATGTGATATGCGATATCACAAAAGCAATATCGCAAAGTTAGAGGAGTAGCAAAAGTGATGTTTAGGAGTGGGAGAAATGTGAAATGCGATGGGGTAGAAGTTACAAAGTGAGAAATGCGACGGGGTAAAAACTGCAATTTGTGATTTCCAATGTGGCGGAGTACGGAGAATATCGCAATCGGCGTCGAGAGCGGTAAGTCTTAAAAGAAAAGTGAAAAGGTTGCGAAATGCAATTTGCAATGGGTGACGTGGCGATAGCACCAATGGCAGAGTGCGATGACGATATTGCAATCGACCTCGGGAGTGGTAAGTCTTAAAAGAAAATGGAAAAGGTTACGAAATTCGATTTGTGATTTGCGATGTGGTGGAGTTATCACAATCGGCGTTGGAGTGGTAAGTCTTGAAAGAAAAAGGGAAAAGGTCGCAAATTTTGATTTGTTTATTACAATAGCGGGAGTTTCGATAAGGAAAGGCGGAGGTCAAATTTCAATTGTTTTCAAGCGTTTTGCATTAAAAAGGGTAAGGAAATCATGACCAATAAGAACAAAGGAATAGGGCAGGCTGGATATTTTAAGTGTTTTTAGGGTTAAAAGGTGGGTGCGTTAGTGAGAATAAGTGGGAAAAAGTGGAAATAGAGGGCATAACAGCAGTGCGCAGATTGTGAAGACAAAGATGGAGGATGAAGTGGGGAGGCACCACGGAGCTACTATGGGGTTTTAATAATAATTCCTGTAATCAACCTGCTAACTTATGCGCAAATAAATAGACAAATGCGTAAAAATTCTATGCAAAGGAAGACCGGAAAATGGTAATGCAACTCCACTTTTAATCTCAGAAACAGTGAACAAAAGTCATTTTTTGGGTCTGTGGGAAGGTTCGCCCTCCTCGAGCTCTATTGATAGAGATGAGAAGGGGGTCTTGATCCACAGCTTTTTTGTTTTTTCTCCTCTATTCTATTACTCACAAGAAAATAAAACCTACAGCGGCACACTAAAAGAAAAACTAAACAGCAACTTGAAACATAAAAAAATTATCAGAAGTGGAACTAATGAAATGACAGAAAGCAGAGAACAAATACAGCAAAGAGGCTAAGGCACATGGATTGGGCCCTAACTCACGATCCTAGCTCTTGGAAACTTAAATCAGTAAAATGAAATCAATCTGCTCATTTCATAAAATAATAGCCTTGTGCATTTCTAAAAGTTTGATCAGTGAGTAAAATAATAAAAATCTCAATAGCTTGCAACAAAGTTCCGACCCTTCCTAGCTCTAGATTTGCTCTATTTATTCTATAGGGCAGCTACCAACAGCTCCCTAGAAAATAGGTTTGAGTCCACTTGACTCCAAGTAAACAAAGATTGAGTGCACTCCTCTTTGAGTTGCTTGGCTGCCTCTGGAACTCAAATTGCTGGAGAGATTGGGGATCCTTTGGCTGCCTTTGGAATTCGAATTGCTGGAGAGAATATTTGGGATCCTTTGGATGCCTTTGAGAGTTAAGGAGGGTGGAAAATCCTCCTATAATTTCTCCTTGTTGTCTCCTCCAAATCTTGATGATAAAATCCTTATAAAAATGCTAATAATTCATGATTTTCTGCACTCAACCTCATATTAGGCACTCAGAGTATGTTAGCCTTAATCACCACCTATACTAGCATCATAAAACCAAATAATAATAAAAATGAAAAAATAAGAGATCTAAGAAGGCAAAAATGTGACCATTAACCCCTCCAAATATGTCTAATGATGGAGCTCATCAAAAATAATATTGGAACCTAAAGCAGTCACGAAAACAAGAACTCGACAGCTATGAAATCGATCAATTTCAGAGTATCTCATCAAGTGGAAGAACTTACCCATTGAAGATTCCTCATGGGAGGATAAGAATTTTTTACAAAAACATCGAGAACTACTCAAGCATTGAGAACAATACTTTTTTGAAGGAGAGGGGCATGTTAGGTCCCTATAAGACTAGTGTATCCCCTTATTTTTATTATTAGTTTAACCCCCTTATTGTTATTGTTGTACCCATGTATTCCCCATATTTTTTTTATTGTTCCCCATAGAAGACCACTATTGCTATTGTTGTGCCCTTACATTATTATTGCTATTTCAACTCTGATTATATTGTGACCCCTTAGACTCCTATATATAGAAATGAGGTTTTTTCATTTGAATCATCCAATAATTGTTCATTTATGTAATGTAAAGGAGGTTTCACCCTCGAAGAGACTGATTTCTAAGTCGTTGATCTATATTTTTTTCTATTTTGTGGGATGGTTGCATAATAGTTTTTGTAATAACAGGATGTATAGTTCTTATGTTGTGACTTTATTTCTTAAGAGGAACCATTTTCACTTTTACCCATATTCATGTATTCACTCTTATGGATCAAATATTTATCTAAAATTTATTTGCTTTGTCAAAAGAGTGAATACATGAATATGGGTAACACATTTTTAGTGAAACGTGGTGATGAAAATTTGACTTTTTCCTATTTTTCAAATTTTGAAGCCCTTAAATCTCATATACACCTTGTGAATTTTGATGTGTAATGAAATAACAATTTGTTGAGAATTTTGTTGTCTTTAGGGGTTTTGAAAGGTTTTTTAATGAAAAAACATCATTCTTGTCAGGGAAGAGGCTCTTGAACCAATCATGGGTTCCTCTTTAGATGATGTGGATGTCTAGCTAATAGGATACTTAGATGAATATCTCTCCAAGGATCATATTTTATTATAGCTATTTATCATAATTATGTCGTCGCAAATCTCAAAAAAATCACTCTAACAATGATATAGGGTTATATCATGGTGACACGGTAGATACAAGTATTCTCTGACAATTCCTAACATTTCCACTCATGGATTTGGTAGTTTACATCTAGCATCATTTGAGATTAATAGTAGGCCTGAAACCTCTCATGTGAAACTTAATGTGAATTTTTGTTTTGGTATGGGTGTCCATAACATGACATGTAGCACTATCCCAATGGAAGGTGGGTCAAAGTATATGTTTGGTACTCTTCATCTTTCCCTCCATCGAAGTGAGATTAGGGATTATAGAACATAGAGGTTCATTACCTATTCAAAAAACAAGCAAAAATAGTCATTGGTATAGGACAAGGCCCATCAAATCCCATGGGAATTGTTTTTCTTTTGTGGTAGGAAAGGACATTTCTCTTTATCAAGTTGATGAATTTATCAACAAAACATTATTCAGTAAGTTACTCAATTGATGTGTTAATATATTTCGTTTGTCTTTGTGGATGCAATAATTTGGGTTTCCTTTTCTCATGTATAACGCCATTAGTAATTTCATGTTGAGAGGATGGTATGGCTTTATTTGTTGGTATGAGTAGGAAGCATGGAATATATTGGCCCAAACATGATTTATGAATTATTTTTTTCTTGGGCTTATACTACGGCACCCTTTTTTTATGTGTGGGTATGTATACATCATATAATGTTTTGATTTGGGTAAAATTGCCCAATATCCCACTTGAATGTTAAGTTTTCCTTTACCTGTGAACAAATTCATTCATGTTCCCTATTTGATCAATTCCTTGACCTCTGGTGGGAGGGACCCATACCTCCTTATACCCTAATCAAGATCTCAACCTTGATGGAGTTTCGAGGTAAAATTTTCATTGATAGGGGTTGATGAAATTTGGATATTAGTCCATGAAAATTATGTCTAAGTGTTAGAGGCATAGGAGGGAAGACCAAAATATTATCCCTATAAATGTTATTTGGGTTAAAAATCATATGCATAATTTTACTACATGAATCCATGACTAGTTGTGATTTTTTAATTATTATTCTAGGGACAAATTTAAAGATTGGCACTTTGTGGACTAGATTTGTTTGTGTTTTTTGGTGGATTAATTTTCTTTTATATGGATTCATTCTCCCTATATTTCACTTTTACAGTTCCCTCAGGCTTCATTATTGTTGATCAGTGGTTGTCATTGATGTCAACTTAAGCAGCACCAGGGGCTACCCCGATCTTGCATGGGAATTTTGACCTACAAATTTACTATATTATTGGTCAAGAATATTTTTTATGGTTTCTACTTGTCGAGATGTTTCCGTTGATATATGGCACACCATGTAATTCTTCACGGTTTGAGAGATATTCATGTTTGAAGTTTGTAACCCCAATTAGTGGGCCAAAACCCCATGGGGTTGTGGCATGGGTCATTGAAAATTCAATAATTAATAATTTTTAAGCCCTAAAATCCCTCCCACATTCACTTGTTGAAGACCCTCTCAACCTAAGCATTTATATAAATTGTGATCCTCATATCCTCCTCATGTAGGGATTTCGCTACCTAAAACAAGTCATCATGGAATTTGCGCTATAAATATTTTTCTACGAAGGTTCAAAAGCTAAAAATTTTATGAGGAGAATATGAAATCCTGAGGAAGCTTCTATAAAAATTTCATATCAGGTTGCGCAATATTTTCGGAGATATGATCTGTGGAAGTTAGTGTTTTTGCAGGCTCCTGAAATTCATCTCAAAGAAGTGACCTTGGGAAAATCGCCATAACTCTCTCTCTAAGTATTGGATTAGAATTCTGTAAAAATTGCTAAATATTGCATGGACTTTAGTTTTCATTGTACCAATTTCAAAGCCGAATGAAGAAACAGTGACGCGTGGAACACCATATAAGTTCGCTCTACTGAACCAACCCATAATTAGGGCATTGTGAGATATTGGGCATAACTCTCCCTTGAAGAATCCAAATTAGGTCAGACCTGTGGCATTGGAAAGAAGACTCAGAGGAATAATATAGGGCCAAAAATCACATATTGGGGATCTGAAATAATAGAGATACACCAGATTCAATATCGAACTCCTAGAAGGCAAGAAAAATCTAGATCATGTGTTGTCCATGGTTGCAAAGGACTAGACTTTCCAGGGAAGCAAAGCAAAGCAAGGTGTAGCAGAGGGTAGCATGACAAGAGCAGCAATCAAGGTGTAGAACAGTAGCAAGAAGTTCACCACATGAAGTCTTCAAGTGGGCAACACTGCATATAGTCATTGTAGAGGTATCATTGTACTGAGTCATTGTAAATGCATCATTGTAAAAATTGTACAAGTGTCTATCTACCAAGAATTTGAGACGTAGTGTTGGGAGGTCTAGGATCATCATTAGGTGGGTGTGTCATAGTTGGGGTTATGGTATAGTGTGTCTTCTTCTTCTACATCATTCTATATCATTGTAAAGTGGACCATTTTCCCTGGTACGGGAGTCCATTCTTGTTTTATTCTTCTATAGGGTGGTAGGGTGGTGTTAGGTTGGTGCGTGAAGTCACCAACAGGTTCAAGCTTGTGAAAAATTCAGGGTGGTAGGGTGGTGCTAGGGTGAGTTGTAGCTCATTGGGTGTTGGGGCATCTATTCAGTTGACTGCTGAAGAATCTCGGGCGTTGGAGCGTCCATCCAGTGGGAGCTGGAGAAGAATGATTTTCTAGATTCTAGGAAGTTGGAGCTTTATTTTCAATTGGAGTTAAATATTAAAGAATTATTATAAAATAATTCAGGTGGTTTTTATCTTGGAGAGGGTTTCCACCTTAAAAACAGTGTGCATTTATGTTCCTTTTGTTTACTGCTATCATTGTACAAACACTGATAATAATTGAAGATTAACTAATGCTTTGAAAGATTAATAATAATACAATTGAAAGGAATACTGATTCACCCCCCCTCCCCCCCCCCCCCCCTCTCAGTATTTCCAACAATTATTTCTCCCCATGGTTGTGAACTTGTTATCAAAATTTTCATTATTGGATCTATATGGGCCCTACAAGGGAAAAGAACTTTTTTGGGGTTGACTTTGTTCCTTAAATTTTAGATAAGTTGATAATCACATCATAGGAGGTGAATTCAACTCACACTAGATCAATTGGAAAATTGAAGTAATCACGCTAGGGAGGATAGATTATCCAACCTTTAACCATTTTAAACAAGTTGGTTGTGTTGACTTTGAGATTATTGAGGATATATCCACCTAGTCCAATAATAGAGTGAGGGATGTTGTAGTATCAAAATGACTAGATTATTTCCTATCTCATTGGGATATGATTCCAGATATTGACCAATACATCTTGGATGATGAAAGTATTCATTTCAAACCATTATCCAATATTCTTGGAGCTAGGAAAAAGTGATCAAAAACCTAGTCCACCATTTAGGTACAATCATTGCTGGGGTGATGATGAGAAGTTTAGATCCCTTATAATATAGAATTTGGTGCCCCTTTGATGGAGTGTTATATTACTTTCAATCAAACAGGTATTTTTCATATCTATATTCTTCAAGTGATAGAAGTTCAAGTAGGATAGAAGAAATTTAACAAACAAATGTAAGGTCGTCTAGTAGGCGAAGATCAACTAGAGGTGAAATATTAGAAGAAAATTCCATAGATGCATGGATTTTGTTCTTGCTAAAGGTGGGTCATATTCTTATGATAATGAGAGCATATATGACATCAAGGTGCCCTTGAGGTACAAACATATAGTGAAACAATGGGCACCCAAGGATATTCCTAAAATAAACACTATTTTTTCTGTCAATGAAAGGATATACCGCATTTCCCCATCGTCATTACATGGTTTGCGGATATTTTCCATGACTAGCATAAAGGTATGTTATAGAGGATTAACTAAATTAACGGGAGTGTGTTGGACCTTGTTACAACTGCAATGATTGGATATGGCTACTCTAATATACCAAAAATATGTGAATATATGGAGTGGCCACAAAGTATATACAACTAAAATAAAATGATCAAAATAAAGGTACAACTACGTATATTTATGGAAGGATAAAAGAAGAAGGGAATATTGCAGGGTTTATAAATAGTACACGGCCCATGACCATAAATAAGCAACCCAATTGCATATTTGAAATGCATGAAGGAAACTGTGTATTCCTATGTGCCAATAAATCAATAGTTGCAAGGGAATAATTTCTCATTGATTACAATTTGAACTGAATCGATACAGATATTTCTATTATGGGGGCGGTATATATTCAATTTTACCCAACTTGTAAGCAATGTCTATTATATTTTATGATTTTCATTTACTACAATATATTGTTAGGCATCTTGGTATTCAAGGAAACATTTTAATACGTCATGGTTATAATATTGTGGTAGGTTGATTAAGGTCAAAAGGCACCAATGTCACAGCAAGTAAACATCACTATAAATGTACATAAAATAATATAACCACGAGATTTATTCTAGAGTAGAACTTTATCCATTATAGAGTAAGTCGAATTCATATTTTTAGGCATCATATAACTAAATGAAATATTCATTATGCATATGACCAACTTGATAAAATGCATTCCTTCATCCTTTTCAAAGTATTGGTTCTATACAATATGGAATATATATTAATCCTATCATAATGCCTCTTCTGAGAGACTTCCAAGATGATGAAGTTTTTATAAATTTATAACCTTTTATATTGGCCATGATATAATGTGAATTTTCTATATAAATTTAGACATATATCCATGGTGGTTTTCTTGTTAATATAATGATGATTAATTGTGGATGAATTTCTTGATTTCTTTTTAATGTGTCATAATGAAATTTTGAGATACCATAATATTTACGAGCAAATATTTAACTAGCTAAACTTCCCCTCTTATGTAAAAAATGGAATTTTTTATTGATCTAAAATGTTTCAATGTTTCATCAAATTCAAATCTTATAATTTTTATAGATGTGGTTGGTGGAATAAAATTAAAAATTACATTTATTTGATAAATAGGGTGATAAGGGAAGGCACCAGCCTCATAGCAGCCCACAGATGCTCCTAAGGAAGTGGTTACTGAAGAAGCAACTTTTATGTCTGTCAATCCAATCCAAACAATAAAGAAGCTTCAAATGAAACAAAACAAGAAACTCGGTTCTTTATTTTTGATTGAGCCACAGAAAAAGAGATAAGAGGCCAAATCAAAACCTTGATGTGCAAAATTCGTTAGTATGGGATGAGAAACTCATTTAATTATCCCATTTATTTTTTTATTATTTTAATTATCTCATCCTTTATAAAAAAATAAAAATAAAACTCTTTATTTTACACGATTTTTTGAAGGATTATGATCCTCATGCTGTGACTATGGGGGTCGGTGTTGGTAGTAACGTCAATGCTCCACCTGTGAGTGAAGCATTAATCATTAAGATCGGTACACCTGTTGAACCACACATGCTAGAATCTACACCCCTTGAACAACATAATCCAGGATCATCACATGATGTTATGCATGCAGAGCATGATCTCATTGCACAATTTGAAGTGATATTTTTTGGCTTTTCCCATGTTACTAGCATGGGAACACTACCAATTAAGTTTTTGGTACATGATGACCATGTCCCCATGAAAATAGAGAAACTTACAAGTATTTAAGAATTGTTTTGAATATTAAGTACAATCTAATGAAATTAGCGTATACCATGTGATTATTTTAAACTAATGATAATATAATTTTGCAAGAAATGATGTATTCTATATGCGTTTGTATGACCTAACCTTGAAAATATTTGGGCCCACCATTCGCACAAAATGGAAATCCCTAAGTTCCAAGTTGAAATATGAACTTATGAACAAGATGGCTCACTAATTCGGTGAAGGTAAATTCAAGAAAACTGCAGTTACCTCGGAGGCAAGCTTACATTTAAATATTTGCGAGACCAGTTTATGTCTCATTTTTGTTGAAATATGTAGCTAGGTTTGGTATTCATAATGAAATATGTAACAGTGATTTTATGTATTTGATCTAAAGAGAAAAATAAAATTATTATTTTCATTTTTGAGGCAGTGGTTTCATGCTCAAGGTTATTTATTTATAGGTCAGGCACCCATTGAGTGCTTGTAAGGCTTGTCATTAAGTGAACAAGTCAATTGAGTCATTATCATGTATGGAATACCCATTTTGGGCATATTATATATTGTAAAGAAAATCTAATCAAGTCAAAAATTAGTGTCAAAGACCCTCCAATACCTTTTCATAGTGCTACAACAAGTCGGCCTTCAAAATATGACAATTCAACCTACCAAAAGGAACAAGTAGGCCTATTAGGGCACTCAAATAAGCCTATAAATAGAAGCACTCTACCTCATTTAAAGGATATCAATAAAGAAATAAGAATTTTTATCAAAGGAAAGGAAATCAACCTAAATTCAATGAAGAAAGAGAAGACTTTAAGGAAGGAGAATCTGAATTTTTAAGGACTATTTTTAGGGTTGAAATTCGTCACACGTGTGAAAAATTTTGGGTATCATTTATTGCAGCAGAAACTGAATTATTACGATCACAATAGGAGGTCAAAAACAAGTGAAAGAGGAACCATATTGCAATCCAAATTATTGGATAAGATTCCATTGTCCAAGCGAAGCAGAAAAGAGAAGAAAAACACCATCTTTGTCTTACACGTGCCCACTAGGGTTTCTGCAGTGAAGGTTGAAGACCTCAGTCCTAATGCAACTTGCCGAAATTTTGAGGAGAAGCCAAAATATGAAATATTGCAACAAGTTTGACTAGCGTTGACTTTGTAGAATAAGATATGATCAAATAATTGACTTGACTTGGTTTGGAGGGGTCTTTTTCAAGGGTAATAGGTCTTGGAATTCATCATTTGAAGTTCTATAAGAAGATAAGAGTTATTTTTGTTTTTCCTCTCAAGAGGATAGGTATTGGCCCTTGCTTATAGACTATATTTTGTGTCCTCTTGTCTCATTGTTCTTCATTTTTTGGTATTTGTTTGATGATCAAGAACACCAATAATAAACAAGTGAAAGAAGAAGCTAATGAAGTTAATTAAAATATATCACAAGCAATTATCAAAGAAATAGAAATCACCCTAATCTAGTTGCCCTAGATTTCTTAACATGGAATCATAGCTAAGGTGACAAGACAAGAAAATACATCTTGAAGAAAGGATCTAAGGAGAATCAAATAATAATAGCCATCTCATCTCAAGGATCATACCATCTAGAAGCAACAAGAAGAAAAGGACCTCAAAAACCCTACCTCCATTGAAAGAAGGACTCTAGATTTGAAGCACCTTGGGAAGCCTCCACATTCTACATTATCATCCAAGGAAATAAGAAGAATTGTTCCAATCATCATTTAAGACATCAAGGTAATCTCTCTCACATTGAAGCAAGGATCACATCTCAAGCATATTTGAAGAAATACATCTCTTGAAGAAGAAGTATTGTCATCTTCAAGGAAGCAAACATCATCATAAAAATCAAGAAGGCATCAAGTTGAATATACCATCATAAAAGGAGAAAATTCACTTGAAAAGTAAGTATACTTATATCTATGTCTAAATATACTATCAAAATCACTTCATTCTGCAATGAAATCAACAAACTAGTTGGGTCATCAAATTTCGTTGCATGGAAGAAAAGGATAGATTTGATCCTCGTAGAGAATGAAGATATTGGACATGTTAAGCATTCAAATGCCAAATCATCACAAGAATAAGCTCAAGATCTATAGAAATACATGAAAGGGGCAATAAGGGCTCAAAGAATCCTCATAGAATCAATCAAGGATTCCATCATCCCTTATGTTGAAAATTTGGAAAAATCAAAAGAAATCTATGACAAGTTGGTAGAATTATTCTTTGTAATCACTGCAAGAGAAGTTATATATTTGAGAACCAAGATATACAAAATGAAGGTATCAAAGGAAAAATGGATAGCCTCGTATATTATGAGGGTGTCACAAATAAGAGACCAACTATGAGAGTTGGGGGAAATAATTTTCGACAAATAAATTATCGTTGTTGTGCTCAATGCACTACTTGATGAATGGGGTAACTTTTTACAAGTATCTATGGAAAGAAGTAAGATACTTCATTCAATAAAATTTGGTCATTATGTAAGATTTAAGAAACTAGGTTGAAGGAAAAGAGTGATGTTGGATCAAACAAACAGGTTCAAGCATATGTTGCCATGGCCAAGAGAAAAGGGAAAATTTGGAAAGTTTGGTCCTAGGAGAAAGAAAGATATCAATATGTCTAAGATATAATTCTATGCATGTAATGAATATAGTAACTTTGAAAGGAATTTTCCCAAACTCAAGAAGTACAACAAAAGGAGAAAGGAAATAAATGAAGCCCATGTCACCAAAGAAGTGGAAGAACATAAAAATAATAAATCAAAGGAGAAAGTGAAATATCTCTACTATGACTGAGATAATCTCCTTCACTTAGTTCTTTTCAATTTTGTAAAAAATAACTATCATGATAGGAAGCATCATGAGAATGATAAGATGCATTAGAGTTGAAATAGAGATGGCATCATCGTAAAATCATGGAAGAATAGCTAAAGTAGAAATTCTACATGGTTGATAGAAAGAAATTAGTTCACGGAATCTTCATTGGAAACATATAAAGACAATCAAAATAGTAGTATCATATGGTTGAAAGAAAGTAATCTAGCATGATAGAAGGTAGAGGAAGGTCATCATACATCATCATTATTAGAAAGGAGCATTTGCATAATGAGGATCACCGAGATCCTCCACTAGAATATTTATAAGAAGGTTCACCTCTACTTAGAAGAAGTAAGTGTCTCATTGATAGTCTACATTCCACCTTGTGTGGGATCCATTTTTTAGAAGGATGATGGTATGGTGAAAAAGAAAGTGCAGCATGTTGAGTTGTTTGAATTACTTTCATCTTCTAGCAAAGGAAGCTGCTAGAAGGAATTATAGATGACCAAAATAAGGACAAGGTGTGTATATATATTTGATAGATAAATTCATGTCATCATATAGTTTCTGATAGCATGGTTGAATGTTCGATCTCATAAGCATGATCAAAGAAGAAGAACATATTCCATTAGAATGAATCATGAAGGCATAAAGATAATATGCCTTGAACTCTTCTACTTATTGATAAGATGAAATCAACATAATATGACCTCATATGGAAGATGAAGTGGTTGAAAGTGATGGTTCCTATCAACGTTGCACGAAGCGGGGACGTGGAAGCGTCATTTTCCAAAAATTTAGGAAGCAAAGTGTTTCGGAAGCGTCTAGTGTGTATATATATATATATATATATATATATATATATATATTTGCATTTATATTCAAAACAACAATCCCAAATACCATATTAGTTGTAGAAGACATGAAAACATGCATATTTTTACATAAATCAAGATAGATATGACATCCATGATTATATTGTACATCAATAATTAATTATTTGAGCATCAAGAATCTAGAATCTAGATTCTAGATCCTAGCAATTACAAGCATACATCAAATAATTAAGTTTAAGCATACTATAAAACATAAATGATAAACATAAAACATTTGTGCATGATAAAACATTTAAGCATACTATAAAACATAAATGATAAACATAAAACATTTAAGCATGATAAAAAATTTAAGCATACTATAAATTTTAAAACATAAAACATTTAAAAATTAAGCATACTATAAAACATAAATGATAAACATAAAACATTTAACCATATTATAAAACACAAATAATATTATAAGTGAGCAACTGTCAAGAGTCCAAGACTCAACATTATTCATGTCCAAAATTCAAATAATAATGTTTACAAAATAGGCCACTTGGCCACCACCAAGACAAAAAATTTCAAATTCACAACAAGCCTACAAGTCTAATGATAATCTATGACAAAAGCAGTAAAGTGTGAACTCTGAAAATATCTACCCATCTCTCCTCCTTCCACCACGAAGAGTACATGACGGTGCGCCTCCACGTGGTGGCAATGAAGAAGATAGTGGTTGTGGAAGCTATGGCAATGGCACCGTAACTGATGAAGATGAAGCCCCTACTGTTGGTGTTGAACCATGGAACCTAGGAAGCACGAGACCAGTGGGGGGTGGCATGTCAAGTCGATCATCATCATCATGGGTAAGAGCATCCTCTAATTTCTCTAATCACAACACTCCATCCTCAAAATTGGTCTCCTCTGGATACCTGTCCCAAACCTTAAGGTCTTTGTTACTCTTTGCATCTTCACAGTAATGGGACAACAATCTCAAGTTGTAATGAACATAAACCAAGCTCTCTGCCCAGTCTAAACTCAACCTGTTCCTTTTAACACTGTGGATAAAAGAATAAGAGCTCCAACACCTCTCTGCAGAAGAAGTGTTTACCACCTGTGATAGCACCCGCAATGCCAAAGTCTGTAGAAGTGGAGTAGCACCTCCATGCATGTTCCACCACTTACTAGAAGAAAAACTCTCTCGATCTCTAATAGCATGCATGCTCCCAAATGGACCAGTGGAAAGTGTATAGCTTCTCAACTGTTTCCGTACCAAGTGTGCCTCCTCTTCATCAGGGGCTAATTTATCCAGTGCATCCATATATTTGATTAGGACCACTGGATCTAGGTGTGGTTTTCTCCTGCTCACCCCCCAAGTGTTGTTGTAGAAATCCATGATGGAGTATAATATTTGGGTGTCAATACATATGCTAATGCATGCAATGTAATATTTAGCATATCCCATTGTTTTACCACCTCTGCACAAATATATTTGTACAAGGTGGTATCTCTAGGCACAACAATGTCTTTAATCTCCCCCAACATGTTGTCCATTTGCTCATACACCTCCCCAATCATTGGCTTATCTGAATCCCCCAACTTGATCATGTAATAAATTGGTTTGGTGAATTGCAAAACATGTTTAACTTGTGAACAAAATAACATGTCAAGAATAGTGTCCTTTGCTGCATTAGCACCATCTCTATCATTGTTAATCTCCTCCCATGATTCAGCGGTGACCATATTAGTTAGAGCTTGTCTCACCTTCACTAGCCGCCTAAAGGTGAGGTAATAACTTGCAAATCTAGTTTTTGCAAGTTTAAGCAACTGCAACTTGGAGTAAGTGCCATAGAAGTAGTTAGCCCTTGTATGCCCTGTGATAAATTTAATGAGATTCTTCCCTCTCTTGTAAATCTCATTAATCCACCCACATTATTTATGCTTCACAATATCATGCATCAAAAGTTTCAATGTGTGCACCAAGCACCCAGACCAAAATATGTGTGGATAAGTATGCTCAATAATTTTACCTACTCCTTTACAATTTGTTGCATTATCTGTGATCACTTGAACCACTTTTCTAGGACCAACATCTATGATTGATTGCAATAGGAGATCTGCAATGTTTTGGGAAGTTGCATTGACAGAGGAGGAATCATGACATGCAATAAACACTGCACCAGTAGCAGAAACACCAAGAACATTTATCAAATGTTGGTTTCTGATATTTGTCCACCCATCTGATACAATGGATACCTCACTATCCACCCACTCATTTGTAAAACGTGTCAAAGTTGCTTGAACCTTTCCTTTTTCTCTTTATAATAACACAGTTCTAGCTTTCTCATAGTTGGGGGACTTGTATCCTTTTAGGGCTTCATTGATGCCCTTTACCATTTCATGCCAATAAGGAGAGAGAAGCACATTGAATGGTACACCGCAAGCACAAAGAAATCGGACTATCTTTCCATCCACATCATCCCTCCCAGCAACATTAAAGAAATCTGCTATTGTTTTTTTACCTCCATAACTTGTAGAAACACCATGAGAAGATGAGCTACCAAATCTAGAGGTTGCACTTGATTCAGATTGAGTTTTTTGTTTTTTGTTTTTTTGTTGTGCAGCCTCCTCTATTTGGATGTATTTTCTTCCTTTTTCAGCTGGAATCTTTGGGAAAATTTCTATCCCCACAACACCCTTTCTTTCATCACTTTCCATCACCCCACAAATATGCCTCCTCACACGGGTATATGAACCACTATATGGTTTTCCTCCATGACAACCATGAGAGCACAAAAAATTGTAGCTTTCACCACCTTTTCCCCCTTCAATTTTGGTCACATAGTTCCATAATGGTGCCAATGCAACTTTCCCATCTTGTGATTCAATTTTTTCATCATCCCCTTCCTCTTCAAAGTCTTCCTCCTCATCATACATTGGGTCACTCATATGATGACCACTTTCCTCTTCTTCCTCATGATCTCCTCTTCTATTTCTACTCCCCTTTACCATCATCAAAACCAAGAGTGGAATGATACATAGAACCCAAAGAAACATCATCTTTGAGTATGAATATAGATGGTGGACAACTTGAAAATAAATGTACAAGAAGAAAGAATGGGAAAGTGTAGGAGAGGGAGGAGAGAAAATACAAAAAAAAAATGAGAGAGTTTGAAGTTTGCACTTACCTCTTTAGCTCTTGTAGATGGAAGCCCTTCTTTACTCCTCCTTCACTCCTCCAAGCTCTCCTCAACTCTCTCTTCTCCAAGCTCTCTTCTCCTCTCTTCTCCAAGCTCTCCAAAAACACAAGTGAGCAAATAATAGGTGAAATAAATCTTATAACCTTTTCATCACATCCCTAACCCAATACTAACTCATTAACTAACCCAAATAAAACCGAAAATCAAAAAAAAAAAAATGCTTTTTTTAAGTCCGAAAATTGGATCCGTACGACGCTGTATGGAACCGCTCGATATCTGTATGGATCCGTACATGATCTGCCACGCTTATGTACAGCGATCTATCGTACGAAATGTGGATTCTCTATACGGAAACCATGGATCCGACCATACGGATCCGAATTTCCAGGAACTGCAATTTTTTTGCGAAACGCGTTTCGGAAATTCCAAAATGCGTTTCGGTGTACGGATCCCATACGGTTCTGTACGAGACGCGTTTAGGGGCTTAGAGCCGGGGGGGGATGTTTCCTACAACATTGGTTCCTATGATTAAGGAACTGTATATAAAAATTCCTAAGAAATCAATATGCGAATAAAGTAAGAAGAGTTCGTGAAAATATGCAACTATAGTAAGATAATATAAGCAACAACATTCGATAACTAGAAGAATTAGCTATGACAACTCCATGAAGAAGGTATGATGACCCAAATAAATTCTGTGAAGGAATAATGCCCTTGACATTTAATGTCTTAGACATGTGCTCATGAATGTGCAGGATGTTGATGTTGCAAGAAACAAATGCCATGATGAAAGTCCATCATAAAAGGTAACTTTTATTTTATGTTTATTTTGATTTTTGAACAACATTTGGTTGGGTTAAAATAGGGTTTATGGAATAGAGTTGTAGATGTCACCCACAACTAATACTCAAGGGAATGGATGGAAGATCCTAAAAGAAACATGACTTGGAAGAGGTAGTTGTATGAAGAAAATCCAGATTTGGACTAAAATATCACTTTTTGATGAAAAAAAAACAAAAAAGGATGACATGACTATTGGTTCAACACTATGGTTTGTTGAAAGGAAAGTGATGGATGTTTGATTCCCTACAATAAAGTGATGATAAAGGCTCCATGATGAGAAAGATGAATTTCATGAAATTGGGAAGATGAGCTTTACAAGCAGTTGATAGTACCATGATTTCCATCGAAAAGCAGAGAGTTGTTGTTGGAAACAAATCCCTAGTTAAGAGGGATATTGGGAAATTCTTTGGTTAAGAGGGAGCTTGAGTATATTCCTTTTATAGGAATGAGTATATCCTCCCTAGTTGAGAGGGAGATATAGACACATTATTCTTGTCTTCATGTTATGAAGAAATAATGGAGGATTGGGTAAGCATTTGAGATTTATTTTGATATTCTTTGAGGATGTGGTAGGGAATTCAATAGGAAAGAGTAGTCAAAAATGAAATTCCTTTATGATGTGTTATTCCAAGACAATAACTGTCCTATAATGACATGCCCTTTGAACAACTAGGTGGGGTATGTTCCTTGAGATACAATGATGATGGTGTCTATCATTCATTGGTCTCACCAACATTATGCTATTATCTTAAGGAGAGATAGAGTTGTTAGTCAAGTCTGACAATGTTGGTTGGTATGATGAGATGAAATAAGATAAGTTGAAGTAATATCTTGTGAGATGGATTAACAATTTGACTCTTCTTATGAGAATTCTTCAGCTTGATATGGTCCAAGTACCATGTATGGATTGTGAATACCTCCCTAGTTAAGAGGGAGTGTTGAAATATGTCCACCATGCACTCAACAAGGAGGAAGGCTTTCTTAAGGGCAGAGTTCGGAACAATAAAGGGGAATGATGCTTAGGAGTGTTCTAAGTGCTCTTAGAGAGCATAGGGTGCACTTTCAAACAATCAAGGAATCTTGATCAAGGCTTAAGAGTGCATCATGCGCTCCTAGCCTTAATGGGTTAACTTGTTCAACCAAAATTTGTCTAAGTCTGGGATATATAACAAGGGGCGAACACAATTATTTTAGACATGAAATCATGTGTGACACATACCAACTCATAAATAAGACTTAGAAAGGATTGAACAATGATAAATACACATTAAAATGTTAGTTTACAAACACTCCCCAAGTACAATGAACAAAGTGTGTGTGATTGCGGCCAAAAGCTAGTGTAACCATGAAGTGCCTAGGGATGTTCTAAGTAATGCGACGACACTTAGAAATGATCCAGAAGATTTGAATCATGTGGAATGACTTGAAACGACACTTGATGACTAAAGCGACACTTGATGCGAAATTTTGGTAGCCTCCAAAATTAGAATGTAGTGAAGCCTTGGAGGGTGTTGTAGCAGGGACAACACTTGGCAACACACTGGATGAACTTAAGCTTCTCTTCCTAGGAATAGATTTTTATTTAAAGAGTTATCCCTTCAGGAATTATTGATTCACTAATTGGATTTCCTTGACTTCCCCCTTCAACCCAGTTGTAAACATAGCACCTTAGTTCCCTTTACTTGGTTCAAACACAAAGATATGCCAACATATCACAATTACTTCAATCTAGGAAAGGGTAATATGTGCAATGAGTTTTAGATATTCAGAGTATGAGTTTCATCTCTGGTGTTACCCCCCTGCCAGCAGGCCTGGATAGTACCCAAAAGGAGTCACTACAGGAGCACAATTGTTGCTTCACTGCCAGTGAGCTTGAACAATACCCTGTTGAAGTCACTTGCTTCACCTCCTTGTGCAAAAAGCCTCTTTTTCTTCTTTCACCCTTTATTTATTTATTTATTTATTTAATAGGACTGTGCTTTGGAACTTATTATTTTCAATGGGCAGAAGAGGGATCCCGACTTATTGAGAGTAGAAAAGGTTTCCCCTTCATAGAAGTATTTATATAACCTCTGATATTATTTTTCTCACTTTATATTTTCCCCTTATCCTTTCTCTACTAGATTGGATAAGCATGTAAAACACCAAGTATATTCACACCAAGTTGAGAAGTTTAGCTACTAGAATAGATGTGGATCAGACATGTTTCCTCAAGGTTTTCCTTTTGGATGTGTCATATTTTCCAACCAAAATTTGCTCAACCTATGGCATCTTCCCAAAACAAAGAATAAGAACTAACAGATAGCCAAGCATTGTGGTTATCACATTTCCACTTTATTCCACCATGTAGCATTCTGAGCCATGCACTCTTTCACACAAGGTCTTATTTGTGTACAATGACCAAGACATAAAAGACGGGACATGACTCGACATGACAAACATAAGACTGACACATTAAACGATAAAGAAAAAATATATATATAGGAAACACATCTTAGAGTTTCTATTGAAAATAGTGCTTCAAATCTCATCCATTAATGGGAAGAGGGTTAGTCCTCTCATCTAAGGATTTTAGCTTGAAATCATTATGAACAAGTTTCTCTTCGATGGTGTAGGGGCCTATCCACGGACATTGGAACTTTGTGTGTTTGTCTTTCTCTTCATGGGATTTATCCCACTTCAATACTAAGTCACCCACATTTGAAACTCTTAGTCCTTGTAGACTTCTTATTGAACCAGCACTTAATATGGCTTTGGTGTATGGAAAATATTTCTTTAGCTTTAAGCCTTACTTCCTCAAGCTTAAGCAAAGTATTTATCCTACTTTGAACCAGAAGGCATGGACTACCTTGGGACTCTTGGGAGAGTTACAAGGTTGGGAGATACAGGTTTGGAGGCAAGATAGCTTCTTTAATATATACCAAGAAGTGTGGTGAGGTTTTGAGGGGAGGCTTAGGAGTTTCACATTCAACCCATAATGAATTTACCAAAGCATTGTGCCAATTCCTTCACTCAAAGAAAACAATTTTCTTGATTATGTGAATGATATTTTTGTTTGTTGATTCCGCTAAGCCATTTCCCTGTGGATAATACTTAGATGCATGTTTCAATACAATACCAATTCCTAATGCAAACTCATAAAGTTTCAATGAAAAAAAATAAGTCGCATTATAAAAAACAAGAGACGTGGGAATGTCAAACTTGATTATGTTTTCTTTAAGAATTAGATGACTATATGGTCATTAACTTGTCTTAAAGGGCCTTCTTTTGTCCACCGAGTGAAATAATATGTCATTGTTAAGACGTATTGATGTTACTTTGATGAGTGTGGAAATATTTCTCCAATAACATCTAGTCCCCACCATTGAAAAGGATCCTCAACTACTACTAGTAGCAGTGGGGCGGCTAACTTCTAATCTCAACCAGCACATATTTGACAAGTTGGGAACTTACGGGCATAAGCATGAGCATACTTGAATAAGTTGGGCCAATAATAACCGTCCCTCATTAATTTATGTGCAGTTGTATCACCTGCATAGTAACCACCTATCGATTTGTCATGTAGATCTCTCAATACCTCATTTGTATCTTGAGGCTCAACGAATCTTAGCAAGACACCATTGTGGTTCTTTCTAAAAAGCACTCCATGAATAAGCTGATAAAATAGAGCTTTGAGGCGGATCTCCATCTTTTGTTTATTCGATAAATGTGTCGACGAGGTGTTGTTCTCTAGGAATTGTGATATATCTTAGTACCATATCATTGTCAAGCTTGAATGGGGAACTTGTTCAATGTTGTAGATCTCTATTTCTTGCTCCCATCCTAAAAGATATTGCTTCGAAGCATCTCTTGCTCCCGTTGATACTTGACAGGGGGTTGTGACCCTTAATCGTATGAACTGGATTAAACTCCATATCATATTCTTGCAAATAGGTCATCCAATTTTCCCTCTTCTCACCTAGCTTTTGTTTCACAAAGAGTGTTATGATGGCTAGATGAGGAATGTATATGATCATGTGAGCTTTATCGAGGTAGTGCATGAAATGTTTGGCTGCCTTATATATAGTGTAAGCTTGTTTATCAATGGCATTTTAATTCAGCTTTGACCCCTGCAAGCCAACACTCATGAAAGAAATATGTCATCCATTTCCTTCAGTGTCCTTATGAATCAGTGTGGTCGCAATAGATGAATCTGAGGTGAAAGTATAAAGTAGGAAATCCTTGCCATAATTAGGACTAAAAAACGTAGGCGCATTAGCAATATCTTGTTTAATATGATCACAAGCATTAGTTTTCCTTTTGACCCATTCATATATTGCATCTTTCTTTATCATCTCTTGTAATGGTTTAACTATCTGAGCGTATTCAGATATGAACTTGCGCAGGAAATTAATCTTCCCTAAGAAATATTGCATAATTTTATTATTTACTGTGAACGGGATCTGAGTTATAGTTTTGACCCTTTCGAGATCAACTTTTATTTCACTCTTTGCAATGATGTGTCCTAAGAGAGTGCCTTCTAACACACCAAATATGTTTTTATTGGGATTGAGAGAGATCCCATATTTGTGACACCGCTAAAATATTTGTTTCAGATGCACATGATATGATCTTCTTTTAGATAACATAGTAACATCATCCAGATAAACTACTACAATTTGGCCAATCAATCCACAGAAAGAAATGTCCATTGCTCTTTGAAATGTAGCACCAACAATGATAAGTATGAATGGCATGTGCTTAAAGGAGAATGTTCCCCACTTGGTCATGAACATGGTTTTGATATGGTCTAATTCTTCCACTATCACTTGATTGTAGCTAGAAAAACCATCTAGCAGTGACAACATCTCGGACCCAGATATTGTTTGGAGGATTTGTTCCATGGATAGCACTGGGTAATTGTCTTTGTCTGATGCCCGATTGTGGTTGAGAAAGTTGACACATAACCTTATCTCACCGTAATTCTTCATGAAAGGGACAGAATTCAAAATCCAAGTAGAATTTATAACCTTAAAAATGATCTGAACATCCAACAGCTTCCTCAACTCCTTTTGGATTAGGGGTTCTAGCGTTATATGAACTTTCCTTAGATTTTGTTGAAAATGTTTCACCCCTTCTTTAATGGGAATGACATTCTAGATAAAACGAGTATCATACGTCTTCAAGTCATCGTAGTTCCATGAAAAACACATCTCCATACTATTTGAACAAGCAGATGGATGCTTGTTGTT